>CM052441.1:104426070-104512158 GCA_028533085.1 Varecia variegata
GGGGGGTGCGGTTACAGGTTATAGGTAGGTTTAAAGATTCTTTGATTTGTAACTGGTTAAAGAAATGAAGTTTTGTCTAAAGATTTGGAATGTTTTAAGTTAAGGAAGTCTGTTAATGAGCGACAAGCCACTGGTCATATGCCTGCAGGTGTGGCTCAAGCTTTGTCTTGTATGGCCTTAGGCCGGTTAATGAGTTACGAAGGATATCTCCAAGAAGGGTGATGGGTAAGATGAGCCATGTCTGATGTCCCTTCTCATGGCAACTCAGCTTTAGGGTATTTCTGGGGTCCTCTTGGCCAAGAGGGGGTCCGTTCAGTCAGCTGGGGGGCTTAAGATTTTATTTTAGTTCAAGGAGGGATCAAGGATTTGGCTTTGGATACATTGAAATGAAATCACGCAGGGGCAGGGGGTACAGAGAGCCGAGAGATGGCTGAGGACGGGGCCCAGGGGTAGCCCGACGTGTGACCGGGGAGATGAGGAAGACTCAGCAAAGGAGGCTGAGGAAGAGAAGCCAGGGAGGTTAGATGAGACCTAAGAGAGCGTGGTGTCTCCGTGGCCGAGAGAAGCCGGTATGTCAAGGGCCCGGAGCAACAGGAGACTGAGGCTCGACCTTGGCTGTGACAGGTCACAGTTGACCTTGGTAAGATCTCAATCTGCAATTCCAACACCTGCCCTGCTAGCTAAACACCACTGTCTCCATTTTACAGATAAGGCCACTGAGGCCTGGAGCAGGCCCTGCAGTGATGTACCCAGGGCCACACAACCAGTGAGTGCTGGGGACCAGATTAGAATGCAGAGGTCTGGGGCCCCTTCTACCATCAAAGCCGTCACCCTCGGCCATCCAGGCACCACACTCCCTCGGCCCCCGAGGGCCACAGGCCTGTCAGGTGGGACTGTCAGCATACAGTCCTTTTCGGAAGTAGCTTGATCCAGTTCAAAACATAAGCCTGGCATTTCTTCATCACTGGTTTTACTCCTAGAACTTGCTAGGCTTTCTCTCGACTTAGCTCTTAAGAAAAACATCATCTTTTCTAAACAGACCATAAATGAAACAAGTTTTGGGGGTTAACTCTGCTACCCAAGAGGTCTCAGAGAGGAGATGGCTGCCCTCAGTCCTGTGGGACTCACTGCCCTGACGAGGATCCCACCAGCTGCCTCTTCTAACAGATCCAGCCAAGATTTAGTACCTCCACCCTACCCATTCCCACTTTCCGGGCCTCCCCTCATCCCTTTTAAACTAACATAAAACAACAATGAGCAATTTTCTATCCATGCATCTTTGGATCGTTTTATTGATTACAATGAATATTAGCAACTTGTGAAATACATTTTTAGCTCACTGTATACTATTTTTCGATATTTTATTACGAAAATTTTCAAACACAGAGAGAAGTTGGAAAGTATCCACCACCTGGCATCTACCTGTAACATGTCACTCTACTGGCTTCGTCACACATCTGTCCACCTGTTCCCCCCTCTGTCCTCCATCAATCCATCCTATTTTGGATGCATTTCTAAGTAAGCTGCAGACATCAGTGCACTTCACCTTTAAACACGTCAGCATGCACGGCTTTAACTAGAGTTCAATATTTGTTTAAGGGGTTTTATTTTTTAGATAAAGTTTGCAAACAGAGAAATTAACAACTCTCATGAGTACAGGTGCTGAGTTTGAACAAACATACATACACACGGGTAAATGAAACCTCCATCAAGATGCAGAACATTATCATCCTGCCAGAAAATTCCCTCATGCTCTTTCCCAGTCAGTCCCTACCCTCACCCCAGACGCAACCACTGAGCTAATGGTTTTCACCATCCATAGTTTTTGCTTGGTCTAGAATTTCACATAAATAGAATCACAGAGCATGTACTCTTCTACTCTTCTGTGTCTGGCTTCTTCGGCTCAGCAAAATGTTTTTGCACTTCATGGAGGCAATAGTGTGTTATTAGCAGTTTCCTTTTTTTGCTAGTAGTATTCCACTATAAGATTGTATCACATTTTGTTTATCCGTTCTCCTGCTGATTGCAAAAATTATTTTATTTTAAAAGATTATTCTTTAATGAATTTCTAGTTAGTATGCTCCTGACTTTTTGTTAAGAATTCTTTCATCATCTACAGCAAACCGGGTCTGAGTCACGGTCATCCGGAGGCTAGTCTTTGACATCAGAAAGCTCTGGATTCTCATTTCAGTTACAACTGTTACTAACTGGGTAACCTTGGGCCAGTGACCTCGCCACTCTGCTCCTTACTTTTTACATCTATAAACTGGGAATACAAATATCTAAGGGATGTGAGATGCTTATTAGAATCAGAATAATTCCTTTATCTCTTGGCTCCATCCTGCAACAATAGCTAATGAGCACCTGCTGTGTTCCAGCTGTGCTAAGCCTGGGAAAGCAATAGGAAGCAAAAGCAGAGGTAGGCATTGTCCTCTTGGGGCTTGTGGGCTACACAGACACCAAACAACTAACCGCACAATTCAGTCCCTAACTCAGGATGGATGCAGGAAAACCAGTTAGGAGGTTGCTGCAGCCGAGGGGAGAAATGCTGATGGCCTGGACTAGGTGCTGGCAATGAAGATGGAGGGACACTGAGCAGAAAATCCTACCAGCATCCATGGCGGGCTGCCTGGGGGGACAGCAGGAAGGAAGAGGTGTCAAGGATAACTCCCAGGTTTTTATAAAGAGTGTATGGGCCCCCACAAAAGATATGTCCACTTCCTAACCCCCAAAACAGGTGAATGTGACCTTATTTGGAAAAAGGGTATTGCAAATGTAATTAAATTGAGGATCTCAATATGAGCTCATCCTAGATTATCCAAGTGGGTCTTAAATCCAATGATAAATCTCCTTATAAAAGACAAAAGAGGAGAAAGCACAGACACAGACAGGCAATGTGAAGGGAGAGAAAGAAATTGGAGCAATGTGGCAAGAAAGGATTCCACCCTAGATCCTTCAGAGGGTGCACAGCCCTGCTGACATCTTGACTTTGGATTTCCGGCCTCCAGAGCTGTGAAAGAATAAGTGTCTCTAGTTTTGAGCCAAAAGGTTTGTGACCATTTACTGAGGCAGCAGCCCCAGGCAACTAGCACAAAGAGCCATTGACTGGGTAGGAGTGTCACTCTCGGATGGGGACTGGAGGGCTCAGGTCTTGTGGAATAGGAGGAAGAGGAGAGTTTAGATCTAGAAAGGTAGGATTTGCAGTGGCTTTAACGTCAGGAGATGAAAGGGCAGCAGCTGGGCTTACAGTAAACACTCAACAATCAATAGCTATTACCAGTATTTGCTTTCGGGATAATCCTATCTCAGAAGAAGTGATTGCTCCTCACAAGCATATCTGCTTTTCCCGGAATCCTGGGGGAGCAAACAGGTGTAAGTTCTGCCAGCAGCACAGCAAAGCTTAGCTCTGACCTAACACCCCTGTTTGGACATAACTCTTTCCTGGTACAAAGTTCTATTTGAATCGCTTCTGGGCCTTTGGACTAGAATCAGGTGCAAAGTTCTATCTGTACTTCTTCACCTCAGGCTGTTACCAACTCCATACCCACCCAGAAAGTCTACATCACAACCTTCTGGAGAGCTGGGGGGAGGCCCAAGCCCCCTTTTCCCTCCTCCCCTCCGTCCTTCCGCACCCACCTGGCTCCATTCGCAGCAGAAGTGCGACATCTTGTGGACACGCACAGTTCTAACAGCCTAGTCCTGAATCAGGAAGTCAAAATCGGAGAGGAGGTGGCTTCAAAGTCACTTAACCTGTCCTCCTACCTCCAAATACAGCTTCATCTAACTGGCTCTAAAAGTCAATGACATGGGCGGAGAATCTTTATGGTCTCCAAAATAGCTAAGAGGCAAGTAGAATGGCGTCAAAACAGGCCTGAAGGATTGCTCCTTCCACCTTTAAGAAATTCAACTTTGGTCTACAGATCCCTTCCACCCTCTCCAGTGCGTGAAAGGACAGCAGCTGTTTAGTGAAACGCTTCGCTCCTGGGAGAGACAGCCTACTCCACTCGCTCCTTCATAAACAGGGGGCCTCTCCACGAGGTTAAAGAAGTCTACTTTCTGGCTCACTCATTTCTCAACCAGTGTATTTAAAAGCTAGTTTTGGGCCGGGCATGGTGGCTCATACCTGTAATCCGACCTGTACCTCTCCAGCCGCATCTTTGCTGGCTCGTGCCCCTTGCTCCCTGCCACGCCCTGCAGACCTGCAGAGCCAGGCCTTCTCACAGGCACTTCTCTCATGGCCCTAAGCACTGGTCCACGTCTTCACCTGCCCTCACCCATTCATCTTAAATCTACCTTCGCAGGAAGTTTCTGGAACCGTTTGGAAGAGGTCAGATCCCCTGGCTTCACATACTCCCAGAGCAGCGCCCACTTGTCCTTCACAGCACCCACCACGATGGCCGGCAGTCAGGGCCCGCCTATTCGTGTCCTTGTGGTTTAGTCTGCAAGCTCTACCAGGGCAAAGACTGTCTCTCGTGTTCACGGCCACATCCTCAGTTATTAGCGCTCTCTGGACACGCTGCTGGGAGAGGGTCCACTCACCGATGATGACCCTGCTTCAGACTTTGTCCAGCCTCCTTCCTCCCACCCCATATTCCAGAGTAGCTGACCACACTGCAATCAGGACAGACAAGGGAGACCGCTACAAGGCAAACGAGCCTACACAAGAGGATTGGCATTCTATCAACATAGACTTCGAAATACACCTGGCGCATTGACCGTTGTTGCCAGCAGATGAGCCCATTCTCCACTCTGTAGGCGGGCTGGGTTGGAAGCCAAGATCTCCAGAACTGCCCTCTGGAATCACAGCAAGGAGAAGAGTTGAGACCGTGAGGTGCCTCTCAGCTCACAGCCCCCACAAGGTTGACCTGACCAAGGCCTGTGAGTGTCCACATCTGGACAAGAAAAATACCCTTTCCAGCCTATGCAGGGACGGATTCAGTCTGCACTTGTCTCCCAGATGGATGTGACTTTGTCTGGGCTTCCACAGTGCATCAGTGCCCCTTTGCTGACATTCTTCTTTCATTAATACGTATGTTCATGTGTCCATCAACTCTCTCTCTCTCGCTCTCTGTCTCTCAATCCCATGGCCCCGGGAGGCCACCTGTGTCTTAAGCTTATGTCTCTGTTCCATCTCTTAGTATTGGATTTATATCCCCCTGGCATAGAACAAGCAAACACCTCTATTTCCAAGTTCTCAAGGACAGATGTCTACATTCTGCCAACCACTGTTGGGTTCCAGCAGAGAAGCAAGTCTGGCTTGCTTCGCATTGTGTCTTGGATTGCTTTTGTGATGCTGTCACTGACAGCAAGCAGTGCCCAGCGGGACGAAGGGTCCTTTGTGCTGCCCTTACTGCAGAGGGAAGCTGGCTCTGACAGGCCCCTACTCCTTTCAGAACCTCATCCTCTCTGCAGCAGTGTGGCACTGCCTTTCTCATTACCTGTTACACTAAGTCTTCCCTTCTCTTCCTTATCTATGCAAAGTCCACACAAACCTACAGCAGGAGGTTTTAGAGGATTTCATGCATTGGCTTAACTCTTTGAATCATAACTTTACAAGTCACCATTCTTTGTTGCAAATGACAGAAACCTAATACATACGAGCTTATATAAAAAAGAGAGTTTGTCAGCACACAAAATGGAAGGGTTGAGAGGTAGCTCCCAGCTTCAGGTATGGCTGGATCCAGAATCTCCAGCAATGCTGCCAGGAACCTGCCTTTATCTCTCAGCTCTGCTTCCTCTTCAGAGAATTCACCCTCAGGGAGCCGTTTTCCCTGTAAGGCTTTTTCCTGACAGCTCTAGGCTCACATTCTACCAGCTCAACACACTCAGCACAAAGAAAGCTTCTCTTTAGTAGTCCATGTAAGCCACTGCACTCTATCCTGGGCAACAGAGAGAGACCCTGTCTCCATTAAAAAGAAGAAAATAGTCCATGTAGGCTTACCAGATTTAGCAAATATTTGGGACACACTTATATTAAAAAATTATTCATTTATGATCCAGAGTTCAAATTTAACTAAGCGTCCTGTATTCTGTCTGGCAACCCTAAGTCTAGTACAGGTCCTGGGATTGAATCTGGGCCATTTGGATCCAGTACCCATCCCAGACCCAGTCACCGTGAGAACAGGATCCATCAGCAGGCAGGCCAAGGTCACCCGCCTATCCTTGGGATGGCGGGAGGGGTATGGTCGGCCCAAAGTACACATGTGCCCATCGTGGGAGATGGGTCCCCCCAATAATCGAGATGCTAACTGTGGAAGAAAGGGGAATGAACCCTGCATGGACGAAAACAGCAGACGACCACTACGGTGACTTTGAAGGTGCCAGACAACAATGAAGATGATGAAACTTCTTGGTGGCTATAAGGCGCATAGGAGCTTAACAGCGTTTGCATACCACTCTGTTCCCTGTAGAGATTACAGTCATCCCCTGTGTTCCTTTGCTAGGGCTGCCGTAACCAAGTACCACAGACTGGGTGACTTAAACAACAGAAATTTATTCTCTCACAGTTCCGGAGGCTGGGAGTCCACATTCAAGGGGTCGGCACGGTTGGTTTCCTCTGCGGCCTCTCTCCTTGGCCTGCTGATGGCCGTCTTCTCCCTGTGTCCCTGTATAGCCCTCCCTAACTGTCTGTGTCCTAATCACCTCTTCTTATAGGGACAGCACTCACATTGGATTAAGGCCCACCCTAATAATCTCATCTTAACTTAATCACCTCTTTAAAGAGCCTGTCTCCAAATATGGTCTCATTCTGAGGTGCTGGGGGTTAGGGCTTCAACATACGAGTTTTGAGGGGGACACAGTTCAGCCCAGATCACTCGCTCTCTCTCCTTTTTTCTTTTCATTTGAGGAACAGGACAGCGAGGGTAGTCATAGCTTATTTCCAATCCCAGGGCTGATTCAGTCCTGGAACTCCAACCAGGGCAGGTCCTGCTGCCTTCACCACATCCCCGCTAAAACTCCAGGCTCCCTCCCTGGGGGGTGGGGGGTGACACAGCAAATCTACCTTCGGGGACCTGGCACCCAGCTCGGGGCAGACGGGCAGACGGGCAGACGTCGTTCTTGTAATAAGTATTTCTTGAAAGGAATGAAACTGAAAAAAAAACCAAAAACCCTCCTAAACAGTTTTCAGAGATTTAGCTAAAAGGAAAGGAGGACGGGCACACAAGCTCATGATTTGAAGTGATAAAGACTCTTCAGAGCAGCAGAAATGATGAAGCCTATGGATGTGTAAATGAGCCCGGGAGGAACTCATCAGAAGGGTAAATTACCAAACAGAAAAAGACGGCCACAAGCCCGGGGAGAACCGTGCATATTTCAGTGTGTTTAGTTCATATGAAATTCATGAGCAATTTTGGACATTTTGTTGGTTTTGGTGGTGGGAGAGAATTGTAAATATGTATAATATGTAAATACCTTTTATAATAAAAGCCCATGAAGATAAACGAGGCTGTCTGCAGAAAAGCTGTGAGCCGTATCAGATGTTAATATAACTGTCGTCACTCTAGAAATTACCATAATGCTTACAGGGATTTGAAAGTTCCTGAGCTTTGGAAAGAAATACATAAATACTAACTAGAAAACACGCGCGCGCACCCTCCTCCCCCCCCCCTTTTTTTTTTTCCTGTTCCTTTCTTTTTTTTTAATGTTAGGAGGGTATCCTTAGTGAAAGCAGGCTTTGGAGTTGAACCTGGTTCAACTTCCTTCCACGGTCGATGAGCTGTGCGACCTTGGGCAAGCCACCCAGTCCCCCTGGGACTCACTTTTCCCATCTGTGAAATGGGGATGCTTTGCCAAGGCCCTAGGGCGACGGCGTAGGAAGGGCCCAAGCCACTCTGCTCCCCATCTCCCCGCCCCCGGCGCGCGCCTACCCGCGGCCACTGGAGGGCCTTGGGGACCGGGCCGGGGCGGGCGTTACCGGGAGGAAGGGGCCGGCCCCCGCGCGCTCCGCCCCGCGCGCTCCCACCGATGGCGCCGGCCGCGCGGCCCTGGGCGCCGGCCCTGTGGCGGGGCTGCAACGGGCTCATGGCCGCCTTCTTCGCGCTGGCGGCCTTCGTGCAGGTCAGCGGGCCGCGGCGCCGGGCGGGTGGAGCGGGGGCGGGCGGGGGACAGGGGACCCGCCGGGCTCGGGCTCCTCCCCCAGGCCGGGCGCGCGGTGTAGACTGACAAGCCCGCAGAGTCGCAGGGGCGGAAAGTTTACGAGGAGGACGAGAACTGGGGCTTATGCTTGGGGGACCCCCAGTCTCTCCCCTACTCAGACATAGATGCGTTCGGATGCTCAAGCCACACGCCTGCGACCCTGACCCACAGGCCTCCCTTGGGCTCAGTCTTGTGCTCAAGTGCTGGAAGGAGCCGGTTCAGCGCGTGTCCCTTTGAAGGGGACCTAAACAGAGGCAGCCCTGTCACCTTTCCTAACATTCAGCCTGTGGGTGAGACTGAACACAAGTCAGGGTCTGGGGAGGAAGCGGTGCAAAACCCTTTATAGCATAATTATCCCTCCAGGTCTGCTTTGGAGCCCCTCCATAATAATTTCCCCCATTTCTCGAGACTGGAGGCTCCTTAAAGTACCCATTCTAGGTTTGGCGCGTCCTCTTCAGAGCTGCTGTGCGGTTCTTTTCAAAAACGTGTGGCTGCACACACAAACATTCTGTGGTGTTCAGCCAGAAATCCCTTGGAACCAGCCTAACCTGCGAGACTGTCTTACGCAGATTTTGGATCCGCCTTGCCTATACCTCGTCTGGCACGGAACACATGGATAAAAAAGCAGACCAAAGATAGGGACGGCACAGGACGGGATGTCTGCTAACGCCTGCGTGTTTTGGCATTCCAGGTAAATGATCCAGATGCGGAATTGTGGGTGGTGAGTATGAGCTGCTGCGACACTGTCCTCCATTTGAAAGAATTGTGGAATAGCGCAAGACGCAGTCTTCTGTTTACCTCTCCTCCCTGCTTTGTTTACTTAAAAACTTAGAAACCAAACCCTTTGTAAGCTCTTTTTCCTAAAATATTAGTAGGGGGATCAGAGTGACAATGTAATGTGTATGTGTGTGTTGTGTGTCTGTGTGTGAATTCCAAACTTTCTAGAGACAGAGGTCCTTCCACAGTATTCCCTTGGAATAGAGAGCCCAGCTGAGCACCCAGAGACCTTGCAAGAATGATTGAACCTTTCCTTTTGCGTTTCTAGCCAGAAACTGCAGTAGATCTTTGGTTGCGAAATGACAGGCCTAAGTTCTGTGGTGCTGCTGATTTAGGGAGTTACCTTTATACAAGTAATTAAAGCCCGTTAAACCTACAGCGTTCATTTCACATATTAACTGCCATGTGAGTTGTATTTAACTCATGCTAGTTTTGAGCCCAGGGCCCTGTGAAGCATATGGAACTCACACGTCTGTTTACTTTTACCCTTATGAACTGTTTTTCTAGTTGCATATAACTCACACACAGAAAACAATAAAAAATAACAAATTTTTCAGTAAATTAGAAAGGATCATTTTGTTTTCAAAGTTTTTATTCTATTTTCATAATAAAACACTGTGGCCCCAGGGAAATTTTTTTTTCTATCGTGGCAGTCAATGTGTTAACCAGTGCTCTGATTTGAACCATTAGAGGAGAAATGTGTGTCCCATACATTTTCCGAAATACTTGAATTTTGCCCAGTTTCTTTCAATACAGAATCACAAAACTGTACAATATCCCCGAGGGGTTGATTCTTAGCCTTTAGAATAATGTTGACCATGTGAGTAACATGCATGAAAGCATTTATTAATAGAATTATAATGCAAACTTCTAGTCCATTTTTTTAGTACAATAAAACCTCATTCTGATAGTGCTTATTATCCAGATTCATATGCGCCCGAATCAAATCAAATTGCATTTTCTTGGCGCTCTGATTCACATCTTGTGTTCCAAATATTATTTACCCATAGACAAGTCTCAAACATCCAGCTTAATGTTGAATTTCCAAAAGACTGCTGGATATATCCACCCATACGTGACACTGCTCCTCAGATATGCCCAAGGTCCTACCTAGCATCTTTCCCTGCAAAACCCACTCCTCTTCCTGACTTGGCATTTCTATCATCAGCAGAATCATTCTCTGAGTAATCCTCCCTCAAAACCTCAGTCATCTTTGACATCTCTCTGTCCCTTACCACTGCCTTTGAGATCCCCTCAAAATACAAAGTAAGTTTGACCCAGGCAGGATGGCACACACCTGTATTCCCAGCTACTCAGGAGGCTAAGGCAGAAGGATCACTTGAGTCTGGGAGTTTGAGGCCAACCTGGGCAACATAGCAAGACCCTGTCTTTACAAAATTAATTAAGTAATCAATTAAACAACAATCTAGGTTTAATTGCTTATCTGTATGGTACCTGTACATTATACCATTAACTTCATGCTCAGATGATATAATATGAAGAGTAGACCCCACGTCCCCATGGACATCCTCTCTCATTCCCAGTTCAGCCCTCCCTTAGCTCCCACATGGACCCCTGGAACAGCTTCCCAATTCTTCTGTCCACCTCGCATCTCTTCTGTTCGTAGAACACTTCCTGTATGTTACCGTCTGCTTCAAAAACTTTTGTTACTTCCCAAGATCTCTTAAGTTGAAACTCCCAACTTGGATTCAAGGCCCACCACAGTATGGCCCCAGCCCACCTTCAACAACCAGGTTGTTGAAGCCTAGTCCAGCAATAATAGTTAATGTGCCTCACCCCTAGAATTCCTGCGTGTCATACTCTACCCAAGCTTCAAGGACTATCTCAAATGCTGTCTCACCCAGGAATATCTCTCTGCCTCTTTCCTGTAGTTTCCAGCCATTCTTCCTTTGAATCTTTTTGTAGCACTAACACATTTGGCCTTGCATTAGCATTGTCTCTGTTTCTGCCAGCTTCCAGGAGGACAAGGACCAATCTTCCCACTTGGTAGCTTTTAGGCAACCTAATGTAGAGCCTCCCTGATGGAAATCCTTCCTGTATTGACTCTTGAATGAATGGATGAACACCTACTAGGTCACTGGACCTTAGGGGCTGGTCTATACCAAACTCATTTCCATGTGTCTACTTCACCTTGCTCATGGAGGATATTTGTATAAGGATGCATACAGCAGCTAATAATGGAAAATCTGTCTAGCATCAGGTTATAAAAATACAGAATATTTCACTTAACACATCCAAAGGTAGCTGTTTAATAGTCAACAGTGTCATCAAGAACCTGGGCTTTCTTTCTTCTCAGCCATTCTCAATGTGTGGATGATATCTCCTCATGTTCACAGAATGACTGCTAAAGCTCCATACATCTCATCCCCAGAAAAGAGCACCCCAAGTAGGAGGAAGAAAGACAGAAGAAAAATAAATTTTCCTCCTGTGTTTTTTTTTCTTATGTGAGAGAGAGAAATGTTTTCCCAAAAGCCTTTTGGACAGGGCTGCTGTTCAGTGTGTGTATACCAGCATGGCACATTGTCAGGGCTCCAGACTGACTGATCAGCACTCAGGCATATTGGCTGCTAATGCTTTGAGTATCAGCCTTGCCTTTAAAGGACTTCTTACATTTCATTGCTGGAACATGACCACCTCTACCTGCGAAAGAGGCTGAGAAAACAAACAAGTGAAGAAAGGAGAGTGGTGTTAGGCATGATACCATGGTATTCAGTGACTATGTTTTCAATAAGCTAAACACAATAAATGAATAACATAACACCCTTAGAGTTTTTGAAAATCTACCAACAAAAATATGAAATATAAAAGACTGAGTTCATTATTGAGTGTTTACACTGTGCATTGTTTTAACTTGTGCACTAGAAACAATTATTTTCAGTTCCTCTGACCTCAAATTTTTTAAACCTCGTTCAAGACAGAGAAAAGTATTTAAATAAAGATTAACAGGTCACAGCTGCCATGGGAAACTTACTTAGTTGATTGTTTACTTCATATGTTTACAATATGCTGAAATAAGAAGGTGTAGAGACCCTTTAGTCTATTAATGACAGATATCTCATACATTTGGGTGCACATTTTCAAAATCTCTGTCAAACGTTTCTTACAGAGAACACAATTAAATATTGTATAATGGATGTGTGTGTGTCTTTAACTTCCCTTTCTCTCTCTCTCTCTCTCTCTCTCTCTCTCAGTGGCTAAGTCATGTAGTTTTTCACTAGAAAAGTAGCCTCTTACTGCTCTAAGTGTAGGCCTTGGAACAACAGCAGCAGTGGCCCCTGGGAGATTGTTAGAAAATTGGAATCTTGTGGCCTAGCCCAGACCTCCAGAATCATACTCTGCCTTCTAACACGATCCCAGGCGACTGGTGCACACATTAAAGTTTGACACTGGTCTAACTCTCAGTCACATGACTGTCCACCTGTGCAAGATTACTTGATTTTCCAATGTCAGTATGGACCATTATTCCAATAATCATGAGGGATGGAGTGGGAAAGATAAAGACAAAGTCTCTAATCCAATGCTCTCTCTCCCCAGGGGCAAGACAGACAGGTTTTTATACTGAAAACAAATAGCTTAAATGTACAGCTCTGACAGCTTCCAAATAAACGAGAGGTTTCTGACATAAGCATAGCAACCGATGTGGTTAAACTGCTACATTTCTCAAAAAGTCCCCGTGTGTCTTATAAACCAACCCTCCCTAGGTGCCCTCCACCTGCAAAACACACACATGCACATGCATGCACACACACACATACACACTAGTTAAGTTTGTCTAGAGCCTGTTTGCTATGAATGAGGCTTAGGAGTAGGGCCTCTTGAGGGCAAGCCTTCCCCCTTCCAAACCAACTTCTCAACAGCTTCCAAAAGGAAGAGCCCAGCCTTATTATTGGGACAGCTGATCCATACATTGTTAGGAAACTTTCTGTGGTCTCACAGGGTTGAAACATTGGGCCGGATAGTCCAGTGGGTCAAACCTAGCAAGGCCATCTAGCTAATCATGGCTGCTCCTGCCCTACTTTTCAAAGAACATTTTCTTGTGTGCCAGTGGGGAAAGGCCATTTGGGCATGGAATTTGCTTGGGAGAGACTGGGAGGTCAGTGTGTCTTAAGACTCAAACTCTTATGCTCAATGCTGGAGCTCAAAGATGAACGAGCCTTTCCTGGAATAGCCTACAGTCTAGGAGGAAGGTAGATAAACTGCAACCATAAGTGGCAAGTGCCACAAAAGCAGAGGCTACCGCTTCCTCAGCCGTTGCTGAAGCCTAGAGGCTGTGTTGCAGCCAAACAGCCACTGATCTCGTCTTTCCTTACTTCCTGGACACCTCTGAACATCTCATGTATTGGTCACACTTCTTTTTTTTTTTTTTTGGAGACAGAGTCTCACTCTTTTGCCCAGGCTAGAGTGCCGTGGCATCTGCCTAGCTCACGGCAACCTCAAACTCCTGGGCTCAAGCGATCCTCCTGCCTCAGCCTCCCAAGTAGCTAGGACTACAGGCACATGCCACCATGCCTGGCTAATTTTTTCTATGTATATTTTTAGTTGTCCATATAATTTCTTTCTATTTTTAGTAGAGACAGGATCTCGCTCTTGCTCAGGCTGGTCTCGAACTCCTGACCAGCCTGAGCGGCCTCTGGGAGGCCAAGGCAGCCTCGAGCGATCCTCCTGCCTTGGCCTCCCAGAGTGCTAGGATTACAGGCATGAGCCACCGCGCCCAGCCTGGGCACACTTCTTAAGCCACATAATTTCCTCTCTTTTTGCTAACAGGTGGTGTATGCGATACCTGCAGTGTTGACTCTGCTTGTTGGATTTAACCCTCTTGTCACAGGTATAGACCTTGCATTCTGAAGGGAGATATAGCAAGTCAGATTTCCTTATAATAATGAGGTCTATCTGCCCGACTCTCAGGGAAAAATGGGGCTCCCTAGGCCTTTCTTCTCATTTCTGGTAATAAGAGGAGATAATTCTCATCTAGATTGTTCTTACCCATCTTCTGGAAAACATTATGAGGATCTGCTGTGCTGAGCCCTTCTTTAGCAACTTGGACCCAAGACCCCTGATGCTGGTGTGGAATCATGGTTAGGCAGTTCAACCCATGAGGGAGAAGAGTTTCGGTCACTGTACTGATTTCTTAAGCCACCAAACTAACGTAAAGTACGCAACAATCTAAGTGCTAATCTTGTGTCCCCATACTCAGTGGCAATCAATGTCTAGCATATATTTTCTCCTCACAACCCCGTTCAACTCATTTTTTTACACATTTTTCTTAGAGTAACACCACTCCCATTAATCATGTTCTTATTTTGAATTTATTCAATACTTATGTATATGAACCAGCGCTCAAATATAGAAATTGTTTATGATGTCTATAGCAAATATCTAGATTTTTCATTAATATATGTTGCTCTTCCTAATCTCCCTACACACTGTCATGGTACGTACAGCAATGTATTGCATGCTTTCATATATGCTTTTCCCCACCAGGCTGTGTAAGCCCCTTAAAAGCAGGATCATGTTTTATGCATCTTTGCATAAGCCTAGCCTACCTATATGTGCCTAGGCCATTTGGGCTGCTATAACAAAAATATCTTAGACTAGCTGGCTTATAAACAACATAAATTTATTTCTCTCAGTCCTAGAGGTTGGGAAGTCCAAGATCAAGGTGCTGGCAGATTCGGTGTCTGGTGAGGGCCCACTCCTGGTTCACAAGCGTGGCCTTCTCTCTGTGTCCTCACAGGGTAGAAGGGGCAAGGGAACTTTCTCAGGCCTCTTTTATAAGGACACCAATCCCATTTGTGAGGGCTCCACCCTCATGAACTAACTACCTTCCAAAGGCCACACCTCCCAATACTATCTATCACCCTGGGGGGTTAGGATTTCAACATATGGATTTGGGGGGGGCACAAATATTCAGTCCACAACAACATGGCCAGGCATGTGGTAGGTACTTACTGCTTGTCAGAGGAGTGAATGGCTATAAAACAGGATTACTGTATATTCATTCTGTAACCTGCTTCTTGGACACCTTACATGGATATCCCAGGTGGGTGTACATGTAAAAAACATCTACTTAAAATAGCTAGTTTGTATAGCTCACAGGCTACCTAGCTCAATGCTGGGCAAAATGTAGCTGCTTCACTTTTTATGGCACTAAAAAACTTTCAACCAACCTTACATTAGACAGTTTTATACTATAGAACAGTGTCTTATAACAGAAAAAATATGTTTATATTGGTTTTCTTGTTATTGAAAACTATTAGTCCTGATAGATTATTTTTCAGTTTATTTAAAATAGCTTACAGTAGTGAGCTTGGAAGTTCTCAGGGGCCTTAGAATAAAGAATAATGATTCCTACCTAGGTGGGGAAAGTTCTAGCTCCCCAGATGCCCGGACTCCTTCTATAGGCCCCTAGAACTCTGTCTACGTCTTTAAGGTGTATCAGTGAGGGCTACTTTAGTTATAAGCTATAAAAAAACTCAACTCCAATGTGCTGTGAGCTAAGAAGCAAATGTGTTGGTGCGGTTTTCTGGAAGGGCAGGGTGGTGCTGGCTTCAGGCACTGGTGGTCCCTGAACTTCACCCCCGGGCTCCTCACAGCAGCCCTGAACTCCTGGTTCACAGCTTCTCCATGCTGGGTCCAGCAGGATTTAGATGCCGTTTCTGCACTCTACTGAAGTCAGAATCCAGTTGTTGGCCCCGATTCATTGTCTGTTTGTCCTGAGCCACATCGCTGTGGCTGAGGGGACGAATGTGTTGACGGACCTGGCGATGGTCCACTTTGCTGGGACACACGGACTGGGGGTGGGCAGGGTGGATTCCCAAAGAAAATGAGGGTAGTCATCCCAGGAAGGGGGGGTTACATTTATAATTGGTGCTATGAACTCTGTGTTGGCCCTCAAAAAAAAAACAAGTTTTTCTGAAAGCAGACTACGGCAAAACAGGTACAGAGATCGTTTTCTGTGGGGTGTGGTTCCATTATAAACAGCGTCAGGACGTCCGTTCTTAGGAAACATCATCTGGAGGAGTGTCTCTGCGGTACACGTGTTCCTTTGTGTGGCCTGGGCTGTCGGCCTGGCATGCTACCTCTTGCTTCATGCACAGCAGAGCATCTTGCATGAGGAAGAAGGCAGGTGAGCAGTGACTTTTGTCCTTTGGCAGGGTGGGATAGAACTGACGAATGGTGTCTTCTTTTATCATACGTTATCTGAGCACAGCGGTGATTGGCTTCCCCCAGCCGGACCATACGGAGCAGGGAAGGTGTGATCTCCCTCATAAGCTGAAGGAACTGAAGGAAAGGTGGAGTCAGGATTCAAACCCCATCGTTCCTACTGCACACAGTCGTTACATTATGTGTTACATTGTGTCACTGTCAGGCAGTGGGACTTTGGCCTCCTGTGACTGGCAGCGGCACCGTATAGTAATACTCGGTCCAGTTACCCACAGCGCTGTCAGCGTGCTGATCCAGTTCTGGTTTAAGCCAGAATCTCATCTACAAGTGTGATCAGCCACCTCAGAGGTCAGGATTTGAAGTCAGCCTCTGTTAGACTTGCATGGTATGTCTCATGTCATCTCCGCCCTCTGTCACAACCATTTGTTCCTGTTTTATCACCTCGTCCTTTGCTTCCTGCCACCCTTGACCTCCTTGGCCTCATTCATAAGCCCTTTCTCTTCTTCTCGAGGCCACTGCTGCCAGCCGCCAGCACCAAGGGTCAGAGACTGTAAGTTCCGCATCTCTGAAAAGGTCCTGCCTTGTTACAGTCCCTAATCTTTAGAAAACTGGAGAGCAAATCAGGCTGGGTCTGCAGGTGGGATGTCAACCAGTTGGGTTGAGTCACCTCCAGCGTGAAGCCCGTGAGCTATGGAGCACTCAAGGCAGGGATTTCAGTGGAACTATGGTGGAATGTGATCATTTTTATTCTGTTATAATACATGTATCTAGAAGCGTATACCCGCCCCAGAATTATAGTCTGATTCGTACTACAAATCATTCCTCTCCCCTAAGAAGTGACCCGATTTCCTGCAATATGTGCTCAAATTATGTATTGGTTTAAGCTCATCCTGCCTAATACTGAGGCCTCTAAAAAATGTGAAAATAATGACCAATCAAATCTGGGATTGTTTTCTTGGTTGCACTATACCTCCCAGTGACCTGCAATAAGTGATGTGTCTGTGTGGGTTTTTAAATATTTATTTAGTTTTTGGGAAGGTCCACTTATAAGTTGGGGAACGGTCGTGGACCTCATATCTGCCTCTTAAGATGGAATGTATTTTCATATAAGCCTTTAAACTGTCTGAGAAAAGTAATTTATGAATTACGGCTAGACTTGAAAATATTCTATAGATGCTGTATATCTTGGGGGACAGTCACCCAATCAGCCACTCCAAAAATATGAAATGTGTGTTCTGTTATAGGGAGCTCTCTGGTCTGGTGATTATCACAGCATGGATGAGCCTGTGCCACAGTTCATCAAAGTAAGTATTTAACACATCAGTTAAAATCAGATTTCTTCAAGGATGATAAAATCTGGTAGTAAGTGAAAATATTGACACACAAGTAAAAACAGGAATTTTTTGAAATAAATCTTTCCTTTTCCTAAGGGAAGCTAATAATAGTTGATTCAAAATTTCATGATCACTCATGTTCATGAATACCATAGTTTTCTATGTGGTCCAGTAGTCATGGGCAGTTGCCAGCCTAAAAAGTGTTCTTCAGGGTGAAGGAAAATGATCTCAGAGGAAGCTTGAAGATTGAGAAAAGAAAAAAAGAGGAAAGAAAATATCAATGTGTGAGGACATATACATGAATACTAACATATAGAACAATAATATTGATGTTTTGTAGGTTTAAACATATATCAGATAAAAATACACGACAATAGTAGCATGTGAGTTGGAAGTGAATAAATGGAGTTAACGTGTTCTAAGGTCCTTTAATTGTCTGGGAAGAGATAAAAGTACCAATTTATATTAAACTTTGGTAAGTCAAGGATTCATGTTGTAATCCTTAGGGTGACCACTAAAATAAAAAATGATTATAGAAGGCAGGAAAAGAGACGGGGAAAAAACAAAACAAATGGAACAAATGAGAAGCACATGTTAAGAAAGAGATTTAAAGCCAAAGAGATCAGAGATTATATTAAATGTAAAGGTATCTAATATTCCAGTTAAGAGTCAAAGATGTTCGAAGTGTCTGAAAAGATTAAAAACCCAACTCTACACTGTTTACAAAAGACAACCCTTCAATATACAGATATAGAAAGCTTTAAAGTCAAACTATGGAAAAAATTTACTATACAAATACCAACCAAATGAAAGCCAGTATAGCAATTTTAATAACAAAGTAGACTTTAAGACAATTATTAAGAAAAACATTTGTGAATATTTTAAATTTTTTGTTTTAATTGTTTATTTTGAAAATTTTCAAACATATCTAAAAGCAGAGAAGCTAATATGATGAATCAGATGTATCCATCACCCAGCTTCAACAATTATCAGTATGTCCAATCTTATTTCATCTAAACCACTATCCATCTCCACACTGCCAGACTGTTTTGAAATAAATTCCAGACATCATATTGATTCCTCTGTATTTCAGAATGTATCTCTAAAAGAAAAGCATTTCAAAACCACTGTCATCATACAAAAACTAAAAGAACAGTAACTGTTCAGAATCATGAGTTTTCCAGTTACTGTTTAGATTTCCCCAATTATCTTATAAATGCTTGTCCCTTTGTGCCTTATACTTCCTATAAATTGGTGGTTAGATCTAGAAGTTTGACCAGATTCTGGTACTATAATTATTATTTATGATAGACTTCTTTATGTTAAATGACAATGTTATGTTCTTCCATCATAACATACATAAAATCTACCTGTTTCTCTGTGCTATTAATAGTCTTTGATGATTATTGCCTAAATCTGTTAATTCATTTTGGGTTGCAAAATGGTGATATTCTGATTATATCATTACTTGTTCATTAGCTAGAAACGTCTATAAAGAGAAACTTATTAATTCTTGACTACGCTGAGGTTCATATCATGAGCAGAAAGGGAAAGGAAAAGGAGTTGATTCTCCCCCTTTATTTACCAGTTTTCAGAATGAATTGTTTCTTCCCTGGGCATTCGCTAAAGGTGATCAGTGAGTTTTGTCACTTTGTTTTGTTTATTTCTTTGTTTAGTACCATTATAAGTCATGGCTTTAGACATATTTGAAGTTTTTCAGTCCATGGCAGTTATTATTATATCTTTATTCTGTCCTATCTTTGACCTCTGGCACTTATTCATGTTGGCTCCTGAATGCTTTTTGACATGACTGTAGTAATTTTTGATGGCTTCCTTGCTTTCCGGTATGACAAGATGTCCCAGACTCATGTTATACCCAGGATCATGTTTTATGCCCTAGACCTGGAATCAGCCACTTTTGCAATTTATGTGTGTGTGAATTTATATATCTGTCTTAAATATATATGTGTATGATATATACATATATACATGTACATATATATTTAAAGATAAAATTTCTTATGAGTTCATACTGATTCTAACTATTCATATTGAGCATACCAGTTTTCATTTAACCTTATCAGAGATCTTATACCTGTATCTTCTTTTAATCATGGCAAAATCTCTATTCTCAGTGACCTCAACATAATAACTCACTTGATTTACCCTCCAATACAAACACAATCTCAAAATAACTATATGACTACTGAAAACAGGTTGTTTTGTTTTTGTCATTAGGGTGTATCCCACAAAGGGATGTACACTCAAATTCCTGGGAATAGTTGTTCTGTCTGCTACTGCTATCAAGTGAATACACAGTTAAGTTCATTTATTTCTAGGGATAATTTTATTTCAAATATATTGATATTATTTTATAATTAGGTAAAATACCTAGATGGCTCCAAAGTCAAATCTGCAAAATAAGATATATTAAAAAAAAATCTGTATCTGACTCTGTATCTTCCCTTTCCCTATAGGTGAAATTTTTTTCAATTTTATGATTTATTCTTCCATGGTTTTTCAATGGAGTGAATATGTATGTGCATTTATTTGTATTCCTGCTTGTCTTAGATAAGTGGTAGTATATTATACACAATTGTATTCCACTTGCTTTTTTACTTACTATACATCCTGGAGCTCATTCTGCAGTGTATAAGAGCTTTCCTTATTCTGCTGGTAGATAGCTTCATAGCTTATCCAACGAGTCCTTTACTATTTGGACCGTATCCAGCCTTTTGCTCTTGAAGATAGTGCAGCAATAAATAGCTCCATGTATATATCCAACATATTTTTATCAGTATGTCTTTGAGATGAATTCCTGGAAGTGAGATTGCTGAGCCAAAGTGTAATTGCATAGTTAATATTTTGATATACTCCCAAAGTCCCCTCCATATGGCTCGTTGCATTTTGTATCCCCTCCAGCAACAGATAAGAGCGTCTCTTTGCTCACAGCCTGGCCAACAGAGTACATAGTCAAAACTCTGAATTTTTACTAATCAGATAGTTAAGAAAGAAGTGGTTTTATTAATAACTTGCATTTCTCTTATTAAGAGCAAAGATGAGCACATTTTTTGTATTTTTTTTTCTATAAAGTGTTGGCCCACCTCTGAGAAATGTTGGTTTATCCTGATTCTCACTACAGTTGTTGGTCTTCTCTATTTTTAGAAGCTCTTTATCTGTGATATAAGCTGAAAATATTGTTTTGCAGTTTGCTATCGTCCTTTTACTTTACTTGTGCAAAGTATACTTTGCTAAGAAAAAGTCTTTCATTGTTATTTTTTAATGTAACCATATTTATCAATCCTTTTCCTTATGACTTCTGGATTTGGAGGCATAGTTAGGAAAAATTTCCTCACTCCCAGGTTGTAAAGTAACTTATCTCAATTTTCTTCTAATACATGTATGGTTACATTTTTATGCTTAAATATTTTATCTATTTAGAATTTATATTGGTGTCATGATATGAAGAATGGGTCCAATTTTATATCTTTATATGGCTATGTGGTTATCTCAACACCACTCATTTCTTTTATTTATTTTTGGAGACAGGTCTTACTCTGTTGCCCAGGCTACAGTGCAGCAGCAGCATCTTAGCTCACAACCTCAAACCCTTGGGCTCAAATGATCTTCCTGCTTAAGCCTCTCAAATAGAGGCTTAAGCCTCTCAAATAGCTGGAACTACAAGTGCACACCACCACATCCGGCTAATTTTTTAATTTTTTTGTAGAGATGGGGTCTCAATCTATTGTTCAGGCTGGTCTCAAACTTCTGGCCTCAAGCAATCCCCCTGCCTCAGCCTCCTAAAGTGCAAGGATTACAGGCCTGAGGCACCACACCTGGCCTCAACACCACTTATTTAAAGGTGGATTTAAGATGCCAAAGAAAGACACTTTTTAATGACGAAAGGTTCAGTTCATCAAGAAGATATAACAACTCTAAATTTGCACGTACCTAATAACATAGCTTCATAAAAGATACAACAAAAATTGACAAACTAAAAAGAAAAATTGAAAAATCCACAATCATGTTGGGAGATTTTAACATATTTTCCTCAGTTATTAATAGAATAAGCAGACCAAATATATCAATGTAGATATAAAAGATTTTAATCACATGACAAGCAACCAAGAATGGCAGAATCCATGTTCTTTTCAAGTACACATTGTGTATTTACAGAAAGACTGTATGTCAGGCCATGAAATAAGTCCCAACAAATTTCAAAGGACTGAAATCCCTTTGTGTTCTTTGACCACAGTGCAATAAAACTAGAAATCATTAACAAAAAGGTAATTAGACAATCACTGTATGTTTAGAACTTAGGAAATACGCTCATATAATATTTGGGTCAAAGAAGAAATCACTATAGACATTAAGAAAGTATTTTAAGCTGAATAAGGAGAACACTACATATCAAAATTTGTGGTATACAGCTAAAAATCATGCTTAGAGGAAAACTTACAGTCTTAAGTACGTATATACGTATTTTTAAGTGGCTGAAAATCAATGAATTAAGCTTTTAAGAAGTTAGGAATTTTCCAGTTTAGGAAGTTAGACAAAGAACATCAAGTTAAACTCAAATAAACAAGAAGAAAATAAACATAAAAGTAGAAACCAATGAAATTAAAAATTGACATAAAAATAGAGAATTAATAAAGCCAAATATTGATTCTCTAAAATGATTTATAACATTGATGAGCCCTGGTAAGACTAAGAAGGAAAAAATAAAAGAGCAAGAACAAGCAAGAAGAGGCACAAATAATATCAGGAATGAAAAAGAACACCATACATATCTAATGAATATTCTAAAAATCATAAAATATTATGAAGAACTTTATGCCAATAAATTTGAAAATACAGATTAAATGGACAAGCTCCTTGATAAAAATACAATTTACCAAAACATACACAAGAAGAAATACTCAGAACAGTCCCATAACTATTAAAGAAATTGAGTCAATAATTTAAATTTTTCCTAAAGGAAAACTCTAGACCTAGATGGCATAACTAGAGAAGTACACCTAACGTCTAAGGAAGAAGTAATGTCAACTTTCAACAAACACTTCCAGAAAACAGAAAAAAAAATAAGCACTTTCCAACTCATTTTATGAGGGCAGATGACCTTGATATCAAAACCTGATAAGAACATTACAAAAAAAGGAAATTGCACAGCAATCTCACTCATGACCATAGATAGAAAAAGCCTAAACCAACCATTAGCAAATTAAATCCTGCAATATATAGCCTAACCACCAAGTTGGGTTTATTCTAGAAATACAAAGTTACGTTAACACTCAAAAACCAACCAATGTTTTCTACCACATTAGTGAAATAAAAGAAGAAAATAAACTATCTTCTCAATCTATACTGCATGAGCATTTGATAAAATTCAACATTGATTCATGATAAAAGCTCTCAGAGAATGAGTATAGAAGGGAACTTAACCAGGTAACGGTATCTATACCAAAGTACGATACTTAATGGTGAACAGTTGAAAACATTCTCTCTGAGATCAGGAATGAGATGAAATTAACCACTCTTGGCACTTCTACTATATTGTGCTACCTATTGTCGTAGCCAGTGCAATAAGGCAAGAAAAAGAAATAAAAGACCCAAAGAGGCCGGGTATGGTGGCTCATGCCTCTAATCCTAGCACTTTGGGAGGCTGAGGAGGGAGGATTGCTTGAGGTGAGGAGTTTTAGACCAGCCTAGCTAATACCCCATCTCTACAAAAAAAAAAAAAAAAAAAATTAGCCAGGTGTGCTGGAGCATACCTGTAGTCCCAGCTACTCGGGAGGCAGAGGTGGGAAGATTGTCTGAGCCGAGGCTTTTGAGATTGCAGTGAGCTATGATTATGCCATTGCATTCCATCCTGGGTGACAGAGCAGACTCTGTCTTTAAAAAAAAAAAAAAGAGGCCCAGGGAAGAAATAAAATTTTCATTATTTGTAGATGACATAATTACATATGTAGAAAAAAAAAAAGAATCTAAAAAATTACTAGAATAAGTGAGTTTAGTGTGATTACTGAATATACAAAAATCAACTACATTTCTATCAGCAAGTAACAGAAAGTGATAAAAACAAAGTTACCATTTATAATAACATCAAAAAAATCATCTCCCTAGGAATAAATCTAGTAGAGATATGCAAAATCTCTACACACAAAACCATAAAACATCATAGGAGAAATTAAAGAAGATCTAAATAATCAGAGATCTAAATCTATACTGTCAAAAGGATAAATACATAAACTAACAGAACACAGTAGAATCTGTAATAGAAACAGATCTATACATATGTAGACCTTTGACTTACGACAAAGGTGGCCCTGCAGAGTAGCAAAGGAGAGGCAGTCTCTTCAATAGAAAGGACTGGATCAATTAAGGATCCATGTGGGAAAAAAGTGAAACAACTCCTACCTCACAACTTTCATAAAAATAAATTCCAAGTGTGTTATATGTCTGACATAAAAAAGCAAAACAATAAATCTTCTAGAGAAGGTAACTTAGTATCTTCAAGACCTTGGTGAGGGAAAGTTTTCTTAAACAGGACACAAAAATCATTAGGAAAAGATCAATTTTAACATTGTCTAATTACAATGACTTCTGTTCCTCAAAACACATCACTGAGTGGGACAAGATATTTGCAACACACGTAAACAACAAAGATTTTTATTAAGAATATATATAAAGAATTTCTACAAATCGGTGAGTTATACTTCAATAAAACAGTTGAGTAGAGAGCAAACTAAAATGTAATGATGTGTTTTACCAATTCAATCTTTATACTTGTTTCCAAAGCAATCCATAATTTTTAATTGGATTTTTATTTATAATAATTTTTGTGTGTCTTTATAGGAATCCAGTTGGTGGAAGAATTCAGCTGGCTATTGCCACTGTAATCGCTCTTTTCCCACTTATCTCATGGGTCTACATATACGTAAACAAGGAGATGCGGTCCTCCTGGCCAACTCACTGCAAGACAGCAATTTAAATGACTTCAAAATTCCTGTTTTTAAAATAAGTATTTTCAGTCAATTTTTTAAAACATTGGGGTAACTAGCCAGTTTCACAGGAGTTTATCTCAGCTCATTTGGGCTAATAACAGAGATTTTTTTTTTTTTTAAATCCTAAGAACTTTTTAAGGATGCCTACAACTCAATGCAAGATTAGATGGGACTAGTAGGACATGGGGTCTCATAGTCTCTGGAAGTCTTTCTGAAGGGTATTGTGTAATGGGAAAAGCATAGAACAAAAGTTTAAAAGTATGAGTTCTACTCCACTTCATCTCTGTGACTTGGGGAAATATATAAACCACCTTGTGGATATTTCCTTATTTATAAAATAGGATTAATACCAGATCTCCCACTCAATACAGTTGCAAAGATCAAACCAGATAATACAAGAGCATTCTGAAAATATAAAGTGCTTGCACAGATTACAAAGGGCTGCACATGATTAAAAGAGAGGGGAGCAGGGTTTGGGTAATACAATGAAATAGAGGTCAAGAGAGGGTGATAGCCTGGAACTAATCACAGCAGTCCCTGACCTGGCACAATGCAATGAACTAACTGAGAACTCTACATGAACCAAAGGAAAAGGCACGTCTTGCAAAGAAAGGGAAGTTGAATAAAGGCATTTGAGACCAATGAAGAAGGAAATAGGGACGATTAATCACATTCTAAATGAGAAATAAGGCCAAAGTCTATACACATTCTTTTTAAATGGATGTCCAAGTAACCCCGAGGAGAGCAGTTTAGAGCTACACTCTCCACTGTGGTTGCCACTGGCCACATGCTGCTGCTGAACACTGGAAATTAGCCAGAGTGGCTGACAAAGTCAATTTTAATTTTTTTCATTTTCATTTTAAAAACTGATATTCAATTATTAGAAAACTTTTATGTGTGTGTGGAACAACTTGGGCCTATGAGTCTACTTTTTCAACTGAAAATTTTGTCTCCAAATACAGATCAAGTATTCCCAATGAAAACTTAGTGTCCAAATGAGTGGGCTGTAAGTGTCAAATGCACACTAGATTTTAAAGATACGGTACAGAAAGAATGTAAAATATTTTATACTGATTACATGTTGAAATATTTTAGATATATAGAGTTAAATAAAATATACTATTAAAATTGATTTTGTCTGTGTCTATTTACTTTTTAAAATGTGACTGCTAGAGTATTTTAAATGATTTGTGCAGCTCACCTTGCATTTGTTGGACAGTCCTGTTCTGGAACATCTGGCTGGCAACTGTTTTACATGGGCTAGCATCAAACTCTGTAGCCAGCATATTGTTTTATGAGATCTAGGAAATCTTCACTCAAAAAGAATTAGTACCTTCCACATATCAGGAGAGTGAAAATGAGTCTGGTAGTTTTTCTTTTTATTTTTATTCCCTTTATTACAATAGTAAGTATTCTGTGAATACTTGTTAAAGTTTGAGGTATGTGTGTTTTGTTTTGTTTTTGTTTCCACTGAACAGTGAGAAATTCTTTGAGATTAAGATTCGGATGAGGGAAAAGGGAAAAAAAAATCTAGTTGATATTAAAATAAAGTGAAATTTATTTTAAGGGTCAATAAAATACATGTGAAGGATTTGAGTTTTCCAGTATACATTTAGCTTACATGATATTTGTGGCTTTTATGCCTTCTTTAATATTAACTACTAAAGTCACAGACTCATTTGCAAATTCTATATAGGCCCTACCCATCCTCCAAGTCATGCTTGCCTCTGTGCTTAAAGGACAGTAATGTTCAAGATGCACTTTCATCTTATCTACAAATTCTGTGAATATTCATAGTCCCTTTTGCATCTCCAGAGTTAAGCATGTAAAAGGCACTTTTGGTGGAGTACTATCTTTTCAAGAGTCTTTATTAATGAAATCTTTTTTCAATTGAATGTAAGTATTAATAAGTTTAGTATTTCTATTATCAAAACCCCACAATTGTTTTCCTTCTCATTGGTCCTCTTCCACCTTAGCCTGTCCTTACTCACTGCCTGGACTGCCACCCGAATCTAATCATGTGTTCCCCAGCTCAGCGACCCGAGGGCTCCTCACTGTCCAAGAACTCCTGGCTCATAAGAGGGAGGCCAAGGGAGATCAGACTACACACATGGCAAAGAAACTGCTATGACAACAGAGACTTGAAGATGCTACGCTGCTGGCTTTGAAGATGGAGGAAGGGGCTATGAGATGAGCCAAGGAATGCAAGAAATGCAGCTCCAGAGGCTGGAAAAGGCAAGGCAAGGAATTCCTCCTGGAGCCTCCTGAGAGAGCGTGGCCATATCCACACCGTGGTTTTAGCCCAGAGAAAATGATTTCAGACTTCTGACCTCCAGAACTGTAAGAGAACAATTATGTGTTGTTTGAAGCCACCAAGTTTGTGGTAATTTGTTACAGCAGCCATAGAAAACTAATACACCCTTATATCCTCATAGTGGCTAGGTATGCTCAACAGGCACACCTATGCTAATATTTCTCTTATTGTTTTAGGCCCCAAATCAAACTTTTTTTACAATCGAACAGTCCCCATTTGCCATCCAGTAAGTGTTTGTGTAAATAAGCCTTAGCATATATGACAACTGAGTTCAATATGTCCCATTTGTCTATAAGAGAGTCAAGCGTAAACCCATTTGCCTGCTGTAGTCTCATACAGCATTAGCTGGTGGCCCAAACAGACCAAGCTAGCAGGCACACAGCTGCACTGGCACTTGGTCCTGGTTTTGGTTAGAATCACAAGAGGACCCCGTGACTTATCTGGAGGCCTTTCTTACAGAGATGGAGTGCTACACATTCACCTGTGAAACAACTGTTGGTGTTTTGTTGTTTACAAAATGCAACTACAAGCCTATCAAAGTCTAAGCATAGGTATTCTGATTGAAAATTGTCCAAAGCTCATTTACACAGCAGTGTGAACAGAAAAGTTTACCACAATTATTTTTTTAATTATGAATTTTAAGTTACACAGTTAAACATGAATACATTCTTATAAATAGTAAAAAAATTTCAGGTAAGGACAAAAAAAATCTTTTATGAAGACTATATGCCCCTTCTTCATTCTCCTCCCTGATTTGTTTCTAACTTATACTGGAGAAGTTATCCAAAATGACAGTTCTGAATATTTTATCAACTAAAGCACATTTACCCTATAAATACATTTTGTTATACAAGCAGAAAAATAAACAATGAGATTGAGGATTTTTATTTTTGTTTTTGTTTTGGGGGGGCAAACACAAAGCTCACTTCTCTTTGTGAGATCAGACTAAAATACATCAGACTAAAAATGGAATCCTTTTTACTTCTTATAATTCATAATTCTGTCTGGAACTCTGCCTCTCCCTTCCAACATCATTTTGTCAGGATAGACATGAACTGTGCCGAATGCTTGGCTGTCTGGAGCTGTTTCAATAACTCCTTCTAGACTGACATGGTGCACACCAAAAGGATCTTCAGAGTAGCCACCATCATGAGTGTGACCAGCAAAGAAACACACCACACACTCATGGGACCAAATGACTGCCAGGGCGTCTCTGTAGTTCCAGGCCAGGCACACGCTGTCGGAGGACTCTGGGTAAATGGGAAGATGGCCTGTTAAGGAAAAGAAGAGTTATGAGCCTATTAAGAAATATGTCTTCCATCAAAACAAATGGCTAACGCTAGTACTCAGAAAAAAAAAATTGTGTATTGCTACCTCATGATCCAAATTGACTAAACCAGAGAGAACCCACGCACAGGAAGAACTAGATCATCTCTACAGTCAAGTCTCTGGAGCATAGAAAGAAGGGCGGGACAGTTCACATGAGGTGGGAGAGGCTCCTGTAGAGGCAAAACCCTGAGATCTCTGAGGCCTACATAGTTTCAAGCTGCCCAAACACAGAAAAAGACTGAGGATATCCTGTATCCTGTTCAGGGCACCCAGAAATCAGGCAGGTGCTGCACTGAAATCCAATCTCATTGAATGCCTTAAATATGAATGTCATATACATAGAAAGATATAATACTAAATAAAAGAACAGTTTAGGGATGGGCCATGGATTATGTGTCATTTATACGAACACTCAATGCCTTAGAACTGCAGCCCCCAACCTCCGGGCTATGGACTGGTGGGTGAGCTGTGGACCATTGAGTGAGTGGTGGGTGAGTGAGTGAAGCTTCATCTGTATTTACGGTGGCTCCCCACCCCTTGCATCACCGCATGAGCTCCACTTCCCCTACCGAAAAGGTTGGGACCGCTGCATTTGAATTTATTCATGGGACTTTAAATGCCCCCTGAGATCAAGTTAGCCATGCCCACTTCACAGATGAGAAAACTGAGTTAAAGCAGGGAAGATTTTTACTGGGGTCCCACGGGAGACATATGGAAGTAGAGCCAAGAAAACTTCTAATTCCCAAGGCCAACACATCTGTAAGTTCATACCATACAGCAAGCCACAGTTTTCATTCTAAAGTACGGGTACCATAGCTCACTGGTCTCTGCTTCTTCCTGTAAAATTACTTTTTTTTCCTGTTACTGTTCATTTTTATTCTGAAATTTAAACATGCTTCTGTTTAATATCTATTTGTAATACAAGTTAAAAGAAAAAAAAAGCAGGGAGGGGGTGGGAGGGAGAGGTTAAAGGATCCCTAAAGCAGAAAAGGAATGCATATGCACACGCATGCACACGTGCACAAACGCACTAACTAGAGTCCAAAGGGGCTGTGTGGCTTTCTAGTGATAGTACCTAGGAGCCATACTGACTCATCTATCAAGTCTCTGCAGCTTTTGACACAGTTGCTCCCTTCTCCTTGAAACACTTGGCTCCAGGACACCACTAGTTTTCCTAATGGTGTTTTCCTAGTTTTCCCCCAAACTTGACAGCCACTAACTTCCAATCTCCTTTGCTGGTTCTACCTCCTTTCCCCAGCATCTTATCAGGAGTGCCTACATGCTTGGTTCTTGTACTTCTGTATCACCTAATGTCTTGGTGATCTCTTAGTGATTTGCATGCTTTAAATATCATCTATATTCTTCCCACTTCCATATTTATATATCTAGCCCAAATCTATTCTGAATCTCCAACTCGTATGTCACACTGCCCACTCAACATCCCCACTGATGTCCAAGAGGCATCTGAAACTTACTATTTCAAAAACCTGTGCCCCTGCCCTTCCCAATCAAACCCTCTCACCCTGCTGTATTCCCCATCTCAGCTAATATCATTCCAAATGCATGGCCAAAGCTCAAAAAGTAGCCAAAATGACCTCTGAGTAGCCACAATGAAAGTTAAAAAGCAAACAAAAACAAAGAGAAATTTAACTTTTAAACTTTACTAAAGAAAATCTGAGAAATCCAATTGTTAAAGGTTTGTGTATCCAGTTTCTTTTTTTTTTTTTGAGACAGAGTCTTGCTCTGTTGCCCGGGCTAGAGTGAGTGCCGTGGCGTCAGCCTAGCTCACAGCAACCTCAAACACCTGAGCTGAGCTCAAGCAATCCTTCTGCCTCAGCCTCCCAAGTAGCTGGGACTACAGGCATGCGCCACCATGCCCGGCTAATTTTTTCTATATATATTTTTAGTTGGCCAGATAGTTTCTATTTTTAGTAGAGACGGGGTCTCGCTCTTGCTCAGGCTGGTCTCGAACTCCTGACCTCGAGTGATCCACCCGCCTCGGCCTCCCAGAGTGCTAGGATTACAGGCGTGAGCCACCGCGCCCGGCCCAGTTTCTAAGCTTATTATGGCAAATGATGGAAGAAACTGAAGAGGTTGTTAAGTAGATACGTATACTGCCATCAGTAAAAAGAAACGGGAAGGATACAGGATAGAGTGGGAAAAGGGACTAGGATTCTAGTCTCAGTTCTGTCAGTTGCTGTATGATTTTGCTATGTAATTTAATCACTTTAGGCTTCAGTTTCTTTATCTTTAAAATTAAAGGGTTTGGCTGTATGATCTCTAGGCCCCCCTCGGCTCCAGTGCTTCAAAAAAGTAACAAGTACAGCCTAGCAGTGGAAAACTAAGAAGCAGACACAAGTCAAGAAGTATCCTAGTTTGAGACCACTTATTATAGAGCCAAATGGTGTCACATCATCCCAACAGTCCCTGGAGGTACTTTATCTTTTCCAAGTCTTAAATGACACTTGATATTCCAACAGTAGCAGAAATACTCCTGCTCCATCTACATGTTTTTACCACATTAGTGGAAGATTAATAAGTAAAAACCACATTTATAGATTGAAATATAGTTTTATATTATCAATCATCCAAATGCTTATCATTTCCAAAGGGTTTTCATATTCATAATTTCATTTGGGGCACTATTGAGAACACTGCAGTCTGTAGACTCAACATTTGTCCAGGGCTACACAGCTCATATAAACAATAGCCAGAATGGCGCCCGATCCTTCTGGCTCTCAGTCCAGTCTTCTCACCTATTATCCCATATTGATTCTAATTCTAAGGTAAGGGCTCTAATCTCAGCCCCCAAAACAAGTCCACCAGCCATGTTGCAAATCCAAATTCGGTTCTTCGTGTGTGCACGCATGCACTCACTCACACATGTGCACGTGCGTACATGTGAGTGTGTTTTAAGCACCTCCAGATCCCCACAATCTCTGATGGCAGTGTGTGTGTTCAAAATGATTCTAAATGAAAATAATATACACCTTACTTCCTTGTGACCATGTAGTAGACACAGTTGGAGAACTGAAAGTACTCACTGCCAGTGGAGTCTGTAACATGGATCCTCTATTATATCAGCTTTGTTTCATCGAGGCAGTAGTGGCCTCTGTTTGGTGGCCACGTCAATAATAAGCAGGTCTCGTGAGGCTGAGATTTGGTGTGGGGCCTGAACTGAATTTCTCAGTTAAAAAGTACTGGCCAGGGTGCCTCATACCTGCAATCCTAGCACTTTGCGAGGCCAAGGCAGGTGGATCACTTGAGGCCAGCCTGGGCAACACAACGAGACCTCATCTCTACGAAAAATAAAAATAAATAGCCGGGTGAGGTGGCACGCACCTGTAGTCCTGGCTACTGGGGAGGCTGAGGCAGGAGGATTGCTTGAGCCCAGGAGTTCATGACAGAGACAGACCCTGTCTCTAAGAAAAAAATTAAAAATAAAATTAACCTCATAAATTGATCCCCTTTGGGATCCCATTCTACTTTGAAACCCAGAAGGCCAACTCACAGGTTCTAATATATGGCAAGATTTTTTTTTTATTTTACAATTCTTTCCTAATTCATCCTTAAATATTAATTTTATATACAGGTTGTTTATCAATAAAAATTTTTAAATTAAGCATCCATTTTATAGAAAAAGGATATCAAAACATAAATATTATTAATATATTTTAAAGTTTAACTGTTCCCAATCTCTAATATGCTAGTGTAATCAGATAGACAATTTAAATACTTACTCACAATCACCACCTTTTCTTGGTTTGTGTCAGAGAATGTAAGAACTTCATTCAACCAGTTCAGCTGTTCTTGACTGAATCCTCCATTAAACTGGACAAACTGGGGCTCAGAAAGTCCTGAAATAAATTCAAGTAAGTTAGACCTACCAAATATCATTTTTCCCCTCCTTTGGGCATTCAAATTTAGCTAATGCAGGTACACCTGTTCTTTTCCTTAGGAATATTTGATTAGCAGCAATCAACTTAAAAAAGGAAATCTCAAGAAGTCAGAGCAACGTTCAAATAAACCACATCACACCTCACTCCCAGTCTTGACATTCCCCTGCTTACTTCACTGGCTTGCCACTATAATGAAAACAAAATACAGACTTCTTACTACGACCACCGAGCCACTACATAGTCTTTCCCCTGTTTACTCTCCAAAATCATCTTGTACCCCCTGGCCCTTTTCTGTGTTCTTCAGTGATGCCAGAGTCTTATTCCACTTCATGCCTTTGCGTTTGCTTTTCCCTCTGTCTGCTAGCCCTGAACCTCCTTCTTTCCAAGGATGACTCCTTCTTGTCATTTAAGTCTAGGCTTAGATGTTTTTCTCCTTGCAGAGGCTTTCTCTGATCACCTAATGTAAAACAGTACCCCTAGTCCTTTTCTATAACATCATACTCTCTTTTCATGGTAGCACTTATCACTGTGGAAATAATCTTGTTTCTGTTTCATTTATCACCTGCCCTGCCCACCTACTGCTTTTGCTCCCTCCATTCCACCCATAAAAAAAGTGACATTGTCAGTATTGTTTACAGCTCTGAATAGTTATCCCTGGAAAAAGTGCCTGGCCTAGAATAGGCATTCAAGTATCTGTTAAGTAAATCAATCTTGAATCAACTGTAACCAATCCATGTGAGATCAGGCTTGTGAGAAATCCTGACCCTGAAAAACAGCGACAATATACTTTTACCTTAATTGTCCATCTTCCTGCTGAATAAAAGGTAGCTGAAGAATTTAAAGACAATGTATTAGATTCTCAGCTCAAAGGAATAATTCACCTTGAGGACTATTCAGTTCCGTATTTGGATTGTGCTCCCTCAGTATCTTCATACACTGCTGGTATTTTGGAGAAGACTGATCCATGCCCAAGACACTCAAGTCATAAGCATCGAGTAAAATAAACCGGAATTTAGGGAATGGTACAAAATGGTAAGCATAGTAATTCTCTGAAGGCACAGTCTCAGGATGATGTACAATCTGGTCTTCTAGAAACTTTGTGTTAAGTTCAGAGTTTGTTAAATAGTCTCTACTGAAGTTATAGAACTCATGATTTCCCCATGTATGGTGAACTGGAACTTTGAGCTTCTTGAATGTGTTCATAACAAGTTCTAGGGACTTTTCTGATGTTTTATACTGTGCATTATATCCATCAATGACATCTCCAAGCTGAAGGACACAACGGAGTATGCTGCTTTCATTATTCCAGTCTTCAATGGCCCCCTGTAAGTGAAGAAGACTATGTCTGTAGTATCGCCGCCTGTTTCCATGGAAATTATAGCCATCTTCTAAATCAGCATACTGAATATCTGCAATCACTCCAAAGGAGAAGAAACGCTCTGAACTCTCACTTAGTGTTTCAGGATTGGGCTTATCATCCATAACCTCCAAACAGGTCTCTAAATAAACTAAACAAAGTAAAAAATATAACTAAGTTATAAACATATTTATTTCCTAATTTGAAGATAATGGTAAAATGAGTATTAAGCTTAATGGTTAATTTACTAGACAGCTTGATACTGGAAAAAGTGCATGGCCTTCAGAGTCCAATGCTCTTAGGTCCAAATCACTAAACCTCTAAAACGCTTCAGTTTTCTCTTCTGTAAAATAGATGATAACCTCTACCCTTCAGAAGAATAACAATTTACAAAAGGGTACTATCCTATCAATGAACAGGTATTCTGATTCTAGTAAAGCCAAATTCAAATCTGGAATAATTCTAATTTTTGAGAAATACTCATTTTAAAACACATACACACATACCTTCCCATAGACGTCAAATAATTCTATCAAAATTTCAAGTTTTTTTGAAAAGTTGTTTGTACATTATACTCATTTATTTCAAGTACTTTATAAAAGGGTCCCATTAAGGGTTATTTCATGTCAGACTGACTCTCTTCTCATCATTGGTGGGTAGGCCACTTGAAGTTAGTTTCTCCTATTTTATATCTGAAGTAACAGGGGATTTGGGAAGCAGTAAAGATATGAAAGGAGAGAAATAATCTTAAACCAAAAAAAATATCCACCACAAAAACTACGATGTTGATGTGACTATTATCATTTCTGCGAGCAGTGGTTCCTGGTTCTTCAATAGTTCGATTCTAATTTGAACCAAGTTTTTTATCCTGAATATTAACCTACCCCCATAATCAAAACAGAAAATATGAAATCTTTTTTTCTTACATATGATCTCTGCCCTGCCTCAGTGGCCAAGAAGAACAAGAGATTTAAACTTGAAAAAAACATTATTAGATTGTTTAAAATCTAAATTATAATAATCTCTTAAAAGAGCCAAGAACACTAATGATTAAAACAAAAATCAAAGACCAAGATCCTAAATTATCAACTATTTTTATTGTAAAGACTACAGCAATGAACTGTTGTGGTGGTGTCTGAATTTATTAAAACCTAAAAATTCATCTTTCTAAAATTACTTGCAGATTCCTAGTCTCTAGTCATTTGCCAAATATACTTACAGAGTCCTTATTTAATCCTCTATAGACATGCGAGTTCCTATTGTAATAGCGCTTCTATCAGAGAAGAAGGCAACAACTCCACAGTCGGAATAAAGATCAGACTTCAATTTGACTTGAGAGTTAAGGCTTCTTTTCATTCTAAAATAATTGTCATTAATGACACACTCTCTGTCTAATTCACCCAATTATGAGCTTCAGCTACTTCCCTTTCTTCCTTAATCTGGTTGGGCATAACTAGCCGTAAAACACCAGAAAAAAAGAGATGGAAATCCTTCAAAATGGTTTGGTGTTCTCATGCTACTTTTATTTTTTATTTGCTCATTTCTTCCTATAGTCCCTATCTGAAAACATCACTAGATATCAAGTCAGTGAATATATAAGCAGGGTATACAAGTGAGAGATAATCTTATTTGAAAGGTGAACTCTGACACAATTAGAAGAAATAGAAAACCCATCTAAGTCAGCTGAAAATCTCTAGCCTTGTTAGGTTTCAAACATTTGTGATTCCAAGGTCAGGACTAAAAGGAGAATCAAATCAGAAGATAATTTAGCAAGTATATCACATAAACATTAGCAAAGCTTAAGAGAAAACTGTTTCTGGGTATGCTCTTATCCCTTGTCAAATGAGCTTGTTTGTTTTTATCTTTAAACTCAGAGACTTTATGGTGACATGTATTATGGATCTCCTTGAGGAGATTTATTCCTAATTAATTGGATCTTCTCTCCAGTAGACAGCTGTTATTTTTGTCTACCTAGCATTCATTTCCTGTTCCTGATGTATTAATAACAGCACCCTCATTTTCCTTCAGGCATCTATCCAGTTCCCCATTCTCAGTTCCTGTATGACCTTCACCCCTGGCTGGGGAAGTGCAATGGCAGACACATGACCCAGGCCTGGTCTATAAAAGCCCAGTTTTCCTCTGGCCAATTATGGGTAGGCATATAACTCAAGCTAAGCCGATCAGCATCAGCCCTGGGACATGTGCTGGAACTATTAGCAAAAGTACTGCCACTACTGCTAAACTGATAAACTAAGACTTGAGTTTTTAGAGAAAAGTTCACTGAGAAGCAGTTAACAGGAAAAAGTTAACAGGAAGCAAATCTGAATGATGGAAAGTAGATTCCTGTCAACATTAGTTGAATACCTGCATCCACCTGTCCTGGCTAGAACTACTCTTGGTCATTTAGTTACATGTATCAGCCAATAAATTCCCCTCTGAGCTTAAAGCCAAATCCAATTGATTTTCTTTCATTTGATACTGAAATCCTGTCAAATATACCTTCCATTGGAATGCCATTCAGTTTAGGGAAACTCAAAGCTATATTAAGATTTGGCAACCTTTTAAAGAAAGTTAAGCAATGTGGAGAGAACTACTAAGGGGCACACACTTTGAAATAGCATTGTGTTAGGGTAGAAAAGAGATCTAAAATGTTGACTAGATAAGCTTTTAAAAAGAAGGTTAGAGATAGGGAGGTGACTTACAATTTTATTAAATAAATAAATTGTTTTGAAAAACAGAAACTTAAATTTGTTCAGGTTGAGTATTCTTTATCTAAGACACTTATGACCAGAAGAGTTTTGGACTTCAAATTTTTTCAGATTTGGAATACATTTACCAGTTGAGCATCCTTAATCTGAAAATCAAAAATCCAAAACACTCCAGTGAGCATTTCCTTTTGCATGTCATGTTGGCACTCAAGTTTCAGGTTTTGGAGCATTTCGGTTTTCAGAAACATATTCAGGTAGAGAATCAGGGTCAGAAGTGAGTAACGCAGGGCAAAAAGAACCAAGTAGGCAGGGAATTGAATCTCCTAGCTAGTTTAGCCTTTCATTTTATGGTTCAGGGAGATGTCAGGGAGCTCAGAAAGACTGGTCCTGGTGAGTAGAGAGATCAAAAACCCAAAGCCACCTACAGTGAGGAAACAGAATATACATTCTAACGTCACGGAACTTTTTCAAAATACTCCCTCCTCTACCAAATACATACACACAAAAATGCATATGTACAGGATAATAAATTTTGAAGTTAGCAATGGGTACATGAGATTTATCCACTACATTTATACATATTTAAAAGTGTCCATAATACAAAGTTTTTTTAAAAAAATCTTCTAAAATTTACAGAAAATAGAATCTAGAAAACGTAGAAGACTCAAGGAAATATTTTGCTTTTGAATAGAAAAGAGAATGACAAATTTTGAGCTGTTATCAAAACAAAAACCCAAACTCTGTAAAATAATTTACAGAATTATTATAAAAGAAATTTATTCTGAGCCCAAAACGTGTAACCATCGACTGGGGAGAAACGCCTAAGAAGTCTTGAGCAAGCAGTCCCAAGGCGGTTGGGTTACAGTGTGGTTTTATACAATTTAGGCTAGAGACAGGAATTACAGGTAAAATCATAAATCAATACATGGATGGTATACATTGGTTTGGCCTGAAAAGGCAGGAAATCTTAAAGGGGCTTACAGCTTATAGGTAGGTTCAAAGATTCTTTGATTTGGAATTAAAGAAATAAAGTTGGCTGGGCGTGATGGCTCACACCTATAATCCTAGCACTTTGAGAAGTTGAGGCAGGAGAAATGCTTGAGGACAGGGATTCAAGACCAACCTGGACAACATAAGGAGACCCTGTCTCTACAAAAAAATTAAATAAATTAGCTGGGTGTGGTAACTCATGCCTGTAGACCAAGCTACTCAAGAGGCTAAAGCAGGATTGCTTGAGCCCAGAATTCAAGGTTACAGTGAGCTATGATCCTGGTGCCACTGCACTCCAGCCTGGGCAACAAAGCAAGACCCTGTCTCTAAAAAGCAAAAAAAAAAGAAAAGTTAACAAGATTTTCTCTCAAAATTCCTACAGAAAATCATGGTACAGGATAAGCAGCCAGTATTTTGTGAAAACCACCTTAAGCATAAGTGATTTTTAAGAATAGGAAGAAATACCCAGAGATGTTTAATTGCTGAAAACTTGCTACAATTCAATACTAATAAACCTCTAATACTTAAGACAGGCAGAAAGCTTAAGTTCCTGTACAAAGCCCTCAAGCATCTATCATGTACTTGTGAAAGATGATATTCTGAAAAATGTTTCCTTTGCTCTAGTGTCAATGAAAAAAAGAGAGAAAAGTTGTTGCAGGAAAGTCCAGACGTAAGGAGAGAATTTGTTAACACAGAAGATTGTGATAGAAGCTCAAAGCCTTCCTGAGACACTAAGCAAAATGTCTCAGGAAGGGGTGGGTGAGCAAAACTTTTATATATAAAGACAATAGAAAGATGAAAGGGGGGGAGGGTGTCTTAAAAACTGACTTTGTTAAATATTGCAGTAACAGGAAAGTTAAGGCAAGAAATGTTTGTGGTTAGGCACAGGAATCAGGGGTCTGGACCTAAGATGAAGCAAACACATTATAGTACTGGCAAGTTCACAAAAAGTTAGGGCCTCAATTTCCTCGTCAAACCAGCCTAAAAGTTATATCAAGCGCAAAATGTGATCAGCCTAGTTACAACTGATAGAGCAAATTATCACATGATATTAATCCATGGTCTATCTCAAGAAAAGTGTCAAATTGGGAAGGAAAACAAAACCACTTAGTGATCTTGGAGGTTTAATAGTAATAAAAGTGATAAGGCTTATACTCTTTAGGTACCTTTTAGTGCTAAAGTTTCAAAGGTCCATGAAATCAGGCTCAGAGGTATTATTAGCAATTCATACAAAATATAGTTGTAAAACACCTACTTTGAGCCAGGAACTGTTTTAGATGCTAGTATTTTATTTAATATAATCAATTTAATATGAAGAAGTTATATAAAATGCTTTAATAAACAAATAAGGGTAAGGCTATTAAAAGTCAGTTTGGCAAATAAAATTTAACAGATCAGCAGAAAACACTAAATTCAATTTTTTTGTTGTTGTTGTTTGAGACAGAGTCTTGCTCTGTTGCCTTGGCTAGAGTGCTGTGGTATCAGCCTAGCTCACAGCAACCTCAAACTCCTGGGTTCAAGCAATTCTTCTGCCTCAGACTCTGGAGTAGCTGGGACCACAGGCATTCGCCACCATGCCCAGCTATTTTTTTCTATATATATTTTTAACTGTCCATATCATTTCTTTCTATTTTTTTTAGTAGAGACGGGGTCTCGCTCTTGCTCAGGCTGGTCTCAAACTCCTGACCTCGAGCGATCCTCCCACCTCAGCCTCCCAAAGTGCTAGGATTACAGGCGTGAGCCACTGCGCCCGGCCTGAATTCAATTTTAATTTATGTGTGTTTGATCAGTTGACCTATAATTGAGCAATTAAAGAAATGAACAATAATTTTGTATGCTCATTGCCTGAATAGGCAAGGTACTTTTATGTCTTTTTGTCAATTACAGGAAAAACTTTTCTCGGGGGCAAATACCCAAAAATAAAAGGGTAAAAATCTTATATATACAACTTTAATATAGAAAAATTAGTTTGATTAACGATTTGAAGTGCTGAGCAAACACCAAAGAACTATGAGCGGAAATTTCAGAAAATTCCAGCTCAACTTAGAATCAAGAAACACTATACTACCCGCTTATAGGGAAAAATAAAACAAAACCAAACCAAAAACCAACCATGCTCCAGTCCAACAATCACTAGAGCATGAGCTGCTTTTGCTCAGTGGAAGCCCCTCGAAAAAAAGCCACACAAGAGTGGGATCTGTAATTAACCGAGAGAGGGCGATTTTTTTCCCTTTTATTGTTTTTGCAAATCTACCACGGAGGTGGGGGGAAGAGGGGAGTTAAGATTACAGATATTGAAATATAAACAAAGGCAGACACAATGAATGCGAGTTAAACTTTCACAAGGAACGGAAAATAAACTTATGAATGCTCTTAATCTCAGTAATATGTGGATGTACTCGAGTAACACAAGCAGTTCCAGATGAGGAATCCATCAACAAACTTCCAATTACTAAAATGAAGGGGACAGAGGAGTCAGTGAAAGTATTTTAAGAAACTGGGAGCCAGGGATACTAAGTTAAGGAATGGGATATCACGCAGTATATACTTCTATAATGCTATGCTTTGTTAATTAGGTTACATTATAATGTAGTTAGAATAACTAGAAGCGCCGGATACTTCAAGTCTTCCATGTCAGTCTAACCACTCAAATTATCCTATTAGCAACTTTAAAAAAGAGTCAAGCGCATAATGGGTCTGCTTCTACTTTAAGGATGCAAAGGGGTCAAAAACCTTGCAGTTCTTCTGTGCTGGCCTCCAGTTGAGAGGACTAGAGGGACAAGGATGACCAGACAAGATGGGGATGGGGGCTGCCCAGTCGCGCTAGTCTCTAGGCAGTGATTTTTCTCGTCCAAGCTGGAAGTGTCCCCGGGGCGAGGAGCTAGCTGCGGTCGCCGAAGCCCCCGACCAAAGCTGGGCGACCCCCACGCTCAGGGTTGCCCGGCCTCGGCCCAGCCGCGCAGCCTGCACCCCCGAATCGGTCTTCTCCCCAGGACCTCGCAGACCCTCAGCCCCGCGCGCTGCCCATCCCACCCCGCCGGGGTGCGCAGCCCCAACCCAGCCCGCGCCGGACCCGCCTCCAGCCGCAAAGGACTACCTGCCGCGCCGGCCCCTCAACGAAGAGCTTCCTGACTACCCGCTAGGCAACCGCGCCACCATCGAGCGGAACGGAAAGAGCGGCTTCCCCTAACTTCCGGAGGAAGCGGAACAGTACCGGAAATCGCAGGGTGGGTCAAAGGAGGTGCGGTCTCCGAAGCTCATGGCGGGGTTGTTACTAGTGCCTGGCCGAATTATGCGGCCTCCGGGTGGCCAACTTTGGCGTCTCTTGCCTCGTGGACTCGGGCTTTGGGGCCCGGCCCAGGGAACCGCGAGAGTCTTGCTGAGGCAATTCTCCGCGCGGCAAGAGGAGGTGTGGCGGGCCTTGGGGCTCGCTGGCAGGTGCCTGGGAAACCGGCCCCTCAGCACGGCGACGCCACCACCCCCGGGGTCGTCGGGGCCGAAGCAGAAGGGCCACAGAGACCCGACGCACCTCTCGAAGCCCGGAGTGAGTGTATACCTGGAGCTCTTCCAGTGCTTGTCGCGGCAATCAGCCAGCCCACTGGCCTTCTTTCTTATCCCACTTGGTCATAACCTCAGAAACTACGCGGCCTGGCCTAAAATTGCCCTCAGTGCGGCGGGCTTACCTGGGTCATAGAATCTCGGCTTACCTGGGTCATAGAATCTCATCCTGCTTTTCCCCTGCTTTGCGGGTAGTCCCAGTCCTCCGGAGAGAACTTGAGAACCTACACACCCTCTCTACGTGATTAGATACCCAGGCTTGGGTTTTATGTTAGCTTTTGCACCAGAAAAATAAAATGAGCTTCAGGTTTTCTGAACCTCAAGTTTACCATGATTGCGAAGTCAGAGCACCTTTATAATTTTTGCCACTCGAACCCCCTTCAGATATTTCGTGTATACGTTGAAATTGAAACAAAAGTGGATGTTAGTTACGTACGGATATGCCTTTTTCTTGGGTCTCTCGAATTTTAGTTCTGACCCCGAAAGAACTTAAGAGCCACTCCCCTCTAATGATAAGTAGAAGTGGATTTTCGGAGCTGGGGAAAGGTTAATGAGTTAGGCCTAGTTGGCCAACATCTTCCTTTTTGGGGACTTGGAAAAGAGTACAAAGAAATAATTGATGTAATTTGCAAAAAGCCCCACTTTTAGATGCCTCTTCTACTTTGAGTTTGTTACTTCTGGAAGCCAGAGTTAGGTTAACCTTCCCATTTTATTTATTTATTTATTAATAATAATAAATAAGCTTCTTTGGGTGTTTTTTCACATGAACAGAAACTAACTTAGGAACTTTCCCCTGGAATTGAGTGCTTTTGTAATTGTCTGTATTCAGATCCCAGAACTAATGGCATCCACAGAAACTTTCAGTGTTTTCTCATCCCAGAAATATTTTGCTCATTGCCTGTGTGTATATATGTTAAAAACTACTATAATAAATTTAGTGTGGTTAAATGTTTGCATCTTACTAGGATTTTTATTTTTTAAATCTCTGCCCTAGTAGCCTGTTTCCTGGAAGTCTTTAGCAATCACATTTGCTATTGGAGGAGCTTTATTGGCTGGTATGAAGTTCTTCAAGAAAGAAAAGATGGAAAGTAAGTGGATATCATCTGATCAGCTCTGAATAAAGTCTTTCCTGACTATGTACTAGCTAGCATGTTTTTTGTTGTTCTTAAACTTTTCATTTTGAAATAATTTTCAATTTACAGAAGAGTTGCAAAGATGGCATAGAGAGTTCCCATATACCTTTCACACAGCTTCTCCTAAAGTTAACTCCTACTTTACTATGGCACATTTAGCAGAACTAAGAAATTAAAATTAGCACAAAACTATTAACTAAACTACAGAGTTTATTTGGATTTCACCTGTTTTTCCATCAATGTCTTTTGTCAGTTACAAGATCCAATCTAGGATACACTGCCTAACAATACTAAAAGACTTTTGTGGTCAGATTTGCATGTGGACAAGGTGAAGTTTGGAGGGTACAAAGATGACTAAGATGCAGGCCAGCCCTTGAGGTGCATATGACAGGGAAAGACACAGATGTAAAGGATTTCACTAGACAGGATTCTGCCGGGCCAGAGAGAAGCTTAGGATGCTCTTTGAGCCTAAGGAAGACCCAGTCTTGGGATTTGAGAAGATCCTAGGGATCAGGCATAGAAACAGTGTGAGGGGATACTGCAAACCACTGGGTATCAGCAGAGGGAGAGGCCAGAGGCTGACCATGGATGAGGGGAAGATAGAGCCTGGTCAGAGAATGCCAGGAAGTGCTCTGGTTTAGAATCTTGAAACATTTAGAAATTCTTCATAAGAACTTTATATTTTAACGAATATTCCAGGACTTTTAAGATTTGGTTTAGAAGTTTTAGGTAAATCTTTAAAGTATTGCCTAAATCTTTCTATTAACCTTAGAGTCTCTTTTCATAATATTATACAGAGGGTAATGTTTAAATCTGGGAGTGAGAATTTATAGCCTTTAGAATATAACTTAGCAATATAAGTTCCATTCTGAAATATATGACATTATTGGCATGACAAGCAATATTGATAAGATTTTCATTTTCCAATAAGCAATAAGTTCCTTTAGTTTTACGAAAGAAACAAAACTGGAAAGCTAAGAAAATAGTGGCAGAGAAAATTCTAGAATATATAAGCTTCTTTGACTTCAGTCTGGAATTTCAAATGCAATGTTAGCATTTGTTTTATTAAAAAATTTTATTATGAGGCCAGGTACAGTGGCTCACACCTATAATCCCAGCGCTTTGGGAGGCCAAGCTGGGAGGATTGCTTGAGGCCAAGAGTTAGACCAGCCTGGGCAACAAGCAAGACCCCATCTCTACAAAAAATTTTAAAAATTAACCAGGTGTGGAACCTGTAGTTCCAGCTACTCAGGAGGATCATGTAAGCCCAGGAATTCGAGGCTGCAGTGAGCTATGATTGGGCTACTGCACTCCAGCCTGAATGACAGAGCAAGACCCTGTCTCTTAAAAAAATTATGAAATAATCTTAAAAGTGGTACTAAATAATTTAAGAGTGTTTGCTGACGTAGTGCCTCATCATTTCCAAATACTTTATGGTATATTTCCTACAACAAGGATGTTCTCCAACATAACCACAATATAACCATTAAAATCAAAAAATTAATGTTGATATGTCATAACTTTTCGATCTTTAGACAACTGTCAAGTTTTGAATACAGTTCAGTCTTCAAGTTTTGCTACTTGGTGTTCTTTATAGCAAAAGAATCCAGTTCAAAACCACACCTTGTACCTAGTTGTCTCTTTAGTATCCTTTAATTCATAACTGTTTCCCAGGCTTTCATGAATGACCTTGACAACTTTGAAGGTTACAGGCCAGTTATTTTGTAGAATGTCCCTTAGTTTGCATTTGATGTTTCTCTGTGATTAGATTCAGGTTGTGCACATTTGGCAGACATATCACGAGAGTGATGTTGTGTTCTCATTGCATCTAGTCAGGAACCACATAGTATCAGTTGGCTCATTACTGATAGTGTTCAGTTTGATCACTTGATTAAGCTGGTGTGTCTAATAGGTTTTTCTACTGAAAAGTTACTCCTTTGTGTAATTAATATGTATTTTGTGATGTGTATTTACATATTCTGTTCCTCATCAAACTATTTATATCTTTGGACTCATGGTTTCCTGTATATTCATTGAATTTTAATCCATATTCTCTTTATTTTGATGTTTAAATTGTTCCAGATTGACCAGTGGGTGCACCTTCGAGCAAGCTTCGGTGCCTTTTTGACATCTCTAGTGTTCTTTGAGTTCTGCTGCAAGAGGCCCCAGGCTTATCTTGTACTTTCTCTGCTCTAGTCCTGTATTTAGCCATTTCTCCAAAAAGCTGTTTCTTTTTAGCAGAGAATGATGTTTAGAAGTCAGGTTCTGAGCTCATTGCTCTTGGGGTGTGTCTGCTCCTGGATCTTCTCAGTGGACAGAGATAGGAAATAGATGTATTTACATCTATATTTATTTTGTATCTCTCTATATAAAACCATAAGCTCACACTAGTACCTCCAGTGTCATTCCAGTACTTTAGGATTCATTGTAGTTTTCCCCTTCTCCATTGTTGACTTTCCTTTTGTAGCTCTCTTATCTTTAATATATTTATTTATTTCATCAATTCCCCATATGTAACTAAGGTCCCATCACCACTGCTCTCTCCCCATGTACCTGTCGTCCTCAGCATGCTCAGGCTTGGACTCCTCATGCCAGGCTGCCCACCTCAGCCTACCTGGGTTCAGACATTCTATTCCAGGCCACCCCACCCCCACCCCCAGCAGGGCCACACTTCATGGCTTAGGACTGAATTGTTCTGGAAGAGGAAGAAATATTTTTACCTCTTTCTTTTCTCTTTTCTCTCTTCTTATAGTGCTTACTACATACCATAGCATTTAATTTGATTTTGTTTTATTGTTTTTTGAGCTTCTTGAAAACTGAAACTATTTTTTCCACATTTTGTGCCTCCACAGTCATTATATAGTACTGACCATGTGTCAGGCATTTGTGTACATCTGGTTAGACTGAACATCTTTTTTGGTGTGTATGTTTGTGTCTCTTGAAGAGCTAGAAAAGGAACGGCAACGAAGCATCGGAAAGCCTTTACTTGGGGGACCATTTTCTCTCACAACTCATACTGGAGAACCTAAAACTGACAAGGACTACCTGGGTCAGTGGGTACTGATTTATTTTGGTTTCACTCATTGCCCTGACATCTGTCCAGAAGAACTAGAAAAAATGATTCAAGTCGTGAATGAAATAGGTAAGAAAGCCATCACTAACTATATACAAAGTGTATGTTTACTTAATGTTACTACCTCTTTCACGTTTCTTGTATTACTGTTAGGTGGGACTTTGTAATTATGTGGTTTGTAAGAGCATACACTCTCAGCATTTGGCTTCTTTGTTGTTTTGATTCCTGTGACCTTATTCTCCACCAAAGGAAATATAATTTGATGCTAAATGTTAGATCACTTACAAATGTCAGTGTGATCTGGGTCTCACTTAACTCTGCTTTTGTGTCCATTCCTGTATCATAGCCTTTTATCACTGACACTGCTGTCGCCTTTTCCCCAAGTGACTGTGATGGTTAGTCTAGGAAATCTGTGGAATGGTACTGCAGTCAGTGGCATTTTATTAGTACCAATAAGAAGAAAGGATGCCTCCTTCTTAAAATGAATTGTTTCAGGATATTCAATTCTTATTAATAGTTTACCTTACTCTTGACATATGGTGGGAAGGGAAAAAATTACAAACATTGGATTGAATTAGGAGATGAGATAGCCACATGGTGTGATCTGGGGTAACGACATTTGTGCACTGGTATTTGGTAGGATGTGTATCTGATTCCACCACCGATAATGCTTCTGTATATGGATCTGCTCTTCCTAGAAGCCATCCTGCCCCCTTTCCTGTACTCTGCACTTGAATGTTAAGATGTCCCTCTGTGTTTCCTTAAAACCTTGCTGTCACACTTACTATACTCTCCTGTCATTGCTGGTTTCCTTTGTCTTTTCCATTAAGGTACGAATACTGACTAACTGGAACTTCCTTTCAGATGGTATTCCATCTCTGCCAAATTTAACTCCGCTTTTCATCACCATTGACCCAGAGAGGGACACAAAAGAAACCATTGCAAATTATGTGAAAGGTATGTCTTATACTTTACATCTGTTTAGCTCTTACAGTTTTTGAAATATCAATTCATTTGAACTTCACAATGCCTTGTAAAATAGGACAAATGGTGTTGTCACCAGTTTTACAGGTGAATAAAAAGATGAAGCTCAAAATTGTTACTGTGACTAGTCAGTATGTAATTAAGAAACAGAACAAATGAAAATTCTCCTTCATAACAGATAAGTCAAATCCTTTTATGATTTGACTTAGTAGAGATCTGGAGGGAATACTTTCTAACTATTTAAGTCACATACTTAATTTAGCTTCAAGAAAATACATGTAGTTCTGAGATTCACTAAAGTTGAAAAATATTATGAAATAAGTACTATAGTTTTCCATTGCATCATATGAGAAAAAAAATTTGCTTTGCAATTAAGTTCATACCAGGTCAAAATATCTGTATCTTATTTTCCAGCAAATAATCCTAATATAGGTATGAGATTCTACTCTGAACTTCTGATAAAGGGCTGGACAACTAATACTTACCATTCCAAAATAGCAGTTATAACAAAGTTCAGGGCTAAGGGTAAATTCATAGCCTGTATTTGTTGTTATGTTTTTGAAATTTATGTAACTGAGCCAGTAGAAGTCACTTAAAACATCTGGATTCATCAGACTACTGAAATGATAGCCCAACATTTAACAGCAATTCCTTCTTCCAAAGGTATAGAAGCCTATTTGTGTTTCTAGAGTAAACTCTAAATTGAGAAATTGTTCAGGTTCTGAAAAGGCAGGATGGCTTGTCTTTCTTTTCTACTCTGTGAGTAAATGAAGAGAAAGGTGAATGAAACTTGACATAGCTGCACATCCAAACTTTTTTTCTTAACTGAATTGCTGAAATTGCAGTATTTTTCTAAATACCAACTTAAATTTTTTAAAAATGCAACTAGTAATGATTACATCATCAATCACTGTATGTAAGTGATGTTGAAGAATATTAACATGAAGTTTTGATATTTCAGTTAGGTACAACTCCTCAAATGTCTACTCATTTGGGAATATGATTTGGTTAATATGTGATAAAAATAATTTCCAGTATAACACATGTTTAAATTGAAGATTGTGTATAATCCACTGAGTTCATTAGTAAATGACTGTGCTATTGCCCAAATTTCTGACAAACCTGCAAACTGTGGACATAAATTCTGCTTAAATATGTATAATAAAAAACTCTCAACTTCAAGAAGAAAATATAAACCTTTATAACTTTTGGTTAGGCAAAGATTTCTTAATACCAAACCAAAAGAACTGTATATAAAAGACAAAATTGACAAATTTGGACTTCATCAAAATTGAAAACTGCTCTTTTAAAGGCACTGTTAAGAGACTGAAATGACAGGCCATAGACTGGCAGAAAACATTTGCAAATCATGTAGCTAACTTGTACCTAGAATGTAAATAATATATTAATATATATATATACATACATGCAAAAAGAAAGAACCCCATAAAAATGGGCAAAAGATGTGAATGGATACTTCATTAAAGCCATACAGATAGATGGCAAATAAGAGCATGAAAAGGTGCTTAACATCAATAGTCATTAGGAAAATGCATATTAAAACTATAATGAGATATTACTACTAAACACCTACTAGAGTGGCCAAAATTAAAAAGACCGATCGTACCAAGTGTGGTGGGAATGAGAGGAGCTGGAACCTCTAATATTCTGCTGGTGGGAACACAAAAAATGTACATTCACTTTGGGAAACATTTTGTCAGTATCTTAAAAAGTTAAACATACACGTACTATATGATCTAACCATTCCAATCGTAGGTGTTTACTCAAAAGAAATGAAAGCATGTGTCCACACAGAAACTTGTACGTGGATGCTCTCAGCAACTTTGTAACAGCCAGTAAGTGGGAAAAACCCAAACGTCCATCATTGGACTTATTTACAGCCCACTGATTTTCCACAGAGGCATAAAGGACATTTGCTGGGGAAAGAACAGTCTCTTCAATAAATGGTACTGAGAAAACTGGATATCCATATGCAGAAGAATGAAACTAGACCGTTATCTGTCCCCAGATACAAAAGTCAGTTTAAAATGAATTAAAGATTAAGACCGGAAACTATAAGACTATTAGAGGAAAACATAGTGGAAATGCTTCAGAACATTGGTCAGAGAAGATTTTATGGATAAGGCCTTAAAAGCACAGATAACAGAGGCAAAAATAGACAAGATGGTTTTATATAAAACTAAAAAGCTTTTGCACAGTAAAAGAAACAACAGAATGAAGAGACAACCTGCAGAATGGGAGAAAATGTTTGCAAACTATTCATCTAGGGATTAGTATTCAGACTATATAAGGAAATCAAACATCTCAACAGCAAAGAACAAATGATCCAATTAAAAATGAGCAAATGATCTGAATAGACATTTCTCAAAAGAAGACATACGAGTGACCAACACATACATTAAAAATTGCTCAAAATCGCTAGTCAGAGAAATGCAAATCAATACCACAATGAGGGCTGAGAAGCCAAAAGGAGCCTAGAAAGTTAGTCAGGGCTTTGGGTCTAGCTTCAGAATTTGGGGCTGTGTCCTAAGGCTAAGGGAAGGGAGCCTTGGAAATTTTTTTTTAACAAGATAGTGCAATGTGTGAGTTAAAGTGATTTGGCTGCAAGGAAGAGAAATCAGTTCAAAGCAGCTTAGGTGAAATGAGGGAATTTATTACAAGTATTCACAGGAATTTGATGAATTCTAAGAGCAGGAATAGTTCTCAGGAAGAGCCTGGATTTATGATCTGCAAACTTAGGGAAGCCAAGAGTCTGTCTGTCTCTATCTGTGGCTTATACCACCCTGTGTATCTGCTTCATTAGTTTCTCTTTCTCTGTTTACAGCGTTAATTTCTCTACTTCTCCAAAAATAGGGTGGACAGTAGCCACCCTACAATCCTCAACTTATAAATTATGGTTCTATCTGAGGACATTATGCTAAGTGAAATAAGTCAGGCAGAGAAAGACAAATACGGAATGGATCTCACTGATCTACTTATTCCTTCCTTACACACTGTTGGTGTGTATGTAAATTAGTGCAGCCATATAGAGAACAGAATGGAGGTTCTTTAGTGTATCTCAGAACTACATATATTTCTTAAAAACTAAATTAATTAAAAATATGACTTTAGGCCGGGCGTGGTGGCTCACGCCTGTAATCCTAGCACTCTGGGAGGCCGAGGCAGGTGGATCTCTCGAGGTCAGGAGTTTGAGACCAGCCTGAGCAAGAGTGAGACCCGTCTCCACTAAAAATAGAAAGAAATTATCTGTCCAACTAAAATATATATATAGAAAAAATTAGCCGGGCATGGTGGTGCATGCCTGTAGTCCCAGCTACTCGAGAGGCTGAGGCAGTAGGATCGCTTAAGCCCAGGAATTTGAGGTTGCTGTGAGCTAGGCTGACGCCACGGCACTTCACTCTAGCCTGGGCAACAAGGTGAGACTCTGTCTCAAAAAAAAAAAAAAAAAAATTATGACTTTAAATAATTAGAAAGTATTCCCTCCACATCTTTACCAGATAGTCATAAAAAGATTTGACTTAAATGTTATAAAAGAGAATTTTCATTTGTTCTGTGTGAATTCTTTTCCTTTAAATCATAAAGAAATATTTGGGGACTCACAGGAAGAAAGTGGCGATAGGGCTGCTTTACGACTGATACTGTTTTTTGAAGTCGAGATGGTAGTTTGACTGGCTTCTTATTTTTCACTGTTTTTCTCATTTTTTATTTAGAATTTTCTCCCAAACTGATCGGCTTGACTGGCACAAAAGAAGAAATCGATCAAGTGGCCCGAGCATACAGGGTGTATTATAGCCCTGGTCCCAAGGACGAAGATGAGGACTACATAGTAAGTAAATGCTCAGGTTTTAACCCATGTGCCCAGCTCCCAGATTCCAAATCTTCATACAGCTTTAAATGACTGGCTTCGGAGATGAAAGAAAACCTAAGATTGTTGCAGATTCTTTAGGAATTTTTGATTTTTAAAAGGATAATAGAAGCATATTTTTTTAATTTATATTCACTGTTCTTATAATTTAATTGCCTGTTTTTCTCTTCTAGTGACACATAAAATTATAGGGCAATATAAAATTAGATACTTGGGTATCATGTTGGAAATAAAGGGGAACCACCATTTTGTGGCAAGTCTTATTTTAGTTTAAAAACATTGTATTGGTTCTCTGTGTTCCCAGTGAGGAGGTATAGGAAATTGCTCCTTTTGAGACACAGTTTTAGGCCATGGGGAACTGCACTTTTTGGTTGAATGAGAATTCTGAAAAGCAAGAGAAAAGACAAAAACTATTGGAAGATAAACTTCTGTAAGGTTTATTTGCATTCAATTATATGCCTTGCACAATTAGGTTTTTAATTTATTCTTTTTAATGATAAGGAACAGGAATTCTGTTAAGTTGTACTTCTGAAGCTCTTACATTAAAGAGCTATCTTTATGTTCATCAGCACTGCCCCAGAAGTCTTAGGCTAATGCCAAGTGACTGTGTTTCTTTTCTTATCAGTGGTTTCACAGTGAAGCACCAACAAAGGGCATAAGGACCACCCCTATCCACCCAGTTTCTTCTCAACGTAGACATTTTTCTCCTATCAGATTAAGAGTTGACATTATATCTTAGTATGATTTTAGTTTTCTTCCCTCAGTTGTCATACTCTGGTTTTTCTATAATATTGTTTGGGCAAAGCATAAGAGTCTTTCCAACTGCAAAGCTGGTTTTGTGGAAAGAAAGATGTACAGGACCCTGAATCACTGATCCACCAGCTCCCTGTGGCCTGTCCCAGGTGTGATGTGCGGAGGAGACCTGTCACTATGGTGCTTTGTCTCTACAGCCCACCGTGGTTTCTCTGTCAGCTTTGAACCTGGGACATACTGTGTGCCCCTGTAGCCTATGGTCCAAACTAAAAGCAGGTTTCTGGCCCCTTTGCCTCAATTAAGCCCACACAGCAATTTATCTTCCAGGTCTGCTGCCTCAAAGTTAGGGAAACTTGGATTCATTGGAAAAAATGACAAGAGAAAAATGACCATTTTTCCTTAAGCCCTAACTCTAAAGAAAGTAGAGGGACTCTCCTGTGGTTTCTTGCTACACAAGCAGCATGGGAAGGATGAGAGAAGAGCCTAGGGGCACAGTGGCCCAAGAGGAAGCCATGGAAAAAGAACTTTCTAGACTTTCCTTTTTCTATAGAGAGTTGTTATTAACTGGTTTTGAGTTTAACTGATGATCAGCTAATCAGTCTGACTTCCAGCATTAAATGAGTTTTATTAAATCATTTAAATGTATATAGTCTTAAACTAGGTAACCCTCCCTAGTCTTGTGCTTAGAGCTCATAGCTGTGAAATTAAAAAGAAATTTTACAAATCAAACAGCGTATAAAACTTAAATTTAAGACATTCAGTTAAAGTGACAGGATATTTTGCTGAAACCAAAGTGCTGCTGACCACAAGAATGGGATTTGGGTCAGGCTGCTGTCAGAAGCACAGGTATATTCAACTGCCCTTCGGTGTTTTTCTATTTAAAATACTTTGAAACGTTTTTGTAGCCTGCCTTGATGGGTTGGTGTTGACTTGGCAAGAATATGTCATGTTCATGTTATCTGCCTGTAACCAGCAGTGTACAGCTAGTGATATCATAAACAAACCAAACATAGGCTTGGCACTGAATTTTGTACTCATAATGCAGATAATCCAGAATATGGATATTAATTTTTTTTAATCTTACAAATTAAAATGAAAATATGTAATTCTTATGGAGACTTTCTGGACCGTCTAGAATACATGCTAGGCCCCATTTTGAGAAATACTGATCTCCTACCATAAGAATTTGACCTTATGATGAGAATCAATGAGGAATTCATTGCTGTACATTTGCTAAATCTACCAGTAGGGGGAGACACTCTCCAGCTTCTTAGGTTTTTCATTAGTATGACTTCTGTCCCTTGAGGTCACAGCTTTTCATCCACAAGATGATTTGGGAAACTTCTGTTAAGATTTAAGGACCTGCAAGGAGTGAGGGACTGCCTTAAAGGTTACCCTTGAGATGTAATGGATTGAGGTTTTCTGAATCTCAAACAGCAGTAACAAAAGGTAAGCTTCTGCCTTTTGAATGGACTCTTCAGACTGATAATGTATATAAACTGGACATGCCAAACATTTGAAATCCCATAGAAAACTAAATTTGCACATTATTGCCTTATATATAATGCATTATTAAGTATTAGAAAACACTTTTGAAAAAAGAATACAAATGGCTTTTAAACCTAAGAAAAGATGTTCAGTTTCATAATAAAAGAAATGTGAATTGTATAACAAGGTGCCATTTTTCACCTATTCAGCAATAGTCAGAAAGTTTAAAAATATATTGTCAAAATTGGAAAAACAGGAAATACACTGTTGAGTGAATTTAGAACAGGTGCTTTCGTGCTTTGTTGATAGGAATTAAACTGATACATATACCCTCTTCAGAAGGCAATGTGGCAGTTTCTCTCAACATTTAAAGTAAAATACTTTTTAGGTCAAAGATTCTACTTTTTGGAATTTGTATACCCTGCAACATTGTTTGTAAAGAGAAAAGACTGAAAACCAGCCAACCATTTTTTTAAAAAACTATTATGTATGTATTAATACATAAAAATGTTCGATATATTGTTAAATGAGAAAACAAGTACTGTATGTTATTACTTGTGTATGAAAGAAATAGGTGGTGATGGATATATACACACAGTAGGGAATGGAGAGAAGTTCTCTGAAAGAATAGAGAAGGAACTGTTGGCGGTGGCCCCCTCCAAGGAGAAGAACTGAGGGAATCTGGGAGTCCAGAATGGGAGGAAGGCTTTGTTTACTGGATATTCTTTTTTTTTTTAATGTGCATGTATTACCTTCTCAAAAAATAAAAAATGATACAAAAAAAACCTTGCACATTATAAAAACTGAGTTGCTGCCCTCCAGTAGAATTAGAGATAGTGGCAACATGGCGGTCAGACTTTGAAATTGGACAGATCCCAGACTTTAAGATTAGGTCTGGCAATTACTAATTATATAACTTCCCCTCTCCAGCTTATTGTATCATTTGTAGAGGAGGAGGATAACCTGTCTCATGGGCTAAGATGACACATGAAAAAACTTGTCAATAAATGCTAGTTTCTCTTTTTCTGTGCTAGGAAGTACTAGAACTTGGAAGATCTCTGTATTAGAGTAAATGTAAATTTGCTTTGCTCACAACCCAAATGAGTATTTTTTTTTTTTTTTTTTTTTTTGAGACAGAGTCTCACTCTGTTGCCTGGGCTAGAGTGAGTGCCGTGGCATCAGCCTAGCTCACAGCAACCTCAAACTCCTGGCCTCAAGCAATCCTTCTGCCTCAGCCTCCCGAGTAGCTGGGACTACAGGCATGCGCCACCATGCCCGGCTAATTTTTTCTGTATATATTTTTAGTTGGCCAGATAATTTGTTTCTATTTTTTAGTAGAGACGGGGTCTCGCTCTTGCTCAGGCTGGTCTTGAACTCCTGACCTTGAGCGATCCTCCCGCCTCGGCCTCCCAGAGTGCTAGGATTACAGGCGTGAGCCACCGCGCCCGGCCCCAAATGAGTATTGATTAGTGACCACCAATAAGTTTGACAGAGAGAAAACAATATTTTTATTGTATACTAGAAAGTAATTTATATTAAGAACACTCAGAAGATAGTCACACACACTGTAATTCTGTTTTTTAAGGGAGAGAGAACAGAAAAGAAAGAATTGAGAAAAGGAAGAAATAGGGAGAAAGGGCGGTGTAAGCTGTAGCGTAAGGCTTAAAGAGAGAACTGGAGACTTAATTCCCATTTCTGTATCAGATGCGTGGAGAAACATAGATCCTCTGTCTTGCTCCTGTAGTAAATTATTTCACGACACATGAAATCACCAGCTGTTTGAGCTCTTGGTGTACATTCTTTCCTTATGTGGGTAGGCAAGTGGCGCTTTCCATTTGCTAGCTTCTCATGAATGTGTGTATATAAAAAAAATAATAACCTCACACACATATAATGTGTGTTGGGCTATATTTGGGGGAGTAGCTCCAGTTTGGTATGTGTGATCACATTCCTGTCTTTCTTTTTGTCTTGCCAAGTAGCAATCAAGCCTGCAATAAATTCCAAAGACTCTTAAGTGACAAATGTGCTTATTTGAAATTGGATTTTGTGGAAGCATCTAACTAAAGAAATTGATGACTAATCTAAATTTAAGTTAAGAACTTTGCCAGCAAAATGGATGATGCATTTAAGATGACTCCTTAGGGGTACAGCAACTATGGCCCCTGAGGATTTGCTTTCCAGGCTTTGCTTCAGATAGGATTGCTCAGTGCAGTGTGTATAAAAACTTCCTAGGGGAGAAAAGTGTGTCTTTTCCTGTTTCTGTTTAATTACTAATATCAGGACTAAATATTGTGTTAGAATTTATAGATCATTTAATTAAACCAGTGATTAGTTTTCTGGTTTCCTCCCATAAAACATGGTAAACAGAATTTAGGCAGTAATGAATGACAACCAGTTCCTCCTAAAACATAAAGCAATATACCTAACAACTTACTAAAGAAAGTAATTTTTCATCAACACTTTTAATTCCATGTGACATCTCTTTGTACTATGGGTAAGGAGTCAGATGAGACATTTTACTCACAGTCAAAGTATTTCCAAATAAGCATTGCTGTTCCACAAGCACTGACTGTTTTATGAAGGCCTGCAGCAGCCGTATCTTAAAACATGGATTCTTTTTCTCAGAGAGTGTGTGTAGATGAGTGTATTAAGGATTGAACCAAAAGAATTCCATGTTCTAGCTGATGTTATAAGTAATAACCAGTACAAATTTTCGGAACACAAAAGATTATAGACAGTCCTTCAGTGTAAATGTGCTATAATAAGCTTAGGCCCATTCCATAAGTAATAGATGCTACAAAGGTTATTTAAGCATCAATGTAAAGTTCTCTTATCCTGCAGCATTTATTCAGTAAAATAAGCAGTTTATTTTGGTAATAATCTTTTTGTTACACACCCCCCCTTTTCTCTGCAGGTGGATCATACAATAATAATGTACTTGATTGGACCAGATGGTGAGTTTCTAGATTATTTTGGCCAGAACAAGAGGAATGCAGAAATAGCTGGTTCAATTGCTGCACACATGTGGGCACACAGGAAGAAGAGCTAGCCAAAGCCGCATTGCCGGAAGCACTATTCTCTTGCTAAAGAGGAAGGAAGCTTTGTCTCCCATAGGAGCCAATATATACATGCAACCTACAGAATGACCTGTGTACCATGAGAACATCTCCATTCTGGATGGGATGTTACCCTTGGATTCAACCAAAATAGATTCTTGAAAATGTAAAGATTACAACCTAAAGTCTTTCAAGTAGCTGCGGTGAGACCAGAAGACCAGGATCAAATGCAGCCAGTGAAGAGCGGACCTGGTGGAAGGACACAGCAGGGAGAGGCACAGCCAGTGCGTCTCCCCTCGTGAACAGACCCTCCAAGCAGCTCTGCTCTCCAGCATCTTGGACCCCTGACATACAGGTTGTGGGACTGAATTTTGCAGAAAAGAGTGTGATTTCCATGGCGCTTTTGCTTTCCGCTTGAATTCTTTGGTCGCTGATAATAGTCTGATTAGGTTCTCTACCATTCAAAGTTAATCTTTACACTTGAAAGCATACGTTTAGTCTTCCTGGTTAATGAATATCACTGTCAGGTTTGCCTTTGATTGCCCTGTCAGCAGGTGTCAATTTGACTAATGAAGAGGGAATCTATTTGGAGAAAACCTTTAGTCCAATTTTTCTAGGGGTCTTTGTTATGAGTTTTAGCTAAATGATATGCCAAGTTTTCAGTGACATGCCAAGTGGAAATAAGAGGATATTGATCATGAGTGTGATACAGAGTGCTTTTCTGCATATACAACATTGCACTTCGTGGAAAATAAAGGTGATTGAGTTTTGCAACTCAAACAAGCATGACCTTTCTCAGGGGTGAGGAGTGGAGTGGGTGCCTAGATGGCAACACAAGCTTTCAGGGCAGAGTCCCACAGACTCCAGTGGGTGGGTAGGTGGATGCTTGTTGAAATGCAGGTTCCTAGGCCCAGAGCTAAATTCACTGAGCCTGGGGTGGGATGCAGAGACCTCCATTCATAACAGATATCAGGTGACTCAGATGCTGGTGGTCCAGGGACCACACCCTGAGAGTGTTTTGGGGGGAAATAATTTCACCCATCTTTTGGTGTGTCAGAAAAAAAAAATGATTGTTGAGTGATAGAGGGAATCTTGGCTTTTGTTTCTAAATGTAACTGCCCTGGATATCGAGGCTTGACTATCACCTCTTCCACCTGAAGCTGCTGTCCTGGGGCAAAGTTCTCTCTGAAAGTCTTTCAGTAAATCCTAAGATGCAGCAAGTATAATGCCTAGTCAGACAACAGATTCTTTTTATACATCAGTTATGTTTTTACATGCATATGATGTAGGCCTTTGGTTTTTAAATTCTCAATACTTATGTTAACCTAACCTAAGTATTTATATCAAAGTAACAGTATGTGAAAAAAAAAAATTCTATAGCTGTTAGTGGCTGAATCATGTCCCCTAAAATTCATATGCTGAAGTCCTAATCTCAGTACTTTAGAATGTGATTGTATTTGGAGATTAGAAACTTTGAAGAGGTAATTAAATTAAAATGAAGCTGTTAGCATGGGCCCTAAACCAACACGACTTGTGTTCTAAAAAAAAAAAAATAGGATGCACATATGCACAGTGAGGAGACCACATGAAGACAGAAAACAGCCATCTGCAAGCCAAGGAGAGAGGTTTCCAGAAGAAACCAACCCTGCTGACACCTTGATTTTGTTTCTTTTTAATTTTGGGTTTTTTTTTTTTTTTTGAGACGTTGAAAGCTCTGTCACCTGGGCTAGAGTGAAGTGGCATCATCATAGCTCACAGCAACCTCCAATTCCTGGGCCCAAGTCATCCTCCTGCCTCAGCCTCCCACATAGCTGGGACTACAGGCACACGCCACCATGCCTGACTAATTTTTTTTATTTTTTGTAGCGATGGGATCGCACTGTGTTGCCCAGGCTGCTCTGAAGCTCCTGGCCTCAAGCAATCTTCCCGCGTCAGCCTCCCAAAGTGCTGGGACGACAGGTGTGAGCCATCACACCCAGCCTGACACCTTGATTTTGGCCCTCCAAGCTCCAGAACTGTAGAAGAAAATAAATGTCTCGTTTAAGCCACCCAATCTGTGGTATTTTGTTAAAGTAGCCCTAGTACACCAATACAGTAGCCTGTTCCTTAATAAACAACCGAAAGATTTAGTTTATATAAACCACTCAGAAGTAGTTGGTTTGGAATTGGAATGACTTTCCTAGGAATCTTGTCAAGAAAGTGAGGAATTCAAGGCTGCAGTGAGCTATGATCATGCCACTACACTCCAGCTGGGCAACAGAGTGAGCCCCTGTCTCAAAAGAGAAAGAAAGTGAGGAACTTAAAAAAAGACCAGTCTTATTTAGTAAGAGAGATATTAAGTATCTGCAATGCCAAACATTTAAAAAGATGGTCTGTTTTAAGCCACCACACATTTGTGTGGGTCTCTTTGCAGCAGGCTTGCTCTTAGAGAAAATTTGGTCTTCATTCTCAGCTGCTACAGGTTAGAGCCTGTGTAATGATCCAGAAAGGGAACAGCAGCTTTTGAAGAAAACTTATTTGCTCTTCATTCCTGTGTCAAGTTTAAGGCTTAAAGTAAGGATGTTAGAAGCAGGGAAGGGGGACTCAGAATGATGTCTTCCAAGTCTCCCTATTTATGCATGCAAGGGGACAGGGGACAGTCCTAGAGAATTAAGGTGCAAAACTGGGGTCCCAGTTTCTAGTTACGTCCCTGCTTATTCCACTGCTATAGTGTGCTTATGGTGACCATGTGAATCCAACCAAAAACTGGGGGTTCCCATGTGCCAGTGGGGCAGCCTTTCAATTGTGAATCAGGAAATCAAAATCAAGGCTGCCTTTCAATGGAATATGACTTGCAGATATTTACCAGGTGGGTTAAAGTGTTTTCACAAGACTCCAATCGAATTTGTATTTTAAGAAATGCCATTTGTTTATTTGAAAATCGTAAGAATCCTGTCAGTGCAGTAAGCACGAAGGTACTTAATGCATCTGACTGTTCATGAGGCAGCTGATAACTTAGTGTAACAGCCGAGATTTACTGAATACCAGTAAAACATTCATGGGAGTCGAGAGACTAACATGAACCTAGTAAAACGATTTGAAATTGTAAATGCACCTGTATACTTTAAAATAGCTTTTATCATTTTTAAATTTAAGGTTAAAAGAAATTAAAATTTTCAAATCATCTATAATCTCCCAAACAACTTTGTTTTTGTTTTTATTGCCTATAGCGCAATTTAAATCTTTATGTGCATGTGGGTGAGCTACCTTTAAAAGAGCAGTTTAGGCCAGGTGTGGTGGCTCATGCCTTTAATCCCAGCACTTCGGGAGGCCAATGGGGGGAGGATTGCTTGAGACCAGCCTAAGACCTCGTTTCTATAAAAATAAGTAAAATAATCAAATTGAAATAAATAAAAGAGCAGTCACCCATGCAAGCATTTTTTATCCATTTTCTTTATACCTGTAGTGATGAGTTGTATTACTCTGTAATGATATGGATGGTTATTTCCGTTCACTAATGACATGCAAGTAATAACCTCTTTAGCCATGTGTTCCTTAATTACACCTTTAGAAATTAAGAGGTAATTATTTTTTGTTTTTTCAATGTATTTTAAAGTTTGTTGGTTTTTCCATAATTATACCATCCTCAGTAGAGAAAATTTTAAATACACAGAAAAGTTGAAGAAAGAAATTTTTAAATCACGATTACTCCACTACCAAACAACAATACTCCTTTCAATCTTCAACATTTTAAAATTAATCTTTCATTCCAGAAGTTCACAAATTGTTCCTTTAAAAAATTGGACATGACAGATCTAGCTCGTCTCTTCTCCCCTACCCCATCCTAGATCCCTCATCAGAAGTAACTATTGCAGCATTTGGGGTATGTGTTTCCAGAGCATTTGTAACCCACTCAGGCTGTGTTTCCAGGCACAAGTTTTGAATACTAAGTAAAGAGTGTTATTACCATGACACAGTACTGCTCAGTTTTGATAATGAATGAATTTGGTAAATATTGAAGATAGCCAAAGGTAGCTTTTTCTTTCTTGCCAAAGCTCGAGATTAACTAGAGAAAAAGTTAATTTGCAAGATAAGTTTCAGTTGTCTCTTCATCCCCAACACACACACCCATTATTAAATGATGGTGATATTTCAGTTATGTTATGTCCGTATAAATTTCAACCAATCTCTAAGAATGGTGCTGTAGAACTGAGAACCACCTAGGAATCATTAGGGTCGGCAGGGACCTCTGGTTCTCTGGGGAGTGACCTCTGCTTTCCTTAACGGGTGGGCACCAGTGTCTCCCCTGCAGGTGTCAGTGGGTGTGCAGTGTGTACACAGCCTGCACGTTCCAACTTCATGCTGTTGCATCTCAGGAATTCATTGCACTGTAACCAGCTTGGTTTGAATCCTGACGACATTGCCTAATTAACCTCTCTAAGCCTCTCTTTTCTTACCTAGAAATGTTAATAGTACTGTTTGCACAAGGCTGATGTGAGAGTTAAACGAAACCATGTAGAACACCAGCACATGCTCAGTAAGTGATGGCTGCCGTTATTTTTGTTCCTAATGCAGTTGGCCCTTGGGGGCTTGTTTGGCAGAGGTTTTGATGACAGCGGGTTTGCTTCCTGATTGTTGGTTAGATGTTTTCTAGCCCCCACCCCCATCCCCACTGCGCTGCCTGCACTGCGCTGACTTCTAATGGTCCCCTACATCGGCTCCCCCACCCCCAAACTCCCACATACCTAAACCTGGAACTGTTTATCACCTTGCTTTAATGAACTAATCACACCTGCTTCCTTAAATGGCATTAAAATTGAGAGAAATGTTTGTTGGAAAAAAACATGAGGCTCAAACCAAAAACTGTGGGGCCCCAGGAACACTGGAGTGTGATTGTACAATTAGAGCAGGCAGTTCACCTGGGTTCTTTCTCAGGAGCCTGGAAGGCACAGGGGCCTCGTGAAGCTAGCTCCTATTCAAGCAGCTCTAGAGGCTAGTGAGAAGAGTAATCTTCGAAAGTTCCAAATGGAATGCCTCATTCGGGTCAGATTACTGGGAGGCTCACAGAGTAGACATAGGCCTGGCTGCTCTATCAGACTGTAATCGTTTCTATCAAGGATTTGTGGCCTTGACAATGAAGTGTTACTCCCACCTCAAGATAAGAGACCAGCTGCTGTCTCTCATTGGACAGAATTTCCTGGGACCTAGTTTCTGCTGCTCTGTGCGTGGTTAATTAAATTCTATAACCCTCTTTCAATTCTCATAGGCTCACAAGGTGATGCTTAGCTTTCTTCCATGAGTTCAAGAGCAAAGGTAGATGAGTGAGCAAGAGTTTTTCCTTCTCTTGGCCCAGAACAACCAGCCTGGAGACTAGCTTTGCTCAGCATCCTGCATGTCCTCTCAACAAATATTTATGGTGCATCCACATGGCAGACACGTGTGTGCTGGGGAGACAGGAGTGAACAATACGAAGTCCCTGCCCTTGTGGAGCTTACTTTCAGTGAGCTGGACAGAGTGTAAAAATAATATGTCGTCAGACAGTAGTAAGTGCTATGAAGACAGTAAACGAAGGTAAGGGTTTAGAGAGTGTTGGGGGCATGGGTGTCTGTGATTGTGAAGGGGAGAGCCATGTCCCACAGGGCCCCATGGTTCACTGCAGTGACTTTGGTTCTGTTGTCAGTGTGGGGGAAGCCCTGGAAGGATTGGGAAAGAGCCTGACCCAATCCTTCAGCCCCAGGGGCCCACTGTGACCCAATCCATCAGCCCCAGGGGCCCACTGTGACTACTTTGATTCACGTGGGAGGCTGAGGATGCTAATGTCACCCTCATAGGCAGTCTTTAAAATCACTCACCCTGTGTACTAGTTCATGAGAACATTTATGTGGATATTTAATTGAAAGAAAGTGAGTTTTATTTTTTCTTTTTTTCCCCTTTTTATTGTGAAGTTTTCAAACATTGAAAGAGTAGACTAGTTTAATGAACTTGTGCCCATCACCAGGCTTCGGTAATCACCAGCACAACAGCTGACGTGGTTTCGCCCATACCCCCACCCACTCCCACCCAGCCATTCCCAGCATGTATTTCTAAAAGAGAACAACTCTGTCTTTTTAAAAACATGACCATGATTCCATTAACACACCAAAAAAGGGGTTGTTTTTCCTCTGCTTAGTATCAAATATCCAGTTAGTGAGAACGATTTGTTGTGGAGGGGTGTTCTCTCCATGTTGTACGTGTGACTGTGTCCATGTCTGCACCCAGTTCAAGGAGGACATGGGGGCTTTAGAGAAAGACGACCCTCCCCCGAGACCTCCCCTCCATTCTCAACCATTGAGGTGGTGTATTCAGGTTGGATCAGATTAGAAAGACCAGGGATAATTGTGTTAGGGTGAAGCACAGTGCTGTGATAACAGGGAAAACTAACCTAGGGTGATAGGAGTCAGGACAACACCTCTGGCAAGAGTTGGAGTGGTTATTGATTGAGACGAGGGCACAAAGGAAGCTTCTGGGACGTTCTATAGCTTGATCTGGGTGATAACTTACATAGCTAAAAGTATATTAAGCTATAAACTTAAGCTTTGTGCATTTTATTGTATACAATCGTTAACTCCAAAGGACAAAAAAGAAGAGTTCCTGTGAAAGATGGGCTTGAAAGAAGACAGGTCTGTGATGTGCAGAATGCGTTGGACAACACTTGGCAGCTTGCTCTGGCTCAGAGCAGCACGAGCTGATGTCACCAGTAGGTTGCCCAGGTGAGAGAGGGTCTGAAAAGAGACCACACGGAAGGTGGACCCTCAGCTTGCTTTCACAAAACCAGAGGAAGAGTAGGCTGGGGTGTGGCGTGGACAGTCAAAGCAGGGTAGCTGCACTTAAGCCCAGAAGACATTGTCTTTCTTCTCATCCCCACCTGAAGGGACAGGAAGTCAATAGCCCCAGTGACCCCAACACTGGGAGGCAGGAGCTAACACAGCTTTGAGAGGCCAAGCAGTTTGCTCAGAAGCTTTAGGAGACATCCAGGGACCCGGGACCCCAACACTGAGGGAAGAACAAACTGGAAGAGAACGAACGGCACGTTCCTCACTGGCTACTGCGGTGAGCAGCAGCTGGTCATTGTCAGTCAAGCTATGGGACTGCTCCAGTCATTCTTACTCCCTCTTGACCAAGTTAGCCAGGGACGCTACCCTTGTACTGAGCCGTCTGAAGTATTCCTGGGCGGGTCCGCAGTTGGCAGCCCATTACCCGTTTTCCATTCAAGGATGACGCAAAGGGAAGGGGCTCGGGCTGAGCTCTGTAGACGCACGTGAGAGCCTCCCAGTCCCGAGAGGTTGTACCGGCAGCCTTGCCCTCTGCGTCTGCTGGGCACCAGGTTCTCGTGACGACCTGGAGGTGGTTCTGCCTTCACAGTATCAGACGTGTCACAGACTATCTAGTGTGTCCTCACTGTGTAGGGGACTTGCTTGCAAGAGCGTAGAACTTCCTCTGCAGCCCTGCTGCTCTCGTGTGGCCCCTGGGCCAGCCGCGCCACGTCACCCGGGACCTCACAGACGGAGTCGTAGGCTCCACTGCAGATCGCCTCTGTCGGCATCTGTGTTGTAACAAGTTCCCCAGGTAATTCTTTCGCACATTGATGCCCCCAACAGAGTCAACTAATTTTCACCCCAGAGGGAAGGGGAAACGGAAAGAATAATAAGGTAATTAATTTTGCCTGACCAGGCAGCTCTTTAATTAATTTGGCCTCCATGAAACACTTAATTTGAAGAGCTGCTCAAGTGAATGCATTCCATTTTCTGATAATTATTTTACCACCCCATTTACACAGTGTTAATCACAGACGTCATCGCTCCCTGTCAGAACTTCTGTTGGGCACAGGGCACCAAGGGTTGCTCTCCTGAATTGACGCAGTTCCATCACGAAGCAGAGAGAGGTGCTGTGTCGTTAGCCTGTGAGGCCTGATCGGGGCTCAGCGCATTCTGAAATACCGAACTGAAATCAGAGCGAGGACCCCTGGGTCCCTGTGGGCCCTGGCGTGGTCGGTCAGGCTGCCGAGAACCACTGATGTAACCGGGTGGACCTGAGAGAGGCTAACTCTGCCCGTCTCCCGGCCCGCTCAGGCTCTGGTAAGACAAACTCAGTGACAGAAGAAAGCAGGGCTGGAGAGCCCCTCAAGGATTAAATTCCATTCTCAACGGGGACAGGCAAGCATTCAGGGTTCAAAGCAGGGCAGGCCTTTGGATGGCTGGCCTTTCCCTGTGCTGGCCTCGGGCGCTCCCCTCTCTCATGGCCCCCTGCCCATTCGAGAGCAGAAGGCACCAGCCCCATAGAATCAAAGCCCTGTGTGCAACATGAGGGGTCGCAGCGTGAGCCAGTCACTCGCTGATCAAGTCAACATTTTTGAGCATCTATGTTAGGCTAAGTACCAGGGATATATGAGCAGACTCAGTCCCTCAGAGTGCCTCTGAGATCAACCACACAAGAGATAAAGAGTAGGACAGTGTTTAGACATTCTGCCCCAACCAGTTTGCCAACCAGTGCGCCTAAAATTAAACACTCTTTTGATTGTTTTATGTCTCTAGTCAGGGTCCGGTTGTAAATATGCCAAAATCAATACATTTACTATATTTTAAAATGCTTAAATTCACAACAACCATACAGAATCTATAATAAATAGAATAAATGTGATGATTCAGGATCCATATGAAGGAAATTATAAAATTTTGGAAAAAATTTTAAGATATCAATAAATAAAGAAGCATAGTTTGTTCCCTGATAAGAAGACTCAATGATGTAAATATGTCAATGTTCTCCTACTTAAATCTTCAACACCATTTTGATAATATTTCAGTGGCAAATGGTTGGTTGCCAGGGGCATGAGAGAATTTGGGGAAGTGGTGGAAATTATCTGTGTCTTGATTTTAGTAGTGGCTACATAACTGCATACATTTTCCGAAACTCACTGAACTGTACACTTAAAAAGGATGAATTTTAATGTATATACTTCAATAAACCTTACTTTGAAAAATTGCTGTGCCATTTTTTGGAGCTCAGCAAAAATATTTTGAAATTAATCTAGGAAAATAAATGTGAAAAATAGTTATGGGAAGATAAAGGAAGTTAGTGGAAATAAGAGCAAGTAGGAAGGACCTACCTTATGAATATGAATTTATGTTACTAAGTCATATAATATAATAATTTTTCAAAGTGTAGTAATTACATAGTATTTAACAGAAAGATCAAGTTAGAAATAAAACAATGGAACTAGATCCATGTTATATAAAACTTTACTATATAACAAAGGTAATGCTGAAGATTATTAAAAATTAACATTGGAACAATGATTAATGAGATGAAAAAAGATTTTTATTGTATAATATATCCTCCATTACAATGTACTCCAGGTGGATTAAAAATTTAAGCATAAAAAAATAACATAACGTAAAAGCACTAGAGAAAATATATGTGAACAGTTATACTATCATATTTGGGGATCAGTTTCCCTATGATGTCATGGTGCACTGGCCACACTCCTAAAGGAAGCAGCCCTCAACAACTGTTGCTGAGGGGCCAACCGTACCACAGGATCATACTTCCACAGCACAGAGTTGGCTGCTTCCTAGTCTGGACCAATCAGATCCTCTCTCTGAAATATGAACAAAGAAAGTCTGTGGCTAGCCGGGTGCGGTGGCTCACACCTGTAATCCTAGCACACTGGGAGGCCAAGGTGGGAAGATCGCTTGAGCTCAGGAGTTCAAGACCAGCCTGAGCAAGAGTGAAACCCCCATCTCTACTAAAAATAGAAAAAATTAGCTGGGTGTGGTGGTATGCACCTGTAGTCCCAGCTATTTCGGAGGCTGAGGCAGGAGGATCCCTTGAGCCCAGGAGTTTGAGGTTGGTGTGAGCTATGATGATGCCATTGCACTTTAGCTGGGGCGAAAGAGCGAGACTCAGTCTCCAAAAAAAGAAAAGAAAAAGAAAAAAAAGCAAGTCTGTGGCTGAGCTGCAATGGGAGTTGAATCAAGAAAGTTGTGTTGAAGAGAGCCAGAGACAGGCCAGAGGTGCCACGAGGAGCCCTGTGCAAGCTGAAACCATGAGGGTAGACCAGTAAGCAAGGAAGCCACTGCCAGAGATAGAAGCAGGTAGACAGAGGTAAGTGGGAACCTTAAAAAGGTTCCTTGAGCAGTTCTCCAAATTTTTTTATTAAAACAATTTAAAAAATTAAAAGTTTGACATGTATCCTCCAAGATATGTACATTTATTTATTTATAAACTATATACATGAACTGCTGCATAAATATATTTAGAAGTGGTTGCCAGAGCAGTGCATGCACACAAACAAAAAGCCAAAGTTTGAAAGGATAAGAGCAATTAGCTCGGGTGGTAGATACATTGGTATGTATTATTCTATAAACTGAATGCATATTTTTGTATACTCTTAGGTGTGTTTGTTCTATTTTCCTATAAAAATTAAAAATTATATCTATTTTTTTCATATTTTATACATATTTTCTTCCCACACTCCAATGTTGTGTGTGCTCCTGACTTTGGAGACCACTGCTTTCGAGTTCCTGAGCGTTCCAGTTTTAGATCAACTCTGCATTGTCCTATGGTACCCATTGTCCCCACCCACCCCGTCCCTTTCTCTGGAGGTTCTCAGTGAGCCTCTGTTTCTTGCAACCATGAAAGCCAGACAAAGAAAGTAGGGAAAGCTTTTGAAAACATGACACCAAAGGCAGAAAATATAAAGTAAGTCACTGCTAGGCTTGATCAAAAACATATAATAAAGAGTTACCACCACCAACATATAAGCAATGTTTACAAATCCATAAGGAAATTAAAGATGCACACCCTAAGAGAAAGCAGGGCAAAAGACATAAACAGCTTCAGAAAAGAAGAACATCAAATAGTAAATAATTTAGTTCAAACTGTGGAATTTTTGTCTCAGGATGACAACACATAAAAGAGTGATGTTACTCATTGAGGCTGAGGAGAAATGGGCTCTTAACATGGAATTGGTGGAAAATAAAGTGTGACAATCTTTCTCAATGGCAATTTATCAATATGTAGCAAGCCAGCTATTCCACCTTTATGCATGTATTCACAGAAGGAACCATAGATATGCACAAAGATTTGTTTTACTGCAACATTTTTGTAATAATGGATCATGGAAAGCATAAATAATGGAAAACAACCTACATGTCCAGCTATCAGGGATCTGTAAGATACACACCTACAGCAGATAAAACAGTGGTACATTCACAAATGGAGTGCCAGCAAACCATTAAAACAGAGCTGTTGATTAATATTCAATGATACATATGAAAAGATATTCAATATATACTTCTAGTGAAGGAGTAAACTGCAAAAGTTTGATCCAATTTTTTGCATAAACAGAAAAAGTACCAAAATGTTAAGTTGTTAAAAATGGTGGTATGTTTATGATGATTTTTATTTCTTTATTTTATTTATTTACTTATTAATCTGAGACAGAGTCTCACTCTGTTGCCCTGGCTTGGGTGCGGTGGTGTCATCATAGCTCGCTGCAACCTCAAACTCCCAGGCTCAAGCGATCCTCCTGCCTCAGCCTCCCGAGTAGCTGGGACTATGGGCATGCACCACCATGCCCGGCTAATTTTTCTATTTTTTGTAGAGACAGGGTTTCACTCTTGCTCAGACTGGTCTCAAACTCCTGGCCTTGAGCAATCCTCCTACCTCAGCCTCCCAGAATCCTAGGATTATATGTGGGAGCCACTGCACCCAGCCTATGTCTTTGTTTTAAAGTATCTATTTTCTAAACCTGCCTAAATAAACATATATTAACTTTGTAATAAAAAAGTCATTATTTGGAAAAATAGTCTAGTGCCAGGAAGACAAATTGTTTATCCCCATGTTGATTTCAATCAAGTCATAGTTGCTTCGTAGGACACAGTGCTAAGTGGGATTATGAAGCTGTGGCCAGGCTCAGATGCTGTGTGCTATGATCCATTGATAATGCCTGCAGGACTTGTGGGAAGAGGTAGTAGCTACCTTGATCTAGTACTCTCCAGCTATGAAACACAAATGCTGAAGTTTATTGTTGCAGTGTGTGCTCAACTGCTTTTGGTTGGCTAAGAAGCATGGCAGGACTCAGGTTCCTCATTTAGAGCCGGGGGAAATCTAGGAAGGAACTGCTCTTGGTAACACACTGTTAAGTATATTCACCCTGGAATGTCACATGGAGATGTGTGACACTTTGAGGATAAAGACAGTGCTTTCTCTTCTTGGTGGCGGTGGCACACACCTGTAGTCCCAGCTACTCAGGAGGCGGTGGGGGTGGGGGAGGATAAAGACAATACTTTTGTTCAAGTGGCTCTTAGGCCTTAAACCACAGACTCAGAAGATAGCAGAGCCGAAGAGGCCTTAAGAGGTCATTTAGTTCAATTCCTTTTTTTTTTTTTCTTCCAGAGGAGGAAATTGAAGTCCAAATACTTAAGCAATTTTGGTTTGTATAAGGGAAAAATTATTTGTCCCGTAATTCGAAAGGATGCCATCAGGGCTCAAGTCTCTGTGGGAGCAGTAGGACAGCCTGGTGCACACGGTCTCCCGCCAGCCCCGCTGCCCTGGGCAGACACTCCCCACTGAGTCATGGTTTCCCCGGCAATTAAGTGGGGATCATGCCACCTGCTCTGCCTGTCCCCTGGGATTGTTACGGGGCTCAAATGAAATAAGAAACAAATGGGGAAAACATTTGCAATATACACGAGAGATTACTAAAATCATTGATATATGAAAAGTCTTAAAATATTAACATACCAAGAGAAGAAGGGCAAAGGATATGAAGACTATTTATAGAACTACAAATGACCAGCCGGTATGTAAGATGAGGCTCGACCTCCCTCATAATAGAAGAAAAGCAAATTAAAACGTCAGTAAGTTACTGAAGTAAATTCTTCTTCTTGTTTTATTTTCAGTTGAACCATTTGACGATTGTCATATAAGTTGTGATACCTTTCCAAATATTTCAGTATTAAACTCCTATAAGTAAGCAATCTCCTACATAACTACAATACAATTTTCATACCTAAGAAAATTAACAAAAATTCCATGAGCACCATCTAATATCTATCCAGTTTATGTTCAAATTTCTTCAGTTTGTCCCCCAAGTGCCTTATCAGGTTGTTCTTTTTTTCCTCCCTCCCTCCCTTTCTTCCTTCCTTCCTTGCTTCCTTCCTTCCCTCCCTCCCTTCCTTTCTTTCCTTTCTTCCTTCTTTTCAGCCTAGGATCTAACCTAAGTTCGTGTAGTATTACATTTGGTTCTATCTCTTTCAACCTAAAACAATCTCTCCAGATTTTTTTTTAATGATATTGATTCATTTTTAACTATCTAAGCCAGTTTTCTTGTAGAATGTCCCACATTCTGCATCTGAATGTTTCTTCATGATGTCACTTTCCTCTGTTTCCTGAAAACGTGAAGTTGTGCCTAAGGCTTGATTAGATTCAGGTTAAACATTTTGGCAAGACAATTTCATAAGGGATTCTATGTAGTTCACCTGCATCCCACTCGGATGTCAGGCTGCCTCCCTCTCAGGTGCTATTTCATCACCTGCTTAAAGGGGTGGAAACATCCTTCTCCCCAATACCCTTTCACCCAGGGTTTTAGCATCCATTGGTAATTCTTGCCTGGATGGATTATTACATTGGGGGTGACAAAATCATGACTTTTCTAATTTTATCATTCTGCCTGCATTTATTAGTGGCATTCTTCTGTAAAGAAGAACCCCGCTCCTCCACCCCATCTCCCCTTAGGCCCCCCAGATTATCCTCTCTTCAATGTGTTGAAATTCAAATGCAGTCATTCCTTCAGATGTTCAAACTGATCCCTACTCATCGCTCCAATTCGAATGAACATTTATAGGGCTTTTCTTACCTTCATCTATAATATTTTAGACTGTGTCTCTTAGAGTGAAAATCTTGGTTTCTTATAAGTATATTTAATTATTTGTATTATCCAAAAATATATAAAATCATTTCAAATTACAATTCAGCATTACCACTAATAATCTACTGAGGAAATTTCCCAATTTCTTTGCAGTTCTTTTTATCCTTTGACGAACATACAGTCAGGATACTTTTCAAAATTGACAGAAATTGAGTCTTTTCTAAGTATAGTTATGTTATTAATTTGATATACATTAGGTTTTTTTAATGTTCTGTTTGTATCAATTTCAGGATTTGCTGTTTCTCTTGCTTTGTAATTTTCAATTTATTTTTGAATCAATAAACCATTTACATGGCTCAAAAATCAGAATCATATAAGAAGGCATATTCTCATAATCTCCATTCACCCTCTATAAGTTATCATTTTCATTAGTTTCTAGTTTATCCTTCTTATGTTTCTGTTTGCAAAAATGAGCAAATATGTTTATACATTCTTATGTCTCCTTTCCTACATAAAAGGTTGCATTCCATACACACTGTTCCGCACCTTTAGTTTTTTTTACTTACAATATATCCTGGAAATTATCAGTTCATGGAGATCTTTCCAATTCTTTTTTATGGCCACATAGCATTCCGTCACGTGGATATAGCATAATTTATTCAATCAGCCTCCTACCAATAAACACTCGGGCTGCTTCCAATCTTTTACTATTAAACACTGCCACAATAAATAACCTTGGGCTTACAATGTTTTAGTATCTGTGAAAGTGTATCTTAGGGGTAGGTTCCTAGAAGTGGTTTGGCTGGGTCAAAGGGAAATTGCATATATAATTTTGTTCATTTTTTCTAAATTCTCCTCCATAGCAGTTGTACAATTTTTCACTCACCAGAAAAGCACACGTGTCTGTGTTATCACAGCCAACAGGATGTGTGGCCCAGGGTTTGGATTTTCTCCAGTCCAGTTGGTGAGAAGGTGTGTTTTCAACATGTGTTTCTCTTAAAATAAGGAAAGGCTGAGCATTTTTCATATGTCTCAAGGCCATCTACATATCTTTTTCTACAAATTCATTGCTTGTTTGTTTGTCATTTGTTTCTGTCTGAGGGTTTTTGTTGTTTTGTTTTGTCTTTTTCTTCTTAAAGTCTAAGAACTATTCATGTATTAAGAAGGTCGGATTGTCCCTTTTTGAATTGCACATACTTTCTTTCATTTTGTCTTTTCACTATATGCTTTCTTGCTGTAAAGATTTTTGTTTCTTATGATGTTGAATTTATCTATTTTTTATTTTGCTGCTCTGAATTTTGAGTCATAGTGGGGGCCTTCCCTACTCCCAGATTGTAAAGGAATTCCCTCATGTTTGCTTTTAGTCTTTGATTCATTTCTTTACATTTTTTTGAAACCCATTTCTTTACATTTTGATCTGATATTTTTGTTATTTAATCTGGGGTATGGTGTGAGGTATGGATCCAAATTTATCTTTTTCCAAATGGCCATCCCATCACCACTTATTAAAGAGTCCATCTTTGCGCCACTGGCTTGAGATGCCACCTTCATATATCAAAGTTACATATGCATTTGGGTCTCTTTCTGGACTTTCTGTGATGTTCCTTTGGTCAGTCTGTCCCTTCCTGCACCAGTATGATGCTCTTCATGATGCAGACTTTATGGTGTATGTTTTAACATCTGGCAGAATGTCCTCCTAAGACGTTTCTTTTTTCAAGATATTCTTTACCATACATGCATGAAATTTAGAATCAACTTTCTAGATCCAGAAGAAAACAATTTAGTATTTTTATTGGGGTTTCATTAAATTTATATATTAACTTGGGGATAATGGATATCATTATGATGGTGAAGTATCCTATCCAATAGGAAGGATCATCTACCTTTGTGTCTTTCAGCAAGGACTTCAAGGTTTTATACATATCTTGTTAAGTTTATTCTTCAGTATTTTATCCTATCTGTCCTTTATTCCATTTGGGGTCATATCTTCCAATTGGTTACACAGAGCTTTTTCTTTTTAACAGCTCCTCAGGTGATTCTAAGGTATAGCCAAGTTTAAAAACCACTGCTTTAAATGAAAATTCCGTGTTATCCTTCAAATTCAATGTTATGGCTTAAATCTTAACACTGAAAATTAGCCACCCCTCTTCCAAATTCTCTATTATCACAGTGCCATTTGTTCCCATTTCATCCCTTTGGCAACCTCACAGTGATCTCTGACCTTCCCCTTCCATGCCCCACCTGTAGCTGTGGATAAATTTATCTGCTTCCTGTCTATGGCGTTGTTCAGACATTACTTATAATTCCTATCCCCAAATCCCCTGGCAAGACCCTGGGCCACGCCTGCCTCTTTACAACCTCCTTTCCCTTGGACTCCGGCTCCTCCTGTCCTGCTCAAAGCATTCTCCCCTGCTTCAATCACGTTGCTGCATGCTCCCAGCCACAAGGGCCCCATCCATCATCTGAGTCCAAGGCAGACATGTGACAGCAGCTGCCAGCTGCCCCACCTCAGGTATGAGGTGACCTCCTCTCTGCCAGCCGAGTGTCTGGGACCTGACTCTCACCCTCGTCTTTAGTCCTCTCCTTAGGGTTCCCGCTGCTGTGCGTGGCCTCATCTCCTTACCCGGCCCCCTCTCAGCACCGGCTCTCCCTTTCCCTTACAGATGGAGGTCTGATGCGGCCAAGAAGTTTGCTCTGATTAACTTTGCAAACTTTCCAGTTCATGTCATCCATGCCCTGATTTCTTCTCACGTAGCCAGTGAAGTGGTTCATAGCACGGCTCTGACATCAAACCGAACCCCGTTATAATCCTGGCCACTCACACACTAGCCGCATACCCCAAGCAAGTTTCTTTACCCTCCCGTGCCTTGGTTTCCTCTTCTGCAATACATAGCTAGTTACAGTGCCTCTCTCACAGAGTTTATGTGAGCACTGGCTGAACTAATGCTCATGAAGTCTCTAGAGCAGTTCCCAGAGAGGAGACAGTGCTGGCAGCCACTGCCCCTGCGTTGATAGTGAGTGCGGACAGCGTGCTCCACAACCTTCTTGAAAGCAGCCAAGACATTCCTTTTTATTTTACTGGCAGTGCGGGGACCTTTTTTCATACTATATCTTTTTAAAAGTATTAGTTAATTAATTTTTGGAATAGATAATACATATCCCAGGCACACAGTTCAAAAGTTACAAAAAAGTAAGTAGAAAAAGTCAAACGGAAGTCTCCTTCCTGTCCTCTGTGCCCGCAGCCACCCGGTTCTGCCAGAGGAAAGGAAGCGTCTGAGAAACCAGTCGCTGTCTGGGGCGTGGGACTTGGCTTGGCCGGACCGCAGCTCCATGGGAGCCCCGTGTTTGCTCAGCTGCCCGCGTGTCCCCTCCTCAGGCCTGCGCCCTGCCGTCGTCCTATAGGACAGCCCCTGTGACCTCAGCTGCTCAAGCCACTCTTCCCTATTCTCGGGGCCCCACACGAATGGCCCTTCACAAAGCGCCCTTTTCTTCCCTCCCGGGGGTCCCTGCCCTCCTGGGCAGCTGGAGTTTCTTTCTCATTTGAGTGCTGCGGGCATGGGCGCCCATTTTCTCCACTCCTCACTTTGGTCGTGTACGACACAGCTCACGTGGGTGCATGTTCCATCCTCTTCTCGCCCCTGGAGACGGACACCCCCTTGAAGGCAGGGACGGAACCCTCTGCATCTGTATCTCCCCAGGGCTGTTGGCTTCTGTGCCTGGCACATAAAGTGTCCAATAACACCTATGGTACTAAAAAATAAATAAGATGGGAGCAATGTTCTAGACTAAAAGAAACTAAAGAGACATAACCACTAAGTGTAACTAGTTTCAATCCTGATTTGGGGCAGTGGGGGAGAACTCACCTATACAATTGTTGGAAGAATTGGAGAAATTTAAATGGGGACTACCTAAGAAATGATATAGAATTATTGTTAATTTTATTAGGTGAGAAAACGGCATTGTGGAGATTGTCCTTATTCTTAGGAGTTACATACTAAAGTATTTAAGGGTGAAGTTGCACAATGTCTACTATTTTCTCTCAACCAGTACGGCAAACTAAGACAAAGGAGACAGCGAGAGAGACGGGAAAGAGGGAGAAAGCAAACTGGCAAAGTGCTAACAGTTGTTGCTTTTAGATATGGGTGTTCACTTATTATACTTTCCACTCAATTGTATGTTTGAAATTTTTCATAATAGAAAGTTGGGAGAAGTACGTACAGTTGAGTTGAACTAACAAGACAGTCGTGGCCTCTGTCTGCTTGAACTGCTTCCTGGGACTCTGGGCACTGGCTCAGGACCCCCACCCTTCCCCTCAGCGCCAGGGAGCAGTGGTGGCCCAGAATAAGCCAGTTCCTCATTTCCAGTGACACCTAATCCCCACCACAGTGGGACGTGGAGAAGGCACTTGACCCGGGAGGCATGTGCTCCCCAAGGCTGACTGCATGCTCTGGCAGACAGCGGTCCTGGGAATGCCGCTGCGTGGCCGGGAGCCCCGGTGTCCTCTCCTGAGACCAGACATCCAACCGCAGCGGGAAGATGGCTGGGGAGAGAGTGGCTGAGCATCGCAGAGGGGTGCAGCCGCCTGCTCTCCGCCTCCTACGCCAGCTTGCATTGTTCAGACACAATACATACTTTTTCCAGCTCATCAAGGGATAAATGCAGCTCTCTGCCCTGGCTGTGGGGATTAGCTCTGGCTGTGTGATGGCTGGAAGAACAAGGGCGCCTTCTGTTCCCAAAAGCTGGCTAATAATATACCAATAAGTCATCTGTCCCCTGTTTATCAGAGGAGGAATTCCACAGCAAGACAGGACCCGGCTCGCCCCTGGCTGCTCCCTCATAAAGCAGCAAGATGTTCTCTTCTTTAAGATTTCTCTCTTTGGATGGAAATCTTTTTAAGAAAATATTATAAATGTCTCTTTCTCCCTCCCCATCTCACTACTCAGTGTTACCATTAATAAAACCAGTGACACTGCGCTGTAATACCGCCAGGCAGGGAGAAAACTCACACCTGTCAAACATCTACGATGTGCCAAACGCAGCACAAGGATGGTGAGCCCAGTGTCTTAATGTCCTCCTGAATGCACATAACTGGTCTGTGAGGCAGGAGGGGAACTCCCATTTTATGGATGAGAAAACAGAGGTTCAGAGAAGCACACTGCCCGCAGTCACAGCGGTGCGCGAGTGGCCAGCTGGGACTCGTGCCCTGCCCTGGCGGGCTCTAAGGCTCCGCGCTCTTCCTGCTACGACCTGTGGCTGCAGGAATTACATGTTCTCCCCTCTCCTAAAGATAATTTTCCAGATGACCAGATTTTTCTATTCCTGATTTCTAGCTTTTAAGCTGCTGCCTGTGCTGCAGTTGGCATTGTCACTGCCAGTTCCTTGGCATTTCTCCTGGAGAGCTCTGTTCCATCCCCGACGCTGACCCTCCTCTAGGGCTCCCGCAAGCTGCCTGCTGCTCCTGCCTTCCACCTTCTCACATGCAAAAGAAGGTTGTTTCACAAATGATCTCTCAGATCTTGCAGGTGAACACTCTAGGATCTCTCAAAGTTTTCTCCCAGGCTTGCTTGTCTGTGCTTGTGGAAGATGAAGAAGTTTGATGGAGGGAAGGAAGGAAGGATGGGCCGTTTTGGAAAATGGGGGCAGGAGGCCAGGAGCGTCTCGGAGCTTGTGTTAGGTGCGGTATGTGACATGGGTGCTCTCTCACAGGGAACTTAAAGAACTCTTGTGTGGAATATTTCTTTTCTGTCTCCTGAAGGTGGGTAAAGATGTGGTGATACAGATAGGTGGGCAAACTGGTGACTACAAAAGGGAAAAAGCAAAATTAACCTATGTTTCATTTCCGCACAGTCCCTCCCGGCAACAGCTCTGGGTGTTTAAGAAGGAACGCCAAGCACCCACCCCACCCATGGCCTGCCCCACACACAGCACTCCCCAAAAGGCGGTCAGGGCCCCTCGCACTGTCCCTGGGCCCCATGGGGTTTGTGAACACCTCTGCTCCCCTCAGTGACATTTACCTGTCCCATGGCTGTCCTGGCCAGGTCTGTCAGGGAGATGGCCAGCCAAAAACACAGTGGCTTGGGCCATCGTGTCACTGGGCAGGCAGGACAGAGCCCCAGGACACCATTCCCTTTCAGGACACAGATGGACCCTTGAGGAGTGCTCTCCCCTTGGGTGAGGAGGGCTCCAAGTATGGGCGTTTCGGTCCAAATTGGAGGAAGAGGGGCCACGGGATGGGCAGTCCCATAGCAGGACGGTGGCAGGGGCAAGCGGGCTGGCAAACCCTTCCCACCTTACTCCCCCGGCCGCGGCCGACCTTGCCTGGCATTTGCAGAACAGGCGTTTAATACACATGTGCCGCTTGGATCTGAAACCACCTCAGTCTCAGAACGAGTCTACAAACAATTCGGTAAAGGCTAAGTCTTCCACTTCCTTTGCAGGGGGCCAGGGCACTGTGGGGGCTTCATACATGTCCCCTCTTCACGGGGACCTGCACTCCCTTCCTGCCCTGTGTCTCTGTGTCACCTCCACGCCTGGGCTCGGTGTGGTGGAGGGCGCAGTTCTTATTCTCAAGCGGGAAATGCTGATAAACGGTTCTGTCTAGAATAAACAACCACAGGATGCCCACCCAGCCACCCTCCCAATGATTTGGTCAGGGAAAAAAAGAGTAAAAAACAAAGGTAGAATGGGAATGGGCAAAAGTGTCCAACACGCCCTTATTCTTCTCAAGGCTTTATTTTTCCACTCCTGATTTAGAAATGACCACATCTGTTAGACAACCCCCCACCTCGCCCTTTCTCCCCGGGCCCCCACCACTCCCCGTGCCCCCCACCCAGGCCGGCAGCTGGTCCTTCCTAATTGGTGATACATCTTAATAACAACGAGTCCTCAGCAGCTGTTGCTGCAAATGCCGGCTGGCGGCAGGGCTCCCTCGGTCATTTGCTTGTTGGTCCTAGCAGTGCTTAAGCAAGGATTAAGTTAATAATGATACTAATGAGACAGAACGTCACAGAGGAACACAGGAGAGGGAGAAGGAGAAACGAGGACGGGGAGGAGGGAGAGGCCGATGGAAGGAGAAGAGGGAGAATTATTATTATCATTATTATCATTATGATTATTATTCCTGGCACAAGTTTTACAATCGCACAGCCATGTCGCAACCTTGGGTTATGACAAAAGTCTTGCTCAAAATTCCAAGAGGATCTCAACTTTTTCACCCTCAGTGTTACTCATTTTCCCACATCCCGAGAGTCCTAAGCAAAGCGCCCATGTGAACGTCCTCTGTCCCCACGAGGTAGGGGCCTGCGCTGACTTCAAAGCGCGACACCCCCCACCGAGAGGCTGCTCCATCAGGTCAAGGGACGAAGCAGCAGCCCCGAGTTCAGAGAAAGGCATCCCAACCTCCCGATTTCCGCAGTTGGAAAATGGTTATGGATCCTGCTCATTTCTATATATACCTTGCCCTTGGCAGCCACAAAAAAATACGTGTGGAAGAGGCCGGTTCTCAGCTTGTGGTGGGACATTCTCTTTCCAAATATAGAGAAGGAATGAGCCATGGGGGTTAGCAGAGGCCTATAAAAGCCCGGGGAGCAGCCGCCCCGCTGTGGCTTGCTCGTGGGCGGAGGTAAGTCGCGGCCCTCCTCTCCCTGCCTCTGCTGCGGGTGCGGCCCGGCGCCCCTGTGCTGTGGCCCCGGTAAGGTGGCACCTCCTTTCCCGCTGAGATGATTTCCTAAGATCAGTCAGATGTGGGCCAAGGTCTCCCTGGGCCCAAATGCCCAGCCACCCTCTGCCTCCAGCACCTCACCCTCCTCCCACCTCTCCCCTGTCCTCCTCTTTGGACACCAGGAGTCCGTCCACCAGGGCCTGACGTCCCCCTGTGGCCTCTGTGACCTGCAAAGCAGGCCAGCGGGGCGCAGGCCTTGCCCTGACCTCACCTTCCCCGCCTGGGCTGTGCCTGTCGGGCGTTTTGTCCTCGTAAGACCACGCCGGCTGCGGCCACCAGGTGTAAGCGAGCCAATCTCAGAGTTCTGTTTGCAGAAGATAAGGAGACCTGACCCTGGCCTGGCACCACCAGCTTTTTAACAGAGATTCATCACTAACCCTGATTCTGACCGGAAGGCATGCAGACTGAGGCAGGTGCCACAGGAGGCTGGGAGGAGCCACGTTTATGGGCACTTGAAGGCATTTCCTACCTTAACGGCCTACCTGTGGCTCGTGTCCCCTGCTCCCCCAGCCTGCCTCTTCGAATTATTAGCTCTTTGTCCTTACTAGACAACTTGCCAAGAGCTGATTCAAAATGGAACCAGACGCTCCCAGGTGTCACTAAGTTTTTGTGCATGTGCGTATGTCGTATTGTCGCAGGTCCGATATCTCCCCGGCTGCTCCTGTCTCCGGCTCTCCTGCAGGTGGGACTCTCAGGTGAGAATTTGGACCCTGTCCTTTGGCTGTTGGAAGTCTCCGGGCGACCCAAGGTTACCAGTTCCTCCCTCCTCACCCTGGCCTTGAGGGCACAGAGAGCCCGGGGAGCCAGAGAGAGAAGACGAGGAGAAGTCAGGCGGGAGGGGCCGGGAGGAGGCAGCATCTGGGGAGACTTTCAAACACACGCTGACGTCAGAGGCTCGCTGCTATTCTTAGCCACTGAAAGAAGCAAAAGGCTGGTCCCCTTGTGCGAGGATGCAGCCACCTTCATTCAAAATGGTTCCAAAATTCCTTAGCTGTTCGTCTTTTAGCTCACTCCCTTTGAAAAATGCATTTATTTTCAAATGTTCCATCAGTAACACCTGGGTTTTACAGAAGAGGAAAAGGAGGTCCCAGAGCAGCCCTCACTCGAGGCCCCTGCACCAATTTGAGCCTCAGAGAACTGAGGAGCTTGGATGAAACAGGCTCCGTGCCCTTTGCACAGAGTAGCCACTCAATAAATATGTGCCAGTGGGATTCTCCCAGCACTTGAGTCCTTTGGGCAGAGGGCTGCAAGGCAGGAGGACAGCCTTGTTTCTGGGGCCCGGCCCTTGGGGGCTCCCGCGGCTGCGGGGGCAGGGCGGGTGCTGGGACAGGCCTGGGGCTGCCTGGTGCCTGGCTCAGGAGGCAGCAGGTCACCCAGCGGTTTGCCTTCCAGCTGACACCATGAGCAGTGACACTGAAATGGAAGTGTTCGGCATAGCTGCTCCTTTCCTGCGAAAGTCGGAAAAGGAGAGGATTGAGGCTCAGAACCAGCCCTTTGACGCCAAAACCTATTGCTTTGTGGTGGACTCAAAGGAAGAATATGCCAAGGGGAAAATCAAGAGTTCTCAAGACGGGAGGGTCACTGTGGAAACCGAAGACAACAGGGTAAGACTCGTGCACTCCCTCTGCAGGCCAACTGGCCCTCTGTCCTCCCCTTGTGCTGGCCTTGGATATGCATCCTCCCCACCCCCGGCCACTTCCAGATGTGGCTTTGGCACTGCAATGCCTCATATGACATGGCTTTAGTCTTCCCAGGTGTCCTCAGAGAAAGCAAAGTAAATACTGCCCTCAGGTTACAGGGTGAGAGAAGTGTCTGATCAATCAGAAACCTGATTAGTTTTCAGGAGCTTTTGTCAATGTTCATGTCACTCTAGGCTAGAAGGGACCAGCTCCATGAGTCCCAAGAGTGTGGAGTTGGGAGTCCAACACTAGGAGGAGCTCTTCTAGAACACTCTCCTTTGGTAACCTAGGTTTCTCCCTAATTCTTCTAGCAATGACCATGTAACTGAGGAAGTAAGGAAAACGTGTAAGGGACCCTAGTGGGGCTGGGCAGCTGCTTTCGGAGAGCTCGCAATGTTGGCTCACTCCGTGGGCACCAGCCTGGCGATCCCATGCCACCTGCCTCCTCCTCTTCTGTTCCTGCCTCAGCACTGCCCTGGGATATGCCCTTTTCCCTGAGCAGACGGGAAAGAGCCCTTCAGCTGCAGGAGCTGGACTTGGGTCCAGCCAGCATCACTGAGCTGAAAGGTTCCTGCTGGCCCCTTTCCCTGCCACTGTCACCCACACGCTCCCACAGAGATCCTCTCTCTCATTTCTGTCATCCTTCCTTAACCCTGACCCCCCTGGAGAGGGGAAAAAAGCCCTGAGTAACAGAAATAAACCACGTTCTATTGCCACCACCACAAGCCACCCCATAACCGTCCCTTCCGTCGCCGTCCGCTGGGCTTTCTCTAGCGCTTGCCCCTTCCATCGAGGCTTGGAAACCTCCCCCTGGGGGCAGATAGCCGCAGCGTGGTGACTTCCCCTTTCAGACCCTGGTGGTCAAACCGGAGGACGTGTATGCGATGAACCCCCCCAAGTTTGACAGGATCGAGGACATGGCCATGCTGACGCACCTCAACGAGCCGGCCGTGCTGTACAACCTGAAGGACCGCTACACGTCCTGGATGATCTACGTCAGTGAGGGCTTCGGCAGCGCTTCTCCTGGGACACTGGATGGGGGTGGGGGGAGGCAGGTGGAGACGTGCGCGTGGGTGCTGGGATTTCGACAGATCTGTGCTTGACTAGCCGTTGAACAAAACAGGGGAAATGGAAGGAAAAAAGAACAGGGGAAGTGAAATGAAGACAATGAGTAAGCAAGAGATGAGCTGGGTGGGTAGAAGGACGGTGGGGCAGAGGCTGAGCTAGCCGGAGCGCAGGAAAGATGGGGCCAGGCTGGGTCTCGGCACTGTCACTTGCCAGCTGTGAGAGGCTGGAAACCAACCTGTCACTCCCCTCTTGGAGTCTCGCGGCCTCATCTATAGATAGAAATGGTATCTTCCCTCCAAGTGTACCATGAAGACACATGAGATAGTAACAAAGGCAAAAGGTTTCACATCATGCATATACACTCTTTTCTCCCACAGACCTACTCGGGCCTCTTCTGTGTCACCGTCAACCCCTACAAGTGGCTGCCGGTGTACAACCCCGAGGTGGTGAACGGCTACCGAGGCAAGAAGCGCCAGGAGGCCCCACCCCACATCTTCTCCATCTCTGACAACGCCTACCAGTTCATGCTGACCGGTACGTTCCCAGGAGGAAGGCTGGGGGTGGCGCAGGCTCTGGGCTGTGCTCGTGCAGCTGCCCCTTGGCCCGGGGGCCTGGCACCGTGTGGCGTCCGGCGCCAGGGAGAGGAGGCCAAAGGACTCACAGGTTGTAGGAAGGAGTTTGGGTTTAATGCAAGTGTTGGTTAAAACATACACAGTCGACATTTTTGTGGGTCAAAAAAACAAAGATTGACAATTTCACATGGTTCAGCCCGACAGGATGAGAAGCCACTGGCTGTTTGTAAGCAGGGACTTAACGTCTCTGAGTCTTATTCTCAAGAAGGAGGCTCTCGATGTTGATCAGACGGTACAAAGTTTCACTTAGACAGGAAGAATAAGCTTTAGTGATCTACTGCACAAAATGGTGACGATAATGAAAAATAATGCATTGTGTACTTCAAAATTGCTAAAAATAGATTTTAATGTTTTCAACACAAATAATGCTGAGTATGTGAAGTGATGGATTTGTTAATTAGCTTGATTTAATCATTCTGCTATATAAACATATCTCCAAACATAACCTTGTGCCCCATAAATATATAGAACTATTATTTGTCAATTAAAAATAAAACTTAAAAAGTCATAAAACTAGAAGGAGGCTCTTAAAATTCCCACTTAGGGCTAAACGAAAAAAGTAAAGGGAGGAGGAATTGTGTCATTTGACTCTGACTGAGGAATGGGGTAGAATTTGGAAGCTCTTTTTATATCGCCATCAACTCTATTTTATTTTTTCCTTTGGCAGATCGTGAAAACCAGTCTATTCTGATCACGTAAGTATTCAAGGCATAGAATGATTTCATGGCTGCGACAAAAGGTGCCACTTGCCCTATTCTGTTTGGAGCATAGTCTATGATGAAAAGATCAATTTGGAGATGGGCAAGAAGGTATGTGGAAGGTCTAGGTCACTAAGCCAGCAGCTGTGGCACCTCCCCTGGGGCCTCAGCCTCCCGGAGTGGTGTCCCACACTTGTTTGGTAGGCGTGTGTCAGACGTGGCTCAGACTATGTCCAAGCCTCTGTGTCACATCTTGGGGAGCCTGTTTATACTAACAAGACTCGTTTCTTTTTCTTTCTCTCTTTTGATCACTCCAAATAGCGGAGAATCCGGGGCAGGGAAGACTGTGAACACCAAACGGGTCATCCAGTACTTTGCAACAATTGCAGCTACTGGGGACCTCGCCAAGAAGAAGGACTCCAAAATGAAGGTACGGACAGGAGAGAAAGGGTTGCTTTGTTTCCACTTCTAACCTTTGTCTTAACTTCAGAATGAGGAGGCCAAATGTCATCACATTCTCCCCTTCAAGGAAAGGAGAGCAGGCTGGGATTTAAAATCTTGCAGGGCACCCGGGCATCCTAGACCACACGGTGTGGAGTTGGTCCTACAGGAGCAGACCCTGTGCTTTCTTAGAAAACAAAGCTCTAAGGCTTAATTATTATAACTAAGAAAGGTCAATTTGCAAGCGACTCAGAGAGCTTGTTCTTTTTTGGCAGAATCACATATAGCAACATGAGAGAACCACAGCATATACTTGCCTTTTGAAATAAATTATTGCGACAGTACGAAATGAACACAGACATCCTACCTAACTGGAGAATCAGGGAATTGCAGTGTTAAATGTTAAGTCAAGAGACCCAGCCACAGCCAAATATAACAAAATGGCAAAAGTGTTTCACATAAGACATGCTGCTGATCTGCTTGACCCTACAGATGGAAAGTCAGGGTGGACCCAGGGCAGGCGAGAGTCACAGAGTGGGTGAGCATTTTTTACTATCATTTTGTGGCTTAAAGAAATGTTTTTTCTTCCTGCCTCGATTTCTTGCATTAGGGTACTCTGGAAGACCAGATCATCAGTGCCAACCCGTTGCTGGAGGCCTTCGGGAACGCCAAGACTGTGAGGAATGACAACTCCTCCCGCTTTGTGAGTCTGAATTTGGTTAAGATGGGATTTTCTTTGGGGCCTACAAGGTTGGCAAGATGCCTGTCCTCACGGAGTGTAGAGACCAGCAGGGACAAATGATGAAAGAATGAAACAACAAGACAATTTCAGACAATGACACATTCATGTGAAGTTCAGTAAACAGGGCATGTGGGAGAGTAACAGGGGTCCAGGGCCTCCGTCAGACCGGGTTGGAGGGAAGGCCGCTCTAGGGAGGCTGAGCCGAGATCTGCAGGGTGAGAAGGAGCCGTATTTGAAACAACAGGGAGGAGGAGGAGGGAAAAGGAAAGAGCAAGTGCACATCCCCTGAGTGGAGGAAGGGCCTGGTGCAGTCGCAGGATCTAAGGAGGGTGCATGTGGCCGGGGGCCAGTCCCATGAGGTGAGGTGGGAGAGGGAGAAAGAGACTTGGTCATGGAGGAGCCTACAGGCCATGAGAAGCAGTTTGGATTTTATTCCAAGTGCAGCAGGAAGCTGCTGAAGGATTCTGTAAGCCGGGAAGTGACATGGTTTGATTTACATCTTGAAAAAAATCACTCTAGTTGCTTTGTTGACTATACGCAGGTGAGAAAGGAGTATGGAATAAAAGGGATGGGAAAAAGGGAGAAACACCAAAGTGAAAGGAGAAGGGGGAAGAGGGAGTCCGTACTTAATTTCAAACTATAGGGAGAAAAACCTCCTATTCACATTACCCGGGAGATGGGTAGGAGCAATCGGGCCGCGGGAGAATCTGGTCTCCCTTTCCCCCCACACAGGGCAAGTTCATCCGAATCCACTTTGGGACGACCGGGAAGCTGGCCTCTGCAGATATCGAAACGTGTAAGTGCATGCACGGGGCTCGGACGCTGCCTCAGAGTGATGGGAACAGTCTGGAAGAGAGCCCTGTACTTGTGTTCCAGATCTGCTAGAAAAGTCCAGAGTCACCTTCCAGCTGAAGGCTGAGAGAAGCTATCACATCTTCTACCAGATTCTTTCAAACAAGAAGCCTGAGCTCATAGGTGAGACAGTCACCGCTGGGGTTGATCTTTTAGGCACGTTGGCCCTTAGATCACTACACTGAGGAGCGCTGCACCCACACACAGGTGACTCTACAGGCAACGGAGGAAGTGTATTTTAGGAACGGGATGCAGGCCAGGTGCAGTGGTGCGCACCTGTATGCCAGCTACTCGGGAGGCTGAGGTGGGAGGATTGCTCGAGCCCAGGAGTTCGAGGTTGCAATGAGCTATGCTCGAACCACTGCACTCCAGCCTGGGAGACAATGAGAGCCTATCTCTAAAAATATATAAAAGTAAATAAGAAATAAAAATAAATCTAAAAATAAATAAAAATTTTAAAAAAGAGACAAGATATGTCTATTTAGGCAGTGACATGCCAATTTGAAAAACCCAATCAAATGGACAGTAATAAGATTAAACCACTACTGAATTCAGGGCTGGTTTTTAAAAACCTGCTGAACGACAGAGCATTTCATTGTCCTTTGGCGCCCTCTTGTGTTCTGGCACAGAAACCAACCTGTCGCCCTATGCTGTGAGGCCAACGCACACTCAGACCCACGGTCCCACCTGTGGGTCGTCACCCGGCCCTGACTCCGTACCTGGCAGGGCCTCTGTGCACACTGATTTCTTTGCTCTTTGGCTGTGTCTGCTCAGCCTGCTGATCTCCAGCCTGGAAACAGGCTGCAGCTTTTCGACAGACTTTTGAAACGGCTGTGATTATACCAAACAACCTGTGCTTCCCCCAGTGTGGGCTCCTGTCCTGACCCACACTCAGCCAGTTTTCCACATTAACTTTCCCCAACCGACACTGACATGCACCGTTCGCGTGCAAGGCAAGAGAACTTAAATGTTCTTTCCGGGGGGGTTTAATCTCTGTTGCACAGGAGCCTGCAAAGTCTTGCCTGGATTGTATTTTCTTTTCTTCTTCTTCTTATTTTTTTTTTTTGAGACAGAGTCTCACTTTGTTGCCCGGGCTAGAGTGAGTGCCGTGGCGTCAGCCTAGCTCACAGCAACCTCACACTCCTGGGCTCAAGCGATCCTACTGCCTCAGCCTCCCAAGTAGCTGGGACTACAGGCATGCACCACCATGCCCAGCTAATTTTTTCTTTATATTTTTAGTTGGCCAGATAATTTCTTTCTATTTTTTAGTAGAGACGGGGGTCTCAGTCTTGTTCAGGTTGGTCTCGAACTCCTGACCTCGAGCGATCCTCCCGCCTTGGTCTCCCAGAGTGCTAGGATGACAGGCGTGAGCCACCGCGCCCGGCTAGATTGTATTTTCAGTGACAGCCTGAGTATTGCAAAGCTGTTTCAAAGAGATTCATAACCCTAAATTCAATCTGGGGTCCAGTGGTCAAAGACCCAGTCCAGGATGTGGGAGCTCAGGTCCACAGGGTGGATGTTCTCTTTGCATCTGTGTGACCTCCTCAAACTATTCGTCATTCCAGAGCTGCTGCTTATTACGACCAACCCTTATGACTACCCCTTCATCAGCCAGGGTGAAATCCTGGTGGCCAGCATAGACGATGCTGAGGAGCTGCTGGCTACGGATGTAGGTGGAACCGACAGCGCGGGCCGGGTGTTCCTCCCCCATCCCCGGGGCCAACTGACTGACGGGCTGTTCTTTCACTGCCAGAGCGCCATTGACATCCTGGGCTTCACCCCAGAGGAGAAGTCTGGGCTCTACAAGCTGACAGGAGCCGTGATGCACTACGGGAACATGAAGTTCAAGCAGAAGCAGCGGGAGGAGCAGGCAGAGCCAGACGGCACCGAAGGTACAAACTCCCCGCAGCTGCCATGGCCAGAGCTGGGTGGGTGTTCACCCAAGATCATCTGGTTCCTCTTTTGAAAGTGATTAATTCTTCGTCCACCTGCAGAGGTGGCTGTGTCTTTCTGGGCCTCGATGCCTACAGGCACCGTTACCACTCATTCTCGCTGAATTGCTGGAATGGTCTTGTTTCAGAAGCAGTGAGAAGTGGCCAGGGCTTTCTGGAACTCTGTCCTGCCTTTTCATAAAGTTTTTCACATTCTCTGGGTGATTCAGCCAGTGGCCACATGCAAGCAGTTCAGCAATGTGGAACGTACAACAAACCGAGACAAACTTGGCCAGGCTTTGAGGCATCTGGATGATGTACAAAGCGGCCCTTTTACCTTGCCTTGCTTCATCTTTCTTCTCTTGCCAGTGGCTGACAAAACGGCCTACCTCATGGGCCTGAACTCTTCGGACCTCCTGAAAGCCCTGTGCTTCCCCAGGGTGAAGGTCGGGAATGAGTACGTCACCAAAGGCCAAACTGTGGATCAGGTAACTGCTCCAAGGCCGGGAAGGGACACGGGCCCTGATGGCCACTGCCTTTCTACTCACACCTGATCTTTCCGATAACAGGTTCACCATGCTGTGAATGCCCTCTCCAAGTCAGTGTATGAAAAGTTGTTCCTGTGGATGGTCACGCGCATTAACCAGCAACTGGACACCAAGCTACCAAGACAGCACTTCATTGGCGTTTTGGACATTGCAGGCTTTGAAATCTTTGAGGTTTGTGTTACTTATAGTCATATTTTCACAGGGCTTTGTACGTAAGGGTTAGTTTTCATGATCCTAAAGGGATGATATCAAGGTGGCCATCTTGTAGTTTCCTGCAAGAAACTAGGTGGAGAGGCGATTGGGTAGAAGAGAAGTCCCTTGTCAGGAGGGTTTGTATTATTTTAGGAGAGGGGAAGACTACTTTCAAGTGGAATTTTAAAGTACATCATCAAATGGATAAAAGAAAAAAATCAAATGCAATTATTGATTTAGGGAGAGCCAGAACAGAGTTACAGAGAATTTGATAATAAGTCAATCACACAATATTTTACATAAATATCCTACTGGGTCTGTATTATATGCATATAACCATTCATCAAAGTGTATATTTAGTGTATGCCAAATACAAGACCCACTGGTGAAAAAAAGAGATGAGGTTGCAGTCTAATAGAGAGAGAAAAAAAGAGGTCTATAAGGCACACAGAGGAGTAGCTATAAAATAAAGTGCACATGAGATGCCCAGGCCATGAGAACTCAAGAGAGGGGGAAACGCCTTCTAGTTGGAGGTTCAGAGAAGACTTCAAGGAGGGGATGTGATCTGAGCCAGGCCTTGAAGAATGTGAGCACTTCTGAAAGCATAAATGAGTCTGGGGAGAGCCTGAGGCAACAAGGACAAACATTGATGGGTCTCTGATTTTGAAAGGAGTCTAACTTTCCACATGAACATTATATTCTGATGTTAGTATAACAGCCTGGAGCAGCTGTG
>CM052441.1:104512258-104555175 GCA_028533085.1 Varecia variegata
ACAAGCTGTATGACCAGCACCTGGGCAAGTCCAGCAACTTCCAGAAGCCCAAGGTGGTCAAAGGCAGGGCTGAGGCCCACTTCTCCCTGATCCACTACGCAGGCACCGTGGACTACAGTGTCTCGGGCTGGCTGGAGAAGAACAAGGACCCTCTGAACGAGACTGTGGTTGGGCTGTACCAGAAGTCCTCCAACAGGCTCCTGGCGCACCTCTATGCCACCTTTGCCACGGCAGACGGTAACAGACGCCAAGTATAAGGAGCGCCTTGTATTTGTGTGATCTCCCTCCCTTTGCTCCACGGGCTCAAAAACAACTTTACAGATCCACTAACAAAGCATGCCCTCCTTTCTTCCTTTCAGCTGATAGTGGAAAGAAGAAAGTTGCCAAGAAGAAGGGTTCTTCCTTCCAAACTGTCTCTGCTCTTTTCAGGGTAAGAAAAGTGCAAGTTCATTTGCTTGTAATTGGTTGAAGTCATATCAAAATGATTAATGTAGAGATTCTAAACTTGATTTATTCAAGAGTAATAATGTTGTCTTAATCTGATTACTGTCTCTCAGTGAGATTGAGTAACAGTGTGATAATATATAAATGAGGTCTCACCAGTGTGGGACCAGAATTTCATTACCGTTCTGTACTGCAGCTAGCTGGGCTGGCTGGCCTGGGAGTGAGTTCCCAGTACAGACTCTCCAATTTGCCTTAAGGACACAAGCAATAGACCTCACACTCCCAGTGGAGCCAGATACATCTTCTGAACTGATTTTAGAGAGTATTTTGTACTTGGAGAACCTCTGGATCGCCGGGAGGCAAAAGACTATTGTATCAGTTATTTGCCTACACTTCTAACCATAGGATTATTTTAAAAGAGAGAGTTAAATAAACTATTCTTTAGAATTCATGATAAATTTAAAACACACACCTTTCATTACAATGCATCTCTGTCTTTGTAAAAGCTCGCAGTAGGCTGTCAAATCTAATCTTTTTCTTTTAGGAAAATCTGAACAAGCTGATGTCAAATTTAAGAACTACTCACCCTCATTTTGTGCGTTGCATAATTCCCAATGAAACCAAAACCCCAGGTGAGACACCTGCTGGCTCTCTGGATGATGCTCAGTTTTTAAGAAATTCAATGTGAAGCTGGGGTGTCTTGCTTCTGTTCCCAGGGGCTATGGAGCACAGCCTCGTCCTACACCAGCTGCGCTGCAACGGCGTCCTGGAGGGCATCCGCATCTGCCGGAAAGGATTCCCAAACAGGATTCTCTATGGGGATTTTAAACAAAGGTGCATGATAAAAATGTTCTATATGCTTCTTGATGAGATGTGCAAATACTGAAATTTGAGAGGGAGAGATATTGATATGAAAAGACCCATTTCAAAAGAATAGTTTTGGACTCCCCTATAAACTAAATAACCTACCACCTGACCAAGGTATACATACTTGTTTCTTCTACATTTTTTTCTCTAGAATGTATCTGATTTACAAAATGGCAGAAAAAGCCTTGGCTTAAGAGTCAGGAGGTCTAGATTCCAGGCGACTATGTAGCAGTGTGACTCTGGGAAAGTCTCTTCACCTCTTGGGAACTTGATCTTGTTGCCTAAAGGAAGAGAGGCCTAAACCTGATGGTCTCCAAGGTCTGTGTCTTTGTCAGCAGTCTGTGATGGTTTCTGTGTCCACAACGCAGATACCGAGTGCTGAATGCCAGTGCAATCCCTGAGGGACAATTCATTGACAGCAAGAAAGCTTGTGAAAAGCTGCTGGCCTCCATCGACATTGACCACACGCAGTACAAATTTGGACACACCAAGGTAATGCATCAATTCTGACAGACGCTGGCCTTTTTGTCCCTCTTGACATGACTTCTGCAGAAAACCGACCCGTGTCACCCTTCTCCCCACTAAGGTGTTCTTCAAGGCTGGCTTGCTGGGAACCCTGGAAGAGATGCGGGACGACCGCCTGGCCAGACTGATCACCCGGACGCAAGCCGTGTGCAGGGGGTTTCTCATGCGCGTGGAATTCCAGAAGATGGTGCAGAGGAGGTCGAGCAGGGTCCTTGTTCAAACATGAGCCCCTTGGGGAAGGGGAGTCCCTCTTGGGAATATGCCTTATCTCGTTTTCAGGGAGTCTATCTTCTGCATCCAGTACAACATCCGCTCATTCATGAACGTCAAGCACTGGCCCTGGATGAAACTCTTCTTCAAGATCAAGCCCCTCCTCAAGAGTGCGGAGACGGAGAAAGAGATGGCCACCATGAAGGAGGAGTTCCAGAAAACCAAAGACGAACTCGCCAAGTCAGAGGCAAAAAGGAAGGAGCTAGAGGAAAAGTTGGTGACTCTGGTACAAGAGAAGAATGACCTGCAGCTCCAAGTACAAGCCGTGCGTGATCTTTTTGTTTTGTTTTGTTTTGTTTTTTTAACTCTCCTTCTAGATTTGATGATTTGTTTAGGAAAACTGGATTCTTGGTGGAGATTTGCACTTTTTAGTTGGGATGCTTCATAAAGAACTGCATATATAACAAAATATTGGAATGTCACAAACCTTATCTCATTAAAGGGAATTATGATTCTTTTTTTAAAGGAAAGCGAAAACTTGTTGGACGCCGAGGAAAGATGTGACCAGCTGATCAAGGCCAAGTTCCAGCTCGAGGCCAAGATCAAGGAGGTGACTGAGAGAGCTGAGGACGAGGAAGAGATCAACGCTGAGCTGACGGCCAAGAAGAGGAAACTGGAGGATGAATGTTCAGAACTCAAGAAAGACATTGATGACCTTGAGCTGACACTGGCCAAGGTTGAGAAGGAGAAACATGCCACAGAGAACAAGGTGCTCTCTTGTGGGTCTTTCTAGCTTGATGCAGTCACTGCAAAGTAAACTGTACTCTTAAAATTGCTTGTGCCTTCTTCTTAGGTTAAAAACCTGACTGAGGAACTCGCCGGGTTAGATGAAACCATTGCAAAGTTAACCAGAGAGAAGAAGGCCCTCCAAGAGACCCACCAGCAGACCCTGGATGACCTCCAAGCTGAAGAAGACAAAGTCAATTCTTTGAGCAAAATCAAGAGCAAACTGGAACAGCAAGTGGATGACGTAAGTAAATGATGCTAATGAAGAGTCTCAGAACTCTAGGTTGGGGGAGCACCCGAGGGTCCTCTTGCAAAGCATTTGTTCCCAAAACAAAATGCCTTTTTCAGCTGGAAAGCTCCCTAGAACAAGAAAAGAAGCTCCGTGTAGACCTAGAAAGGAACAAAAGGAAGCTGGAGGGAGACTTGAAGCTTGCCCAAGAGTCCATCCTGGACCTGGAGAATGATAAACAACAGCTGGATGAAAGGCTCAAGAAGTATGCCCCACAACCACAGGTTGTGCAACCACAGTTCTGCAAGTTACTGGGTATTTTGTCTTCATGCATTCTCCGTTTCCTTCCACAGGAAGGATTTTGAATACAGCCAATTGCAAAGCAAAGTGGAAGATGAGCAGACACTGGGCCTCCAGTTTCAGAAGAAAATCAAAGAGTTACAGGTGGGAGGGCTTTGGATTTCTCTTTCCCACGTGGGGTCAGTCACAGTGAGCTGGGGGCTGTCTGCTGTGAGCCGCATAGAGCAAGTGGACAGGACCACGGGGCCGCCTGCCTCACGGGTTCTCTTTCTGCTAGGCTGATGCTGCAGAGATGAACCATTTTCCCATAACTTCCAATCAAATACATGATTAACACATCGACTGCCATGTGAGTTGTATTTAACTCAGGCTAGCTTTGAGCCCGGGCCTCGTGAAGCAAAACCCTGCAGTTGGTTTGTGAAAATCTTACTTGTTCTTATTTTATTAGTATTGACAATTTAATTCTAAAACCGTGGATTGCATTGCACATAACTCACTCGCAGAAAACAATAAAAAATAACAAATTAGAAAGGATCACTTTGTTTTAAAAAAAACACCGTGGTCCCAGGAAAAAAATTTTTTTCTAGTGTGGCAAAGTGTTAAAGTATTTGGGGTCAACATGTGGTTGAATAGAAAATATCCGGTGTTGGTCACTGCTGGGTAATGACCATGACCGGTCAGGAAACATTCATGAGAAAGGAAAGTAGCAACATTCATCTTTCTCTGGGGAAAGTCCAAGACTCATTGTGTCTCACGGGGATGGGAACCAGCCTGCCCTTGACATCCAGCGCCCCTCCGGACGCTGACCGCCCGCGGGACCAATGGCCCGTGTCCTCCGCAGGCTCGGATCGAGGAGCTGGAAGAGGAGATTGAGGCGGAGAGGGCCACCCGCGCAAAGACGGAGAAGCAGCGCAGCGACTACGCCCGGGAGCTGGAGGAGCTGAGCGAGCGGCTGGAGGAGGCGGGAGGCGTCACCTCCACGCAGATAGAGCTCAACAAGAAGCGCGAGGCCGAGTTCCTGAAGCTGCGCAGGGACCTGGAGGAGGCCACCCTGCAGCATGAGGCCATGGTGGCCACGCTGAGGAAGAAGCACGCCGATAGTGCGGCCGAGCTCGGGGAGCAGATCGACAACCTGCAGCGGGTCAAGCAGAAGCTGGAGAAGGAGAAGAGCGAGTTCAAGCTGGAGATCGACGACCTGGCCAGCAGCATGGAGAGCGTGTCCAAATCCAAGGTGCGCGCGCGTGGCGGCCGGGGCTCTCCATGGGACAGACTTTGGGGTCAAAGGCTGACTTTCCTCCCTCCACCCGCCACTGCCCCCCTCTCAATCCTTTAGGCAAATCTGGAAAAAATATGCCGAACCCTGGAGGATCAGCTAAGCGAGGCCAGGGGCAAGAACGAGGAAATTCAGAGGAGCCTGAGCGAGCTGACCACACAGAAGTCCCGCCTTCAGTCGGAGGCTGGTGAGCGGCGGGCAAACCGGGAGGGCCCAGACCTCGCGCACACGCAGGCGCAGGGGGGCAGCTTGCAGAACTAAGGGGCCCCGTGCGTTTGGGGGAGCACTTCTAGGGAGGCATATTTCTCAGGAGAACAGTAATGGAAATACCCCACAGGAAGGGCCATTCAAAATACCCGCAAGGGAGAGAACGTTGGGTCAATCTCAAAAGATCACCTAGCTCAAACTCCTCCAAAACGAATACATCAAACAGAATCTAATTGGCAGTCAAATAGGATGAAAAACCAAGTCCCATGGCCTTGCTACTTTTTTCTGCACATTAATTCAGATTCATTGTTTCCATTCGAGTGTTTTAGGAGAATAAAGAGAGACACGTGGTCAATTTCTATTGGCTCTTGGTGTATAACAAAAACACAAGGGGTCGATATTTAGGGCTTTCATCTAGAAAATGTGGCTCCCTCCAGCGCTGGCCATCATCACAGGTGAATCCATCCTCAGCAGCCACAGCCGCGAGAACGAAGGAAAGAAGTTTAGCTGCCTGCCACTTCCACAGTGCTCTTGGCAACTCACCTCTGCGGCCCTAGAGCCTCTCCCGCCCCCATTTTGCTCCTCCCTCTACATAAGCTTATAAACACCATATTCACGCAAGGGTCTAACTCCGAATTAGATATAAAGTCCTAAGTATTTGTCAATAACAAATCAACAACAGCTGGAAACACCTCCCACCGGGGAGTCTGGTGGGAATTGTGCCGGGTCCCCTGCAATGTTTACATTTACAGCTGTTCTCGGTGGGTTCTGTGGACAGGAGCCACTCCCAGCTGCCAGTAGTTTACAACCATATCTTTTCAGGTGGTGCTTTTGGTCTCCTTTTCACAGACACACCCCTGCTGCCTCAGGATGGGACCGCATCTTGTATATAATGTGCTCTCTTCTCAAATCTTAGCACACTGCCTTACACTAGTAAGGAGTGTTACACACATAGTAGAAACGTGGTGAATGAACAAAAGTGTTTCCCTCTGTACCCAGGTGAGCTGAGTCGCCAACTGGAAGAAAAGGAAAGCATCGTATCCCAACTTTCCAGGAGCAAGCAAGCATTTACCCAGCAAATAGAAGAGCTCAAGAGGCAGCTGGAGGAAGAGAACAAGGTACAGCGTCCGAGGGAGGCTTCCTTGATCTAATTTTCAAATGCCACCTGCAGTAGGGGATGGTGGCAGGAACATACCTGGATTGTATCATGCATGTGACACTAAATGCATTAGGGGCTCTCCTCTTCCTTGACTTCTGCAGGCCAAGAACGCCCTGGCACACGCCCTGCAGTCCTCCCGCCATGACTGTGACCTGCTGCGGGAACAGTATGAGGAGGAGCAGGAAGGCAAGGCTGAGCTGCAGAGGGCACTGTCCAAGGCCAACAGTGAGGTTGCACAGTGGAGGACCAAATACGAGACAGACGCCATCCAGCGCACGGAGGAGCTGGAGGAGGCCAAGTGCGCAGCTCTGTTTGCCTTTAGAACTAGAACCCTAAACAATCACATGGTAGAGGGCACTGGCTTTAGAACTACTTGGGAATGGATTTGATGCATTTGCTTTTGTTCCTAGATGTTTTCCCATCTCATGTGTCTTGACCTGGCGTTAGCACATTTCATTAGGACAAACAACTTTGATCTTGGTTAGAGATAAGACAAATTACTAATCCTGGATTTTAAGCAGATAGGAAGTTCTCCTGGGCTGTGAAAGTGCTCGGGTGTTTGAATCACATAGATTAGTAGTGATTTCAATTTGATGAATAGTGATGTTCAAGAAGATTGAAACTTAAATAGCATCTGCTTCTCTTTCATATTCTTTAAGGAAAAAACTTGCTCAGCGCCTTCAAGATTCCGAGGAACAGGTTGAGGCCGTGAATGCTAAATGTGCTTCCTTGGAGAAGACCAAGCAGAGGCTGCAAGGAGAAGTGGAGGATCTGATGGTCGATGTGGAAAGAGCCAACTCCCTGGCCGCCGCTCTGGACAAGAAGCAGAGGAACTTTGACAAGGTGGGGGTCAGCTCCGTGCTGGCTGGATGCTACGATGTGGGGATTTCTAGTTGCCATGGAAGGAGGAGACTGGGTCCCAGCTCACTCTGCCCCCACCAGCAGTGTGACTTTGGACAAGTCCCTAAACCTCACCAGGTTGTACTTTCCTCATCTGTCAAATAAAATGGGAATGGGATGGGGGTAGAGGTCTTTTTCAAGCATTGTCAGTGGAGACAAACCAATTTCTACAACACTGCTCAGCCCCAAACATCTTTCCTTCCCCCATTCTTCTGGTCTGTGTAGGTGGCTGACACGTGGGACTCTCACTTAGGTCCCATTGGGTGGTGTTCTGGAAGCCCCCTTTCTGTATGGCAGATAAGGTTGATTTGAACCAATGTTTTAAGGAAATATTTAGAAGTACAGGGCCATTTATACATTAGGGAAAGGGTAATTATACCAAGATAATTTCTTCTCAAAGGATCTATTTGCTTTTTTGGAGATGACTGATGACTTTGAGCAAATCTTGATTAGTCCAGTAATCGATAACAAGGAACCATGCAAGAGATTCCACCAAGGGTAGCCCTAACTCCACACTTAATAGTAATATCTAGCTAGAAGCCTGGAGGAGGAGAGCTCACAAACAGAGACACCCTCCACCTCGGTGTTTCAGGTGTTGGCCGAATGGAAGACCAAGTGTGAGGAAAGCCAGGCAGAGCTGGAGGCGTCTCTGAAGGAGTCCCGCTCCTTGAGCACTGAGCTCTTCAAACTGAAAAATGCCTACGAGGAAGCCTTAGATCAACTTGAAACCATGAAACGGGAAAATAAGAACTTAGAGCGTAAGCTGTTTGAAACAGTCTGAAATGACCAGAAACTCCCTCCCTCCATTCTGTTTTGCCCGAGAGCGTGTGGGCGTGGGTGTGACTTCTTTATTCGGGTCCCTATATGCATGTCTGTTAATACACGCACAGAAAGAATTCACTACCTGGCGGGTCTTTCTCTATACAGGATCTTATCTCTAGGAAACAGGAGTCCTTAGAATTATAATAAACTAGTTAAAAAGCATTGAGTCAGTGCTTTGCGTGCCCGGAAACCTGGGCAGAGGTGTTTATATGCAATCGAAATGTATTTCTTTGCAGAGGAGATAGCAGATCTCACAGAACAAATCGCTGAAAATGGTAAAACCATCCACGAACTGGAGAAATCAAGAAAGCAGATCGAGCTGGAAAAGGCTGATATCCAGCTGGCTCTCGAGGAAGCAGAGGTGAGCATCGCTGGGGACGCAGGTGCGGAACAGGTGCAGTCATAGTGGCGCTGTGGCCGGGGAGGTTGGGGGCCTCCGTGTCTGCATGTTCCAGTCACAGTCCTAGTGCCTGCTTCTCTCCCATCACATGGCTTGACCATGAGGCTGAGTGGGATAATATCTGTGAATTACCTTGAACTTACTGGGGAAAACCGTTACATTAAAATATCTCTAAAATGAGATTTTACAAAATCTTAGATGGATTTAAAATATCTATAACGTGGCCGGGCGCGGTGGCTCACGCCTGTAATCCTAGCACTCTGGGAGGCCGAGGAGGGTGGATCGCTCGAGGTCAGGAGTTCGAGACCAGCCTGAGCAAGAGTGAGACCCCGTCTCTACTAAAAGATAGAAAGAAATTATCTGGCCAACTAAAATATATATATATACAAAAACTTAGCCGGGCATGGTGGCGCATGCCTGTAGTCCCAGCTACTCGGGAGGCTGAGGCAGTAGGATCGCTTAAGGCCAGGAGTTTGAGGTTGCTGTGAGCTAGGCTGACGCCATGGCACTCACTCTAGCCCGGGCAACAAAGCGAGACTCTGTCTCAAAAAAAAAAAAAAAATCTATAACGTGCTTTATGCTCCTAAGAAATATGATGATTTGAATGTTATTGTTTGACAGTATAATCCAAACCCAATAGCATTAAAACATTTTATTTCTGCACTGAAGATAAATTAGGGACTTTTTTTTTAAAAGAAAAAAGTAGTTTTGAATATTATAAATTTAGATTTCGGACCCTTCCACTGAAGCTTTGTTTCCCCGGAGGCTCCACCCATCACTGGCTCTGTTTTGGTTTTGTTCTTTAAAGGCTGCTCTTGAGCACGAAGAAGCCAAGATCCTCCGAATCCAGCTTGAATTGACACAGGTGAAATCAGAAATTGATAGAAAGATTGCCGAGAAGGACGAGGAGATCGAGCAGCTGAAGAGGAACTACCAGAGGACGGTGGAGTCGATGCAGAGCGCCCTGGACGCCGAGGTGCGCAGCCGGAACGAGGCCATCCGGATCAAGAAGAAGATGGAGGGGGACCTGAACGAGATTGAGATCCAGCTGAGCCATGCCAACCGCCAGGCAGCAGAGACCCTCAAACACCTCCGGAGTGTCCAGGGACAGCTGAAGGTCTGGGACAGATCCCTGGGGGTGGGGGCTGAGGGGGCACCTCTCCTGGCCTCAAATACTCAAAAATGTAAACAAGGCTCATGGCCCTGATGTCTCAACTACAAATAGAATTTCCCTCTGTTCTCTGGCTAGGACACCCAGCTCCACCTGGACGACGCTCTGCGGGGCCAGGAGGACCTGAAGGAGCAGCTGGCGATCGTGGAGCGCAGAGCCAACCTGCTGCAGGCCGAGGTGGAGGAGCTGCGGGCCACGCTGGAGCAGACGGAGAGGGCCCGGAAACTGGCCGAGCAGGAGCTCCTGGACTCCAACGAGAGAGTGCAGCTGCTGCACACCCAGGTGAGGGCGGGAGGAGGCGATGTGAGAGTCTGGCCACCGACACGCCTGGGTAACACCCCTCCCTCCTCTTCCCTAGAACACCAGCCTCATCCACACCAAGAAGAAGCTGGAGACAGACCTCACGCAGCTCCAGAGTGAGGTCGAAGACGCCAGCAGAGACGCCAGGAACGCGGAAGAGAAGGCAAAGAAGGCCATCACCGACGTAAGGCGTCAGGACTATATTCCGTTCAAGTCCCATTCTCCTCCGGCCCCCCGACAGTTCACATTAGACATGTGGGGTCTCCCCCAGACACACCTGGGCGCGTGTTCTGTTCCCAAAGTGCTCCCACCTCCCCTCAAACTCACCTGTTCTGTCCTGCACATTTAAAAGGGGGGCACAGGAAAAAAGAGAGAAAGGGATTATATCCTGTTTGTTCTGCCCAAGAACAGGTGTGCTCTTCTTTCCTTCAACGTCTGACTTATTCCAAATATGACGGTGAGACCCTCAGATGCCAAGATCCACCAGATCTCTCCCTCCCACAACCTCCCAACCTTCCTGGGTCTCCGCCGCCTTCTCCCTGCGCACCGCGCCCCAGCAGCGCCCCCTGCTGCCCGACGGGAGAACTGTACCCCGAAACTCTCCTGCTCCCCTGCAGGTCCACAGGCCACCCTGATGCTCACGGCCTTCCCCTGACCTCACTTTACCAAATCTGTGATGCCAGACATCAAATCAACCTCCTCTACGTCTCGGGTTCCTTTGAACATACATATTGGTGATACTGAAAGAAAGAATTTCCTCGGGGAGGAAAGTCCCGAGGAGGCCACTTTAAGAAAAGGAAGAAACTATTTCCCATCCCGTCCTCGAAGTTTCCATTCCTTAGGTTGTTCTATATGCTGGGTGCAGCTCTTGTCATGCCCCGTGGTGGAAGGGTGTGCTCAGTAGCTGTCTCGCCTATTGTCCTTTTTCTGCAGCGTGGTCTCTGGCCCTCGGGGGCACCCAGGTTTTGACAGCCCCAGGCCCTCGGGCTTGGTCTGCATCTCTGTGGGTCTGATTTGCTTTCCAGGCCGCCATGATGGCCGAGGAGCTGAAGAAGGAGCAGGACACCAGCGCCCACCTGGAGCGGATGAAGAAGAACCTGGAGCAGACGGTGAAGGACCTGCAGCACCGTCTGGACGAGGCCGAGCAGCTGGCACTGAAGGGCGGGAAGAAGCAGATCCAGAAACTGGAGACGCGGGTACGCAGCTGGGCCCCCGGCATAAGCCGAGCTTCCCAGCCTCTCCTGTGCACGCTCCGGCCCCAGCCCCATTTCCCCGGTGTCTTCCTCAGATCCGAGAGCTGGAGTTTGAGCTCGAAGGGGAGCAGAAGAAGAACACAGAGTCCGTCAAGGGCCTGAGGAAATATGAGCGGCGGGTCAAGGAGCTCACCTACCAGGTCCGTGGAAAGAAAACCGATGGTCATTTTCTCCGCCACGTGCAAATGCCACCCCGGACTCTCCACCAACTGGCCAGACCTCGTGCGACCCTGCCCTCTCCTCTCCAATGACATTCTCATTTTCTCATTTTTAGAGTGAAGAAGACAGGAAGAACGTGCTGAGATTGCAGGACCTGGTGGATAAACTTCAAGTGAAAGTCAAGTCCTACAAGAGGCAGGCCGAGGAGGCTGTAAGTCAGATAAGCGTGTGACCGTGGAGCGGCAGCCTGGGCCGTGTCCCACGGAGAGCTGCAAGAGAGCTGCATGCTGATCTAACCTGCTGGGCGCTTTGGTTTTAGGATGAACAAGCCAACGCTCATCTCACCAAATTCCGAAAAGCTCAGCATGAGCTGGAGGAGGCGGAGGAACGTGCCGACATCGCAGAATCTCAAGTCAATAAGCTGCGAGCTAAGACTCGAGACTTCACCTCCAGCAGGGTGAGTCATTGCCCTGGGAAGAAGCCCCAGGGACTGTAGAAACTTCTGAGCTGCAAGGAACCTTAGAGAACCCTTTGCTTTAGAGCTGCGGAATCTCAGGCTCAGGAAGAGACGAGGTTTGCTTAAAGTCACTTTGCTGAGTAGTGCCCGGCTAGAATCCAGGTCTAGGTCACAATAAAAAAATACTATCCTGAAAAGGAATGAGTGGAGTCCCACTGAGCTATGTCATGTGCCCCCTGCTGGCACCAGAAAGGCTGCTGCAGGTGCACCCTCCAGAGCCTCGGAGCACTGAGCACCCGCCACTGCACATGTGGGCCGAGTGCTGTCTAGCGTGTGGGGCTTGCTCTTGCTCAGGGCGATATCTCAGCCTATGGGGTGACTTCACACATGCAATCGTGCACTTTCTTAATGTCCAAAACTTATTGCGTCCCACTGAAGGACACAGCCAACTCCCTGATGCTTGGTGGAAATGTGTCTCTGCCATCTGACTTGACGCAAAGTGCCTACTTTCCTTCCAGATGGTGATCCATGAGAGTGAAGAGTGAGCCAGCCTCCGGTGCAGGACAGAAGATATGCAAAATGTATATTTTCATGGTTCCTGGTCACTATAACTTAATTTCCATGTGACTCTTTTTCACATGCAATAAACTTTGTTTTGTTTTCACCTGGGGCTGTTTCATGGTATTTGTTTTCCTCTTCCCCACATGGAAATGGTTTCTCGTTTGGTGATTTTTATGCCCACTGTTGAAAGCTTGGTAAGCAGATGGCTTGGTAAATCCAACTGGTGTGCGTATGTTGGGGAAGGAAGAGAATGCCTTTGGTTTAAATTTGAGATTAAATAATAAACGAAAAAATAGCCCTGGGTTAACCATTGCTTTGGTTGGGGTGGGAAGGAGGGTTTTTCAAAAGAATCATCTCTTAATATGAGAGGAGGGAAACACAAGGGTTAGATTCACGAGAACCCTGTTTCAAGTTGAATAGGGTTATAAGGCAAAGGGGAAGTTGATCTTGAATCTAGTAAATATGTGTTGAGCAGCTGCTCCATGCAAGCACTGTGCTATGAGGAATGCACAAATGAATACAATAATGCCTGATCCTTTCAAGAGCTCAGTCTAAATCTGCCACTGAGTCCCGTTATCTTAGCTCCATCTAAACTATTTCAAAGCTGCACAAGGAAAATCCCAGCCCTTACCCCGGGTGAACTTGTCTTTACCTTAAGAGGGAAAATACAGCAGGAAGTCAGTATAATCCTTTGGCTGACCTGCTACTGGAAATAGCATCTTCTAACCTGGTATCTTTTGTTTATTGTCATAATTAAACTTATCAGAAATAGTCACCGAGTTCCCTCTTTTTCTGATTCTAGAAGATTAGGAAAAGATCCAGTTTGACTCAGGTGAAAATTAAAGACCAAGGGAAGTTCTCTTCAGCTCCCAGCAACAAGTTTAGCATCTCCTGGGATTTGCCACCATAATAGAAAGGAAGCCACCATCAGCATCAGATTTGGCCTATTAGTGATTTCAAATCATTCTGTATATCTCTTGGACTTGCTTTCAATACTTAATGGCAACACTGCAACTAAAAAGTGACATGTCCCGCTGGTGATGGCTGTCACTGAGAGGAAGTCACAGCAATAAGAACAAGTCTGACCCATGCCCGGCCTGAGACTGGGCCAAAAGGACTGCATTTGTTCAGACCCTCTCAGAATTGGCAAGCACTGCGATGGGCGGCCTTCCATGGAAAGTGGGCATAGAGAAAGCAAATGAAGCTCCTTGTCACAGAGGTACTCCAACTAATACGTAAAAAAGGAATGAAGGAACTGGAATATCCCCATTTTGATATGAATTAAGAACCCTTAATGAATGATGGTTCCTAGCATCACAAAAAGATAGACAGCCAGACGCTGTATGCCTCCTGATAGAAGCACACACCATCATCTACAAAGAATTTCCGCTCAACCATCCGCCTTGGGTGTGATCAAGCCTCTAGGTGGGACTACCAGCAATCTGTAGGAAACACAGGGCCAGAGACATGAGATGCAAACAATAAAATACAGGATGTAGGGGAACTCAACTGAACAAATCATCCAGTTTTTTTTTCGTTTTATTTATTTATTTTTATTTATTATAGCTTATTATGGGGGTACAACAGTTCTGGTTAAATATATTGTCCATGCCCCTCCCAACCCCCCGAGACTGAGCTTCAAGAGTGTCCATTCCCCAGACAGTGCACATCGCTCTCATCATGTAGGTATACACCCATCCCCTCCCCCATCCCCATCCCCCCGAGTCAAATCTTCAAGCGTGTCCATTCCCCAGACAGTGCGCATCACACTCATTATGTAGATATATACATCCAGTTTTTAAAATAAATAAATTGCAAGGAAAGAAATATAAAAGAAATGGAAGGGGGAACCTACAGATTTTAAGAGACTTAATGGATCTATCTACTAATTGCACTGTATGGGCCTTGTTAGAACCCTGGCTTGTAAAAACAAGCTGTTGAAAAATAGACATGTACGTGCATACTCTAATTGCTGAAATCTGAATAGACTAGTGACTGGATATTTGATGGTGATATGGGATTATTGTTCATTTTTAAGGTATAATGTGGCAGTGTGATTATGTTTTCTAAAATAGTCATTATCTATAAATGAGTAAACATTTACAGATCAAAAAGGAAGAGTGAGCAAGCTATCTTTGAAGTAAACTCCTGTTACAGAACTTAAGACTTAAAGAATTAATAAAAGAGGCTCCTGACGCATTTTCTGCAGAACTGGGCCGCTGACTTGGACATCTCTGAGGCTGTGGGACTTGACGTGTCCGCTTATTGCCAAAGTGTGATAGTTCACACCAATGGGAGGGTGTGGAGTTCGGTTTTGGAAGCTACCCATGACTGACTATATTAGGCTCTAATTTTGTGAAGGATGTAAATGAAAACAATTCATTTTCTAAGAGTTAATATTATGTCCAATGTTACCAGTGTTCTTTTATTCCATAAAGCAAAAGCTGTTCACAGCCATAGAAAATATTAATATAAACTGTGTTACTGAGGAGAGAAAAATGAAAGCACGAATCTCATTCCACATAAGGAGCGGCCACGCCACACAAGCGGGAGAGGGGAGGTCTCGTCCGGCTGTAGGGAGGAGGAGGAGGATGTCAGCCCCTATTCACTGAACTCTTCCCTTGTGTTCTGTCTCATGCTATCTGGATGAGATGGGCCTCGTTAGCCCTGTTTTACAGATGAAGAAGAGACGAAACACAGAGTGACTTGCTCAAGATCAAAATGGCAGAACTGGGGTTCTCTCTAGATCCTGAGTCTCCTTTACCTACAAAGCACTTACCGTCTACCTGAGCAGCTGGCCAGAGACAGGAGAAATACCTCCAGGAGGTGGAGCGTGGGGCAAAGGTGTGTTGAGACTCAGCTGACAAGCCTCAAAGTGCACTTTGGTTTTCTTTCTGAAGACTGACTATGCCTGTTAGCTTCCTCTAAGTGTTTCGCTACGACCCTCCCCTTGCACCAACTCAGCCCACCCATCCTCAGTCTGCTCAGACATCCGTGTGACCCTTCAGTAGGCACTTGGGTAACCTTTCACTCATTTGTGATGTCTACCCGCTCTTTTGTATGTGGGCTCCTAAACATGGTGGCAAAAAAGGGTAAGGGGTACCTCCTCTTCAGGCTCACTTCTTTGGGTGGAATCCCACCATCTCCAAATCCAGGACCATTTCTAATTAATTTCTCCTTTCTCAAATAGCCTTGCTTTTCTCTTTTATTATTTTTCCCAGTATTGGGGCATAGAATTTATTTACTTTCTCCCTGTAAATCTTCCACTATCTAAAACCGTGTCGCTTTCTGAATTCTTTATTGAATCTTAAATCTCTTAGCAGTGGAGTCTATATTTTATTACCTTTTATAATTTTTTAATTACACAAGAAATGCATGCTCAAGCACAGGATTAAAAAAAGATCTGTCAACTATAAAAGGACTGCCGGCTAGAAGAGTAGACTCGTTCTTTATTTGGAACGGATGAGATCTTGATTTACGATTGGCAGATGGCCCCTTCTTAAGGACATGTGAGGGACACAGTTTCTAATAGGAATAACATGTCCTTATGGGGGAAAATCAGTTGCAGCTTGCAGTCTGCCACTCGCTGGTGAGGGCGCCTCTCATTTCTCCATGCCCGGATCACCCCAACAGCTGAGAGCTCTAATAAAACAAGTGTGCCTAGGAATGTGGGGTGGGCGAGCCACCCCGAACATGGAGGGCTATTTACACCCCTGCCAATAATCCCACCGCTAAAAACAACCGAGGCGGAGAGGTTCTGAGGCTGTGGCTGGATCGGGCAGCGATCCGGTTACCCTCAGCAATGCTGAGACATTCCGGAGGCTCTCACGCCCCGACTGCAGGCCACAAGGAGCCAGGGCCCAGATGGCACTGACTATTTTTACCAAAGAAGTTTCATGCTTTTCCATGTCAGTGAGGAGCAAGACCCCCAACTCCTTGGCATTCGTGGGTCTTCTCTGCAGTACATTAAATGGGACTGTTAGTTTAGGAGCCAGAGGAGATTCAGGAGGGCAGGTGACAGACACCCTTAGGCCACCTTCATGGAAAACCCTGGCACCAGCTTGCTGAGAGAAGGGGCAGTTTAGATAAAGAATGTGGAGAGTTGTCATCCACACAGGGCTCCCCAGGGATATGAAGATGACAAAGACAGAAGAAACTCAGACATCAAGGACAGTAAAGGAAATGTAAGTTCCCGAATAATAATGATGAAAAAAACAAAACAAAAGCCATAGAGGTGCTGGGTAAAGCATGACAGGGTGACATGCTTTTATAGTCAGAGATCAAAAGAAAGGCGATCCCTTGAGCTATGGGCATTGTGCTCTGCACGCAGCAGGCGCTAATGCACCGTTGGACTGAATTCCCAGTGGGAACAGCAAAGTGGTGAGGAAACTGGGTGCCCTCAGGGAAAACACTCTTGCCACACTGACTTTCTGCCTTTGCATATCAATGATAAAGAGAGAATAATAACCCAGAAGTGGTTCTTTACAAATTGGTGAACAACCCTGACCATGAACTTGACTTTATGGGGAGTGGGCGTGGCTAGTTGAAATTCATTCGGGTGTGTGAAGACAGGAGGCCATCAGTGAAGGACCCCTGGGGCCAGAGCCTCTGTCTCCCCCAAGCTTTGCTGCTAGAAGTTTCAGATCTCTGCTTCTTAGAAGTGTATTCATTCATCTGTCATTTACCAACTGCCTACTATGTGCCCAGGAATGGGGACAGGAGAAGCAGAAATCCCCAAGAAAGCTAGACCAGGAAGAGAAGAGAGGAAAGAACTCATGTCTCTGAGCCCCAAGGCTCTGAGTGGGGAGGGCAGGAGGGCTTGTGGAGGGACAGACGTTTCCAAATACGGGCCAGCCTGGGCGAGAGGGCATCCGCAGCAGCTGCGCCTATTTTGGGCCTGGGGTCTCTGTCCCAAGGGCAACAGGTGTTGAGACCTGAAGAACAGGGCAAAATACATGGGAGGTTATTTTGAGGGCATCCTGGCATCATCCCCAGGGGCAAAAACCAACCTTTCAATGCATCATCTCCAGCTGGAAACATGAAAGAACCCTTTTCTGATTCCTGAGTGATCGGCCAGCCTGAGGCTGTCTCAACCCGCCTTGGCGCACAGGTGGGTCTCTGGGAAAGGGGGCGGGTTTGGGATGCACGTCCCTCCCTGGGCTGTCGAGGGGCGAAGCACAGGTTCTCCTCACTGTCACACCCTGCCCCCGAGAAGCCCACCAAGGAGAGTCAGGTCAGGGAGGCTGACAGGCCGGAGACACAAGCTGGCCCCTCTTGCTGCCACACCCCGAGGTTTAGGGTCCCTGGCACCTGGGCCTGATGAAGGAAGGGCAATAGCTGCCAGTCACCAAGAGCACCGTCCAGACACCCTCCCTGCGACTTCTACCTCCATCCCACCAGGAAGGCAAAGGCCGTGAGTCTTCAGACATGATGTTCTCTGCCGAAAAGGAGATTAAAGGGACATGAATTTTTACCTTTTGAAGTGACTTGCTTTCAGCCGAACAGTAAATTCCAACTACCACAGGGTCTTACAGGAAATGAGTGACCGACAGACACACACTGATTAACCCGATGTGGCCACAGTTAAGCTCCTGTGGCCAAGAGCCCAGGCCCTGTGGGACTCACCCGCATCCTTGGAGAGGTTTCACGGGACACGGCAGATCAGGGGCCGCTCCCTTGGGGAAGACGGGCACTTCAGCAGCGGCCTGGCAGGTCCTGCTGCGAGCAGAGGGAACCTTCCACAGGGAGCCTCCAGCCACCAGTCTCTTCTTCCCACTTCCCCTGAGCCCACCTGAGTGCTGCCCCCACACCTGGCATGGGTGCTGTCAACACTGAGGGACCTCAAACATCCAAACCCCGGAACAGCTTCACAAGCTGGGGTGTAAATTCCTGACTCGGGGCCCAGGGGCATTTGTGCTGCCTGACCGGCCGGGAGCTGAGCACACAGTTAATAGTCACTCAACCCCGGTGCCCTGCCAGCCCCCTTCCTTCCCCTCTCTCTGGCCTTGTCATCTGAGCAATCTATTGCCTTTGTATCATTGTCTGAAATACGGGAGTTGGAGATGAATGCGGGACTTTTTTTGTGGCTCTTGGCATCTCTGTAAGGAAATATTAATCGTAGTTCTATGATTTAAATCATTCTGAGTTCCTGAGATAAAGGACAGTTCGAATATTAATCATTACTACAGAAAAAAGAAGCAGCAATTTTGACAGGTCTGTTACTGTATTTCATGGCTCAATTGAAACCCATTTTTGGGTATTAAAAGTCGGTGATATGAAGATCTGGTGATGTGAAGTACGCATGGTTCACGTGCCACTTGGTGCGGAAGAACGTGTGGTGTTCGAGGCAAACGATGTCACAGCCGAGTCTGTTCAAATTAGTTGATACAACGCACTCTCCTCAGTCAGGCCTATTGGAAACACAGCTCTGCCCAGACACCATCAGTGGCCTCCTCAGCCTATCAGCTGAGGACACTTGCCTGGGACTGAGCCTCAACCTGGCGTCCCATATGTGCCCACATACGTGGCTCTCCTTGGCCCCTCCCGCCCGGCCACCTCCACTTGTGGAAACCCCAGCACACCTTGGGCTCTCTTGGTCCTCTGTCTCCACCCATGGTCATGCCCTGATCCTTTGCACACGTCTCTGAGAACACCTTCGTATTCCTTCCACTCTCCCTGAGTGGCAGCTGTGACTTGTTGTCTTACTTATGTTTGTACCACAGTTCCTGCCCCAATACCTTATATTTTCAAAATTACACAAATTAAACACACACACACGCACATAGGGTTTAGTCGCTGGAAGAGCACTCGAGGAGTGAGCATGAGAAAATCTGCATTCCAGTCCTAACTTGGCTTCCAGTTTCTTTCATAATCTAGGGCAGCTCACTCTCCAGGTTTTCTGGTTCCTTATCTGAAAAAGGAGAGGTCTGAACTGGCCCGAGGATTTCTAGACCTAGCTGGGCATCAGCACTGCCTGGGGTACTATTTTAAAAATTCAGGATTTCGGGCTCCGCCCTCAGAGGGTCTGATTCAGCAGGTTGGGTTGGAGCCTGAGAATCTGCATTTAAAGGCTCCCTGGTGATTCTAATGATCTGCCTAAAGACAAACGCTTAGAGCAGTTGTTTTCAAAAGCAGAACCCTGGGCCCCCAGCTGGATCCACTCAACGAACACTTCCAGGGGAGACACATGGTAACTTGTGTCGTTAACAAGCATCCCAGGTGATTTTTATCACAAACCTGGTCTGGGAAACACAGGCCTGCATCCGTACGACACAAAGTGGTCCAAAGACAGCAGGATCGTATCCCCTGAGAGCTGTAAGAAGTACAGAGTCTCAGACTCTTCCCTGGGCTCCTGAATCTGAATCCGTATCCAGAAAGATCCCCAGGTGACAGGTACAGCACAGGAAGGTTCAGGAGCATGGCTCTAGCTCTGTGGTTCTCAAACTGGAACAAGCCTTGGGATCCTCTGGACAGCTTGTTTCTGATTCTCGGGTCTAGGGTAGGGCCCGAAACTGACATTTCCAGCAAGTTCCCTGGTGCTGATGCTGCTGCTCCAGGGACTGCCCTTGGAGAACCATGCCCTGGAGCATTTCTCAAAACTCCACTTCCAAGAGTGAAACCTGTCCATTGTAGTTTTATTCTTGTTAATCCACTTGGGCACTCGGGCACTCACAAAATCCTATTCACCCACCCTGTGTGCCTAAGATCCTATAGGTATTACTGTTTAAGTGCTAAGCTGTTTGGCACAGACAGCATTTGTTATAAAATTTTCAAGAAATTCACATTGCAGCTGGGTGTGGAGAAATCCTTTCCTCCTTCCTCTCCCTCGGCTCGGATACACCGGGAGATGCCGCTCCTGGGACTGCCATTGCAAAAGTAGCCTGCAGCTCCAGACAGAGGTGTGTTTCATTTCTCTCGCTTCTCAGAAGTTTGTTTTCTCACACTTGTCCTGGGAACTAGAGCCTTGGGCACAGAATGCTGACGAGGACGGGAGCTATAAAGACCAATGGTCATGCCGAGCCGCTTATTATTTCATAGCTGAGGGTAAGTGGAGGGTAAGTGACTGCTTCAAGGTCGTCCCATCCGCAGGTGGCAGTGCTGAGGCTGCACATGGGGGTCTCCTGCCCTGGGGGCAGCACCCTGCAGGAACAAACAGTCCCAGCAACACTGCCTCTCACTCCCCTACTCCTGACCCATCTGTCCCGCAGTGTCCCGGCTGCCACCTGTGCAGGTTCCCAAGCAGCGTCTCCCACGCCCACGGCAAGTCCTCCCTCCTGGACAGCTCGGCCTCTGTTGCTCTGCCTCGCGTCATCCTCCGCTCCTTGGCACCAGAGTCTCCCGCTAGGGGGCACCGCTGCTCTGCCGGGTGCCACGGTCCCCAGCCGGGCCCCACCGTGAGTGCTAAAGCTCTCCAGGTGCCAAAGCTGACCCGTGGCTCTGGCAAAGTGTGGGTGACAAGTAGATGACGCCCGCAGAGACATCCAGGGTATTGCTGTGCTACACTGGAGTAAAGGCAAGAGGGAAAAGCCAGTAATAGGGATCCCATCTTAATTTAAAATTTTGTTTGTCATAATTTTTTTTGCATTAATCTTGAATTTAAAATATTGCAATACAGTATGATTAATCGTGATGACTGAGTTTTTATGGGAGCCCTTAGATTTTGCGCCTGAAGAGGGCGCTCCCGTGCCTCCCCCGTCCAGGCTTGGGCTGCAGCTGTGCGGTTTGTGCCCCGGCGCCTTGAAGAGTTGTGGCAATAGCCGTTTCTGTCATTGTCGATGGCCCTTTCTTCCTGTGAGGTCCCGATGTTGGGCTAGGGCAGATTTGAGAGCAGCCACCATGCCTGGGGACACAGGCTTTGGGCCAGGTCAGTTCACTGTCACCGGCAGGAGCCTGATTGCCCCCAGGATAAGTCCTGCCGTGGGAGGCCCCTTATTCTGCCATGAATCTGTTCCCGCCCACGCCAGGTCTCCGGAGGCTGGAATTCGGAACTGCCACCTGGCTGCACACCGGAGCCCCTGCTACTCAAAGAGATAGTCTCTGGCTTCCCAGCCCAGCATGTCACCCTGCCTTCTAGAGTGTTCCCCTACCCTCTGCATGGCTTGATATAATTCATTTCCTGAGGGAATTAAATGTCTATCACCCCTTCCTGTGTGCTGTTTGGGCTTCTGTTTCTTCTCTCTTGTTTTGAGAAGGGCCTTTTTATTTTCTCCATCTTAATGAGCTAGTGTTTTTTGTAGCTTCTGGTGACGATGCTTCACGTTTCTTTCTGTGGGCCCAGGCTCCCCCTGCAGAGTACAGGGAAAGAAAAGGAAGTGAAGCAGTCTGCCCACTGAACCCTGAAATGGCAGGGCCCAAGCCCTCACTCAGTCACTCCCAACCCTGACTTAGAACCACCAAAGAGCTTCTAAAAATCCCAGTGACCGGGTCCCAGCCAAGACCAATTAAATCAGAACCTCTGGGGATGCATCAGGTGTTGGTGACACTTTAAGCCTCCAGATGAAAACAGTATCCAGCCAAGGGTGGGAACCAGTGCACTGAAGACAGGCTTGGGCCCTATAGAGCCAAGGCTGCCACAGACAGGACCACAGACAGGCCTTCAGGCTTTAGAACCCAATCTTCACCCCACCAGCCACTCTCCTGTGTAAACTCCCTAGTGACCCCCCGCCCAAGCCCTTCTAAAGATGTCCCTACCCCACAGGCCCATTATGTCCACCAGCGGGCCAACCCCTACTGGCCAGCAAGGTGCTTCGACCTGCAGCTGAAATCCCCGTAGGGACCTCCACCCTCCCGTCCTGGGTCCAGGCACTGGAGACACAGGTGGAATAAACCTACCTCTTACCTCTGCAAGGGTCATTAGAGAGCCACCATATTCCTCTCTGTGTCCTGCCCTCCTTCCTGGTTGCTCCTCTGGACATGCTAGACTGGTAAAGTAACACCCGAATTTAGTCTAAAATTAAAAATATATCGAGGGAAGTAATATAGGTTCGTCATAAAAATATATCTGTAAAACATAAAATAGAGGTGCCCATGCCCTGTCTATGCTCCTCATTCCCACCGTGTGGGCAATGGGGTCGGGGTGAGGTGGGGAGGTAACATCGTTAACGGGTTGGTGACACCCAGAACTACATGTCGTATTCTTGCAGCCAGAGTGAGAGTTCCTCCTCTCAGCCTCAGTTTCCTCCTCTGTCATATGTGAATAATTGTGGTACCTACCCTAGAGGATTCATGGTAAGACACAAATAAAGGGCCCAGCACGATGTCCGTCACATTTTATAACTGAATTGTCTCAGACAATTGGTGGATCGAGACAGAGGCGTGAAGTGCGCCGACCTTTCCTGCTCATTATACTCACATCACAGCAGAATTGGGTTCATGTGGGTTAGTAAAATTAGTCCCAAAGCCCAAATGCTGAGGGCATCCACTAAGATGAGCAAAAGAGGCTCCCCAACGATTTAAACCAAGCTGCATTTGATGGAGACGACCACCAGTGGGCAGTGCTGGGCCACTTATGAGTGGGTTACGTCCAGGTCAGTCAAGTGCAGACCCACCAAGCTGGCTGCTGGGGAGGCAGCCTCAATTCTATCCCCTTGGGTTGAGCCTGGGGGTGTCCAGTCTGCTAGTCTGCCCAGGTCCAACCCCAGCAGAGTCCCCTGGTGTCCGGTTATCCAGAGGTGGATGCACCCAAACTCCCGTTTCATCCCTATCTGCAATTTCCGGCCACCCCAACATCGTCAGACTCTGGTTCGGTCTGATGTCCCACAGCAGGCCCTGCACAGTGTGCATCTCTCCACTCACTCACCTGCACCCAGGGAAGATTAATCACAATTACAGCGTTTCCCACCGAGCCTTTCTCAGCATCTCACACCAGACAGTCGCTACCAACGGCTCAGACTGACATCAGCAATTCAGTCATTCGGCAGATATTTCTGGTGCCTGCCATGCGCCAGGCACTGTTCTACTGGCCATCCTCTCCCTAGCCCAAGTCAGGCCCCACCGAGGGTTCGTTTCTCTGATAGACTGAAATTTCCTGATCTCCCCAGATTCAGAATGACTCAGGGCTACTCTCGGCAAGGGGGTCCCTCACACTTCTGGGCTTATCCTGACAACGGGCATAAGATGAGAAGTCCCCCAATTTCAAATTTGCATCACATACTCATGGTTGGACCCTGCCATGCACCCTTGACCAAATTCAGAACAGTGACAACTCCCTCCCTGCCAAGCTGACTCATCGAACCTCAAACAGCACCCATGAGAGTCTGACCCAGAACTGTGGCAATGCCCTAAACCAAACTCTTCCCCCTTCACCCCACTCCTACCAAGAGGCAAAGAATACACTTACAGAGACTCTACTTCCCACAACAGTTTAGATATCAAATATCCTCTCTCACTGTCAAACATTCAAATGCCCTTGGAGTTGGAAGACACATGCCCCGTTGACTTAGGGGATGTCTTGCCCCACCTTGACTGGAGGTTTGCATGTAAGAATATTTTGATAACAACCACTCCTCAAGGAAAATAAGGGAAAGTTTTCTTGTACGATTACACAATTTTAGAGAAAGGGAAGTTGATAAGGTCCTTGACATGAGGGCTACAGACTATTTTAAGAAAGAAGAGAGGAAGGATACCAGGAATCAAAGAGTCTAACACTGCTTAAACCAGAGAGATCATAAAATACTTGTGGGAGATTGTTCACTAAGATGGAATTTAGCTGACTGAATGATACAAGATGCTCAAGATAGCAATAAAAGCAGGGAAGGTTTCGCGCTGCTTAATCACTCCAGGAGAAAGGGAGAAACACACCAAAGACGTTCACAGTGGAGTTACGTCATGAGCCTGGGTTGAGAGAAGGCATGAAACCTCGGGCCTGATCTCATTTATGTACTAATGAGCCAACTTTGCAGAAATGGGGAGACCAGAAAGGAAACAATGGTTAAAATGGGAGTTAAGGGTCACAGGACAAGGTATTCAAGCAGTCGCCTAGGGGCCCAGCCACAGAGTCCTGACAAAGCTACGTACACCTTAATAGGCCATGGAATTTAGAGGCAAATAGCCACCTGGTCTGAATATTTCTTAAGGTCACCATCAGCTTGGCATACTGTCAATAATAATAATAAGCCTAAGTCATAAAGAAGAAGTAAAATGCTAACTGTACTCTGTTTAAGAGGATAGGAACAAAAGACCACTCATTATATGATTCCATTTATATGAAATGCCCAGAATAGGGAAATCCACAGAGAAGGAAATATACGAGTGGCTGACACAAGCTGAGGGAAGGGGGGATTGGGGAGTGAGAGCTTAGTGAGGATGGAGTTTCTTGGGGGGTGTCAAAATGTCCTAAAATTAGATTGTGTTGACAGTTGCACATCTCAGTGAATAGACTGTACTAAAAACCATTGAACTTTTAATAGATAAAATGTAACAGCATGTGAAATGTATCTCCTAAAGCTGTAACAAAAGAGATTATGAAGGTGTGTAACACAGCTTATAAATATTCCATTAGAAATTACTTCAGACCTCAACAACATAAAGGGCTTAGACTCATTTACCTGGAGAAGTCAGTGTGGAAAATTTCATTCTCAGGTAATGCTGGAAAAATGAGATGTTTCTTATTTTTCAACAGAGTTGAATTCAGTGAAGAGATTAGAGAAAGAAAAGTATGAAACATACCCCCAATTCAGTAGAATTACAGCTTCTTAGAGAAGGGACTCAGAAGATCATATGACAATTCAAATCTAGTCTCTTATTTAATGGATGAAGAAGCAGTCCGAAACAGTGCAAAAGCCTTGATAAAAATAGTCTCTTTTGTACCCAAATCATTAGTGCCCCTCCTTAAAGTAACCACTGTTTGCAGCTTTTTGTGTGTTCTTCCACAAATGTTCTATTCACGTGCAGTACCTACACACACACACACACACACATACACGCACATGTCCCCAGCAGTCTAGTTAGACTGAAAACATAAGAAGGAAAATGCGAATTGATTTTAAGGGAGAGCTTACTTAATATAAGAACATATCCTCAGAGTAACTCTAATATTTTCACATGGTAGAAGAGCTTCCTTTTATTTAAACACACTAAGAAGTGGGCAGGGCATGGTGGAGCCTGACAAGTTAATGCCTGAAATCAGGGGGTGGCAGCCTATTGGCACTTGAGTGACTTTGAGTGTCACTCACACCATTCATTGAGTCAATGTGGTAAAAAGATGTAGGAAAAAATGTGCGGTTCTGTTGGGACCTGCAGCTTCATGGTCCATACTTTTCCTTTCTCTAGACAAACACCAGCTCCTAGGCAACAATCGTATCTCCGTTTCTCTGATCCTGGGTTTATGTAGACCCTCCCAAATTATGCTACTGGGGGTGGGAGATGGAGGAGGTATGTAGGAGGATTCCGGCTGACACTCGTGGATGGAGGCTTACGTTTCCATGGGGAAAATGCAGCACTGGCCTGATGCACAGGGAGGGTAGCTAATTCTGCATATGGTGGCTAAGCTGTGATAGTGCTGTTAGGAAAATCACTATTGGGCACATTTAGGGGGGAAAGGTGACATAATCATAAGGTTTAGCATAAAGATCAGCTTCCAATCCAACTCTAAAGTGGAATGTTGGTTTGGTAGGTAATACACAACTCACCACAGCAATGCGGCCATTGCCTTGAAATATGGCGCCGGAAGAGAAGGAATATACTCCAGGTTGCAAAGTCTCCTTGAAGATTCTTCACCCTCCAAAGTATTTTTAGTCATGGTAATTGTAGATGGTGGGCAAAGCACTACAGCCCTCAAAATAAGACGGCTCTCAAAAACATAAGGTCAGCAAATGCCACCTTCGTAAGTCAAGCCTGCAAGAAGGATGGGATTAGCTGTCTATGGGACAGCTTTCCAGAAGTAACGCATCTTGCAGAATGATTTGGAGTGACCTTAGAAGATTAAAGTGCTTCTCCCCAGTACGTCATTAGCAAGCAGCAAAACAATCCAACGCTTAGGAAGCTGTGTGTTGTGGTAACAAGGAGTGTAAACGGCAAGGTGGTGGTCGCATGAATATTTGAAAAGGGAAAGTTGGAAAGTGAAAATCTATCAGTGTGTCACCAGGAGGTCCAACAGGCTCTCTGATTCTGAATGACTGATCCTGATACTTTACACAAAAATAAGCTTAAAGAAAAGGAGGCTAAACCAGCAGATCTTCAGAGCTTGATGGAAATAGCACATAAGAAGACCCAACTCTTGTTCTGTGCTCACCAGGTGACCTGATCTCATTCATCGGAAAGAGAATGCTTTGGAATAGAGATTGGTTCTATTTCTTGAACCCAGAAGAGCTCCCTTTTCAAGCTCATAAATTGGAATTCTGGCATAAAAATCAGTCTCTTGGGAGTTTGGTTAGTGCAGATCAACTTCTGATCATTCAATTAATTCTAGATGCCCTGATAAAATCATGTTCCTGAACTTCAACCTATCATTCTTGCATTCAATATTTATTGAGCACCTACTTTATACCAAACACCATGGTAGGAACTGGTAAAACCCAGAAAAAAGACTCTGCCCTTAGGGAGCTTCCAAATCAGTGTTGACCCAGAAGACCTGGAGAGTGGGTAAATATTACACTTGTTATGGCTGAGCCTGAAGGGGATAGAGCCTCCTCCACCATAACTGAATCAGTACTTTGAATGTATGGTCTATCTATGGGATCAGAAAATCAATTAATCTTACATCAGGGAGGGGAACCTCACACATCATCTTATTTAGTGGTTCTTAATGCTGCCTACACATTACAATCACTGGAGGAGCTTTTAAGAAATACTGATGTCTGGCCCAACCCTCCAAAGTTGTGAACCAAAGTGGTTGAGAGAGGGTCCCAGGTATTAGTAATTTAAAAAATTTTTCCAGGCAATTCGAAGGTGAAGGCAAGGCTGAGAATCCCTGATCTAGTCCAGCCCCTGTATTTTCCAGGGGAGTAAACTGAGACCAAGGAACACAAAGGATATGCCCAAAGTAACATTTGCATATGTGTAATACTCACCTAAATTCAGGGATTTATAGTACTCTAAGCCAGACTATGCTTTGATTCAGGCAATGTCTCCTAAATCTAGTCACTTGAATGTCAATCATCATAATATGTGCCGCAGCCACATGCACCTCTCTGTATTTAATACCTTTTAACAATATTTTTTTCTTTAACTCAATGCTATTTCAGCCCCATCTTCAACAATAAAAGCTGTGAAGTACATCTGAAAATTAATAACTATTAAAATGCAACCACCCTAGCAGTAGGGCACCTTCGTTCCTGTTGCATATCACACCTTGTGTGTGTATCACACTTGGGGACAGACTTAGGAGGGTTTGGGGTAGGTGCTGGAGACCTTCATCCAGAGTCGCTCACACGTGGGGTTGAAGAAACTGCAGGTGGCCATGGGTACCAGGCAGCAGCTGGTCCTCCCGGAGTCTGTCAGTCCTCCGTGGCACTCAAATCAGGAGAACTGGAGATTAATGATGGAGTTGGAGTGGGGAAGGAGAGGGCAATAATGGGAGAATTTATTTTACCTCTCTGGAAAGGCTACAGGTCACCCTGTACCACCAGACTATTAAAATGAAGCTGCCTATCCATCACCCGGAATCTGCTGATGCAAACACGCTGAAACTGATCTAGCAGGAGGGAAGAAATACCATTATAGAAGGCTCATAAAGTAACATCACAGGGACGCAGCTTAGATTGGAGGCTGTCTTTCAGCCTGGGTTCATAAAGATTCAGAATTTTTAATTTATCATTCTACCTACCAGGACTTATTTTCTTTTATGAACAAGTTCATTAATCTTGATGTCTTGTTTAATATGTTCTAAATTGATATGCAAAATTCTAAGAGAAAGGAAAGGAAAAATAACTTATGTATGTCTCCCTTTCAGTTCAGCTTCAACATGAGTTAGTTCTTTGAGTTCTGACCAACAAATGCTTCATAATCAGGGTCTTGATTAAGGGTTTTCCTAGTTTTCACATTTGGGAGAAAAGTAACAAAAGGAATCGAAGAATTCATCCTCAGGCAAAGTGAGATGACCTGGACTCCTTACTAAAACCAACCATTTTAAAGAAAACCTAAGACTTTGTCCATTTTTCTTTTTCTCTCTCATTCATATTTAAAAAGGGTTTTCAATGGACCCAGCAATTCGACTCCTAGGAAAATCCCATGGATGGATTCTGATTCAAGTGCACAAGAAGACATGAACAAAGATGGTCAATGCAGCAATTTTTACAATAGAGAAAAATTAGAAATGTCTTGAATGTCCATCAATTGGACACAGAGAATGGATAAACTGGGGTAGAGTCATATAATAGAATGTTCTAAAGAAATGAAAATGAATGAACCAGAGTTACATGTATCTCAAAAAGAAGTGATAAAAAACAGCAAATATATATGTATATATATATATCACCATACTATTTTGGTATAGTTTAAAAATATAAAATAATAGTACATAGTATTTATGGATATGCATATATATATGTCCAGTGTAAAACATTGGACAGGAAGATACACACCAACTTCAGGGAAACAGTTGCCCCTGGGATGAAGGCTGGAGATAACTATAGTTGTTTATTATTGCAATTATTTTTAAAGATCTGAAGCAAATATGAAAAAAATGACATTTGTTAAACCTAGAAGGCAGATCATACATATTTGTTAAATTTTCTTCTTTTTTCCTTTATTTTTTCTTTCTTTTTTCTTTTTGGCTAATCAAATTTACCAGTGGGGGGTTGTACACCAACTTTAGTGACACTAATGTTAATAAGTTCTGATAACCCACTACCATCAGACCAGCCTAAATTATTTTTCAAACTTTTCTGTCAGTTTGAAACTTCACAGTTGAAAAAAAGTTGTTTAAGCCATTGAAGCCTCTGAATCAAAAGTACATACAAGAATTCATTGGGTGGAAATATCTGATTATGACAGAAAGGCCTATTCTGTCCATATTGAGGGACAAATGCAAAACTCAACTTTTGTCAGGGAGGCTGACACATCAAATTGGTAGAATGGATCTGCTAAGGGGTTAAGAAAATAAAATTCAATTAAAAAATTTACATAATTAAAAAATAGGAAGTTAAAAGTGTTTCACTTAATGAAATAGCCTTGCCTTTTAAAAACGCATTCGGACCGGGCACAGTGGCTCACACCTGTAATCCTAGCACTCTGGAAGGCTGAGGCAGGAGGATCGCTTGAGCTCAGGAGTTCGAGACCAGCCTGAGCAAGAGTGAGACGCTGTCTCTACTAAAAATAGAAAAAAATTAGGTGGGTGTGGTGGCACACACCTGTAGCCCCTGCTACTTGGGAGGCTGAGGCAGGAGGATCACTTGAGCCCAGGAGTTTGAAGCTGCAGTGAGCTGAGATCATGCTACTGCACTCCAGCCTGGGTAACAGAGTAAGACCCTTTCCCATTTTTTTTTTTTTAAGAAAGGAAAGAGCAGCCATTCTGACAGGGGTAATGTGGTTTCTCATTATGGTTTTAATTTGCATTTCCCTGATGACTAGTGATGTTGAGCATTTTTTCATATGTTTGCTGGCCATTGGTTTCTTTTGAAAAATGTCTGTTCATGTCTTTTGCCCACTTTTTAATGGGGTTGTTTTTTTTCTTGCTGATTTGTTTGAGTTCCTTACAGATTCTGGATATTAGGCTTTTGTCAGGTATATAGCTTGCAAATATTTTCTCCCATTCCATAGGTGTCTGTTTACTCTGTTGATTCTTTTGTTGTGCAGAAGCTTTTCAGTTCAATCAGGTCCCATTTATTTATTTTTGTTTTTGTTGTATTCACTTCTGGGGTCTTAGTCATAAATTCTTTACCTAGGCCAATGTCGAGGACAGTTTTTCCTAGGTTTTCTTCTATAATAATATTTTAATTGTTTTGGTCATTTTAACAAGTCAAGCAATACAGAGACAGTTAAAGAAGTTGACAATCTCTCATCTCTTGTTCCAACTCCAATCCCACCTCACAAGTCAACCTAGGTTAACAATTTGACACGTATCCTTTCGTCCTTTTCTCTATAAAATTTTTCAAAATTACTTTGTGAATTATTTCACCAATTCAATTTTTATAATTAAAAATAATTTATTTTTATTATGGCCAAAGTAATCTGTAGTCATTTTAGAAAAATACAGAAAATTTCAGTGAGCAAAAACATGTAAATGAGTGTGCATTTTCATTCACGGTTTGAACAAACTTAATATATAATTAAATTCTGAATCAAAGATTTAGGGCAAACTACTTGCTAGCACACGGATGGCTAGCTGCATTTACAACGGTCGCTTGCAGTGAGAGGACCCTAATAATTCTGGGGGAGTCAGGCAGTATGGTTCCACAGCAGGCAGGGTGTAATTTGGGTGGGAAATCACCAATCATATCCCAAGGTTCAAAGTGGGGTGCCACCCTTGTACCCCAGAGTACCACAGAGGGTACTGGCGGAGGCAGGATGTTCCCCTCCCTCCCACCAGGCTGCGGACAGCTGTAGCTCACCACTCCCCGCTTGTCTCTTCCTCGCTCCTCCCAGCCCCTGTCACTGTCCTCTTCACCACCTCCCTCGCCCTCCTCCTTCTCTTTCTCCAGCTGGCAAAAGAAGTGTCCATGTCACTCACCTCTAGGGTAACTGGAGCCCTTCAGCTGTTCGGGTCCCTGTTTGGAAGGACATCTCAGCACCGCCCGGGGGCTCCCGGGATGGCCAACTTCCCAGAAGGCTTCATCTGTCAAAGCAGGAGCTGACTTAGAATTCCTTATAAGAACATTGCAAGAGCAATTGAAATAAGTTATTTTAGATGACAAAATGATCTCTCCAGAAGAGCCCCAGTCCCTTCCCAAGACTACCAGTTCACAATAAAACTTTGCCCTATCACAGTTTGGGGGTGGGAGGTGGGGGCTTTTCATGCAGCCCTGGACGGTGTGCAGGGAAAAAACTGCAAGGAAAAGATGAAAAGGCAGCATTGTCTCTCCAGGAAGAGGAAGGCCCAGAGAAAGGTGCGGGGTGGTAAAGCAGATCTGGGGAACAGGAGCAGACTTTGGACATTTTAGGCAAGAATTATCACTCGCCTTCACCTGTGACGAGCTTCAGAGACTGGGGTGGGACTGGCTGGCTGAGCGGCCGGTCCTCTCCCTTCTCTCTCTTGCCTTGTTTCCTCCGTGCCTTTCTTTCTTTCTTTTGTACTTCTACTCAATCTTAAACCTCTTCTCCAAAACAGGTTATTAAGAAATAAGTTCACATCCCCAGCCTTGTCTGAAGCTATTTGGATGGGCTTCCTTGGGACAATTGCTGGTGTAAAAAGTCAACAACTCCCATAAAACGTGCAGCACCGAGAGTGAACCCTAATGTAAACTACGGACTTCGGACGACAATGATGTGTCAATGTAGGTTCGTAGACTATAACAGATGGACCACTCCAGTCTGGGATACTGACAGTGGGGGAGGCTGTGCTATGTGCAAGAGCAGGGAGTATATGGGATATCTCTTACTTTCTACTCAATTTTGCTGTGAACCTAAAACTGCTCTAAAAAAAATAAAGTGCATTAAAAAAAATTTTTTTCCAAAAAACAACCACCACTGCCAGGAGGCAGAAATACACACTGTGCCCCCTTGTACAACGTAGCTGTTAAACAAGGACAACAGGGGAAAAGAAACAAGGACTTTCAAGGCAGTCTCCAGGGTCTAATATTAGCAGGCACCTAGTAATCGTGCGGGGACAAGGAGCCTTGGACGGGGACTGTATTCCCTTGCCTGACGCCAGGTTATTCTGGCATTATCATTTTACACAGGGAGATACAAGAATTTCTTTATAATCCAAGGCTTGGGCTCCCCCTCCTTGATCCCCTGGGGTAAGAAATCTGAGGACAGAACGAGGCTGCCAGGCATGTCCTCCCAACATCGCAAATCTAGCCCAGGGCTGGGGCCCTGGTTGCAAATCACTCTGGGGCTATTCTCAGAAACCAAATGGTGGGGTGACCTGACCTCGACCGACCCACCTGACTCTGAGTTTCTCTACTGACCTTGACCAAGAAAATGTTCTTATCAATCATAGTTACTCATCAGATATTATTAATCATGTATTATTACAAACCCATTTGTTGAATACTTACCATGTGCCAGTCACAACACTGAGTCCTTCCATTAAAATTCTTTTACTTGCTCCTTTTGTTCCTACTTAAGAAGTCGTTGCTATACTTATTTCTATTTTATAGACAATGAGCCTGAGGCCTAAGGTTCGGAGAGAGTAAACAACTTGCTAAAACCACAGATGTAGTAAGTTTTGCAGCTTAGAAAAACACTCAAGTCTTCCACGCACTGAAGCCCAAGCTCTTCCCTCCTGCACCCTACTGTCCCGCTTCCGTGATATCACAGACCTAAGGACGAGCGGGACTCTCCTTTGGGTTTTACGAATGGTTGCATCTGATTAACGGCATCTGCAATTGGACAAATGGAGGACCCTCTGCCTCCCACCTCCACCTACCTCTCCAGATTCTTCTGTGCTCTCTCCCCCTGCCACACCCCATACAATAGCCACCTTGGATGATTTGCTTTTCTCCAGACTTAACAAGCTTCCCTACACATCCATGTTGTATATACTGCTCATGTTGCTCCACCTTCGGGAAATGCTCTTTCTATATTCTCTGTCTGCAAACCTTTCTTTCAAGAATAAATTGCAATGTTGTCCCCTCCTCGGGGAAGCCTTTCCCAGCATTGCAAGAATTCTTTTTCCTTTCCCTACTGTGTTCACTCTGTGCTGTGTGAGACTCTCCAATCTAGCTCCTAATACATTGCTGTTGATTATTTTTGTTCGTGTTATTCTTTACCACTATGTGGGGCAACAGTTGTTCAACTCTTGCCTTTTCTTACTCACCTTCATAGTAAGTCCTGGTACTACCGTACTAAATGCATATTGGGGGCAGAAGATAACTACAGTATGAGTGAATGCATACAATAAGTTTTGATTGGGAACATAATTAGGACTTTGGAGATGAATGGTAGCATAGGATTTAGCTTGCATTTGCAGACTCTGAGGCTCCCAGTTATTGGCTCAGGGTCACACTACTCAACTCATAAAAGGATTAAAGACAAAAGCTAGATCAGAACCAGTGTCAGTCCTGAGCAAAGCCTCAGCCTTAGATTGTAACCTCCTAGTTGCGAATTTTGTTTTTATGAACAGTGGTCCAAGATGGAAGGTTTGTCCTGAAAACTGGATTTGATGACACATAAGGGTCTAATGGGATTATTTTTATTCAGAAGGATTTAAGGAGGCTTTTCTCATCTATTAACTTCTAACACTCAAATATTCCTTCCTGGGACCATGTGAAAAAGAGAGGAAATTGCTTCTTTTGGAAATAAGTAGAAACCAAATAGAATTAGGTTTTATTTTAACTGCTTGGCAAATAATAGTCCTTCCTAATGTGCCCCAATGGTGCTAAAAGGGCCTTTCCATTTCATTCCAAACTGGGTTCTACACCAACCTGGGGGACCACAGCGTGTCTGCACCAGGGTACATGGGTTGCCTGGCCTAGAAGCCGTCTAGACTAGGAGTCCTGAGAGGTGAGAGACCTTCTGATGTTAGAAGCTGGATGATGTTTTGGGGGTACGGCTTGTGTAGCACAAAATATTTGGGGAATTCAGCCGCCAAACTTGACCCCAATTCAATTGACAAAAAGTTGTGTCCAGTGATTAGGTCCAGCACTAGCATGTGTCCGTGTAAGCCCAAACTCATTGCCCACTCAGACAGTGATTACGAAATGATAAAAGGGGTCAGCCAGGAGATGTGGACCCTGCCATGTTATCCTCTGTCTCTTCTTTTCACTCCCACCAGCTATATAGTATTGTACGCACAATAGGAAATTCTGGCCGCTACACCAGGTCATTGGTGGATCTGGTATTTCACTTTGATTGGTAAAAGTAACAAGGTTGTGCTAATAAAGGCTGCTCTGCACAAATAAAGCTAAGCTACAAATTTAGGTTGGCTCCTGAGTCACATGACAGGGTGTAAACAAAGGGACGTTCTCTGCATTCAGCTCCGGACTGCATCGGCAGTGGTAATAGCAGCAGAGTGGGTTTGGAAATAGGTGAGCACTGAGAATTCTTTCTAGGAAAATCACTCCTGAAGCATCTACTTTTTGCTGTTTAGAAAACCATTTGACCTCTTGGTAGGGTAAGCTGGTGCGTCTCGGTTTTATTGAAAGGAGAGCATCACAGTGCTTCATCCACAAGGGCCTCAGTTTCCCTAGTGGAACAAAGTGGTCCCTGTCTTCAGTATTGTATAATTCACCTCTGTAACACTGAAAGAAGAAATTACACATAAACACCTTAAAGATGTATACTTTTATGCTTTTTCCACTTCCATTGAAAACCAAAGTAGGCCTATAGTTTCAACTAATGCTATTGTTGTTTCGGGGCAGAGGTTTTATGGAGATTCATTACTTTAAGAAACTTTTTGATAATACTTTTTATTAGGCCTGATGCCCTTGAAAAATGATCTTACCCCATTATTGCTTCTATGAATGGACAGCCTCTCCCATATGCTAAACACACCATTCCAGTGGGGATTACTCTGAATGAGGGTGACACAGGCTTCTCCATGAGAGAATGCAAGAGAAGGGCCAGGAGGCAGCACTGCAATTAGTACGACAATAAGCCCAGCAGCAGGGAAGGTACAATAGTGCCCCTGCCAACATGATGGAATGCTTTATCTACATTCCAAAAGCTTAAAAGCGGTGCCAGCTTTGTAAATCCCACAGTAGTGAGGGCAGGCACTGGTCACCACATGCCCACTGTCGCATGGGTAAACCCTAATGGACGATGGCTTCTGGCTTCCCACCTGCTGAGCCACATTGCAGGAATTGTCTGAATTTACTGAGCTGCTTCCAAAAGTTCCAAACATTTCCAGCGTGAGATTGTACTCATCTGTACAATGTTCTCCCAAAAGGAAATAAATGCCTTGTTCTTACTGCATTGAATAAACGGTGACACTAAAGCACAGAGACTGAGATTTGAAAGGAGATGGCTCAGCACAGACTAGCATTTAGGAGATGAAGGAGTTAGTCTGTCCATTCTGCCTGTGCTGCACTAGTGCTGTCAGACCAGAGACAAGGCACTCAGTTACTCAGTGAAACTCCATTCACTCAGTCATCAATCTGGGTGCCTATATGTGCCAGTCGCTCTGCTAGTCATGGAAAGGAAGACAGACATGGAATCTACCCTTATGTAGCTTACAGTCTAGCAGCTGATTGCTTATTGTGTGCTAGACGTTGTAGGAGAAATACAGATACCTTAAAAAAAATCCTTCACCCTCTAAGAAACCTGTAAGCACCCACATGCCAAGCTCCTTCCTACTCCAAGTCCTTTGCACTTGCTGTTCCTTCTGCCTGGAATGTTCTTTCCCCAGATTTTTGCATGAGTGGCACCTTCTGTCGTATGGATTTCAACTCAAATGCTTTCTCCTCACAAAGATCTTCACCGAGTAGCTTAGCTAATGTCACTCCTCTTTCCTCCTTGGTCACTGTACTGCATCGCCTTGTTTCATTTCCTTTGCTCTTTTGAATGATTGCATTTATTTGTGTAAAATACTTACTTACATTGTCTCACACCCTTGAATATAAACCCCATGAGAGCAAGATCTTGTTTCTATCCCTAGAACCTGAAAAGTGTGTGGGATACAGTAAGTGCTCAACACGCACTTACTGAGGGCAGGTCCAATACGCTCTTTCATGGAGAAGCACCTTACGAACAGAAGAGACGAGATCTGTAAACATTCAAAAGGAGACTGAGTATGGTTGATGAGGTTGATCAGTGAACGCTGTCTGAAAAATCTGGATTTGGGTCTGGATCATAATGAATAAAAACAATGAGCCGGACATGAACAAAAACTCGGCCGCAGAAAGGGGTTTTCACAGGGGAAGGACACCAGGGCGGCCGGGAGGAAGAGCTCGTGGGAGTAAGTGCTGAGAGAGGAACCTGCAAACACAGGCTGGACCTGCCCGAGGAGAGGCTTCGGTGCCAGCTGCAGGTGAAAGGACTTAGGGATCTCCAGTTGCATCCCCACTGTATGAAATTCAGGGTTTGTTTTTTTTTTTAAAGGAATGACAATCTAAATTTCTCAGTCAACATTATGTAATATTTAGATCTTCTTTTCCTACTTAGAATGTAAGTACACCCACAGCGGGCTAGAGAAAGGAGAAATAAATCCATTTGCAGCCAACTTGTCCAGGGCTCTGTCAAACCCCCCACAGAGTGAGGAGCATGGGGACCAGGTGATCGCAGAGAGGTGAGGCTGACAGTGCTTCCCGGGGGAGCCGGTGTGCAAGGCTCGCCCCCCAAAGCCACGCACATCACATTGACTCAGACCCGGCACACGAGGACTGCAAATCTACTGGCAGCTCTGAGACTTAGTACCAAGTAGGTTACCAAGGAGCTTCACCTCTATGAGGACTGGCTTTGCCTTTAAGACAGTTTAAAGTAGAATAAAAAAGAGCAAATGAAAACCTTCATTCTGCAACCATTTTGGAGTCGTGGAAGGAGTATCAATTAAAATTTTAGGAGTGGAAAGATAACTCTTTTCTTGCTCCTCTCGTCTTTAAAAACATATAAGCAAATATATATGTGTGTGTGTGTGTGTGTGTGTGTGTATCTGTTTTTACCACCAAGTGGAAAATACCGAAAAGGGGTCTGAGTGCATGTGAAGGGGGAATGACACTGCAGAACTTAAAAAAGAACCTGATGATGTCTAAGAGCAAATGTGTAAGGCTTGAAGCTTCCTTGACATAGATCAACTTCTGTTTGCAGCTCAGCAAACCATTTGCTATATTCACTCACTCCTCAAGGATCATCTGCTCCTTTCCAAGTATTAAGATGTCAGCGAAAATCTACCTTCTGGGGAAATTTAATCTGCAGGAGAAGAGCTGCTGACGCTCATAAAAATAGCTGTCAGACATTTATGACTCCTTGGAGACACGTACAACGAAGGGGTCACGGAGCCCAGGGTAGAAGAGCAAAACTATTTGGAATCCTTAAAGATCATGCAGCCGGAGGCTCTCGACCTGGGGTCAGGAAGCCCTGAGGGGCCTATGAGTGGGCTTCAGGGTATCTGGAAAGCCCCTGAAATTGAACAAAAATTTTTGTGCCTTTGTGGAACTTTTTGGGGGGATGGGAGCGTTCATCAGAGTCCCAGAGGTCCAGGACCAAAAATGATTAAGCACCATCAATCTGGTGTATGATTTGCATAGACATTTTCTCGCTCTCAAAAATTATTTTTCATTGCTCAAGAAATACTTGGATACCTAATCTTAAGAGAAATTTAAAATTATAGATAAGGCTGAGGACTCTTTGCCAACACCTCCATTCATGTTTCTTTCACCATATTTTATATCAACCATATTTTATATGTGTGTGTGCAACTGGGAATCCCACAATGTCTTGGGCTTAGTTTCACGTGTGTACACGCAGAGCCACCTCATCCTTTTCTCCTGCTTCGTAGTACTCCAGAGTGAGGCTGGGCTCTGTGTCCTCAGCTGTTCCGCTCGTGATGAACGCTTAGGTTGCTTCCAGTGTTCTCCCGTGACAAACAATAGCAAGATAAACATCTTTGTATGAGTCACTTTATGCACCAGTGCAAGTGTTTCTTTAGCAGCGAGGCTGAGAGGGGGAATTGCTTGGTCATGGGATATGCACATTTATAATTTCTAATTCAACTGCCACCCCCACCCAAGTTGTTACACTGGGGGTAGTTTACCCTTCCACTGGCAGTACAGAAGACTCTTTGTTTGCTGTCTCCTGCTGTCACACCAGGTACTACCAATCTTTTTAATTTTTGCCAATCTATAAGGTTAAAAAGTATATCTCATTATTATTTTCAATTGTATTTTCCTAAAAGAGGTTGAGCATCTTTGCATATGTTTATTAATTAGTAGTTCCTTTTCGGTGAATTTCCTGTTTTTTTTTTTTTTTTCTTTTTCATGTGTATTCACCATTAAAGAATTTCCTGTTCTGACAGCAGTGGGTCTCACACCTCCCCATTCGTCAAAAACATCCAGAGGATTTAAGACACGGTTACTGGGCCAACCCACCGAGTATCTGATTCAGGGAGTCTGGGGTGAGGTCCACGAACTTTCATTTCTAATATGTTCCCAGGTGATGCTAATGATGCTGGTCCAGGAACCGACTTTAAAGCCACTGAACTGGAGAAACCACCTGGTCCCTGTACCTCTGCACTGTTTTAGCTCAGCGGTTCTCAACCCTGGTTGCACGTTAGAATTATCTGGAGAGCTTTATAATAGCGCTGGTGCCCGAGTCCTGCCCCAAACCAATTACATCAGATGTCTTTCCCATCCATATTTTTTCAGCTCCCCGGGCGAGTCTGATGTTCAGCCAAGATTGAGAACCATTGCCAGCTGACACTAGCTGCTTTGAAAGAGGTCAAAGTCCTCCATTCTATTTCCTCCTCCCTGTAGCATGTCATAGTTGTACGACGCTTTGCCTGGGGCCATCCCAAGACATTCTTGCCCTGTATTTTACCCAGAGGCATAATCCTGTGAATTTACAGCAAAAAAACAAAATCATATTTGTTCAAATGTTTACTGTGTGTTCTGTTTGGGGACAGCCCACTGTGGTGGCGTCAGACCCGGCTTCTTATCCTGGTTCTGCAGTTTACCAGCTGCATAATGCTGAGACTAGTGGCTACATTTTGATTTGTTCGCTTACGAAATGGAATTCATTAGAGCTATCGACAGGCTTATGTCAATAAAATGAGGTATCGTAGGTGCCACGGACAGACAGTGCCCAGCCCAGAAGGAATTCAACAAATCTACTCTTGGTTCCCTTCCCATTTTTTTATTTGAGATGAAAATCTAGTTTCTGCATTCCCTCCTCACAAATGAAACAATTCTACTTTCACCCATCTTGAAGAGCAATTACAAGTCTTTCTCAAGCCTCTAACCAAAGTCCTCATGCTACTCTAAAAACTTAATCACCCAGGCTGCTTCTTTTTTCTTTCTTTTTTTTTTTTTTGAGACCCAGTCTTGCTCTGTTACCTGGGCTAGATCGCCGTGGCGTCAGCCTAGCTCACAGCAACCTCCAACTCCTGGGCTCAAGTGATCTTCCTCCCTCAGCCTCCCGAGTAGCTGGGACTATAGGGAGCTACCATGTCCGGCTAATTTTTTCTATTTCTAGTAGAGACAGGGTCTCATTCTCACTCAGTCTGGTCTCGAACTCCTGAGCTCAAGTGATCTACCCTACTCAGCCTCCCAGAGTGCTAGGATTACAGGCATGAGCCACCACACCCAAGCCCAGACTACTTCACTTTACGAATTTACTTAGAAAGAAAAGCTGCAATAAAAATATTTTGGTATTGAACAATAAAGGACAATTAATCAATTAATGCTATTGAGTGTCTATTACATGTAAGGCACTGAAGGAGTTTAAGAAAAGATGCCAATCCCATCTTCAAGAACTTGTAATGAATTTGGGGAAACTTCAAACTTAATAATAGCCAACAAAATCAGGTGGCTAAAAGGGTAAGTGATAATGAACTCTACTGAGTTCCAGCAAGCAAAAGAGAAAGGTCCCTTTGAGTGGAACGGTCAGGAAAATCTTCAAAGACTTTGAAGGAAAAGCAGAATGTTGCTAGATAGAGGGAGGAGAAGTGTTTCGAATGAGAAATGCAGAATAAGCAACAGCAAAGTGACATGTTGAGTACTTTGCAGGGCAGGGGGTAGACCAGATGGAAAAACAACCTGATGGTCATGAAGAGGGCAGAGCATAATAGTAGCTTGTGCAGGGCCTCGAAGACCAGGGAGAGAATTTGGATATCATTTGATAGATTGGATTTTTGGTAGAAATTGCTTCATTTTTCTGAGATTGAAGACAAATATGATTAAATTGTACTTGTTTGTTTGTTTGTATTTTTGAGACAGAGTCTCACTCTGTTGCCCGGGCTAGAGTGCTGTGGCGTCAGCCCAGCTCACAGCAACCTCAAATTCCTGGGCTCGAGCAATCCTTCTGCCTCAGCCTCCCGAGTAGCTGGGACTACAGGCATGCACCACCATGCCCAGCTAATTTTTTTTCTATATAGATTTTTAGCTGTCCAAATCATTTCTTTCTATTTTTAGTAGAGAGGGGGTCTCGCTCTTGCTCAGGCTGGTCTCGAACTCCTGACCTCGAGCGATCCACCCGCCTTGGCCTCCCAGAGTGCTAGGATTACAGGTGTGAGCCACTTCGCCCAGCCTTAAATTGTACTTTTTCATTTTATTGTTTGCAGTTGTTTTTAAATTTAAATTTAGTTTTTTGATAGGTACAACTGTATGGCACAAAACCCAAAAGGCATTGCAGTAAAAAGTCTCCTCTCATCCCAGCCAGCCAGGTTTGCTCTTTGGAGCCATCAGTGTTACCAGCTTTTTTGTATATCCTTAAAGTGGGCTCTCCCACATAAATACAGTCAATTCTCATTATTTGTGGTAGTTTTATTCTATAAAGTTGCTATGGACACTTAATTAGTAAATACTGAACCCTTGCTCCTAGGGGAAATACATGGTTCAGTTCCTGTGAGCCTCTGGTCACATTTTCATCACCTAATGGATACATAGCCTTGTTATATGTGTGTTTCTATTTAAAGACACCATATTTAAAGGCAGCTATATATTGCTGGTTCCTTAACATTGAGTTCATGGCCAACAGCACTATAGCACATGCTCAAATGAAGCTTATCTAACATATGTATTTTCTCTATAAGACACATCACAGCCTTCTTGCACTTGGGAACACCAGACAGCACTTCAGTGCTACACTCGAGAGCCATTTCTAAATCACCAACAAAAAGCACAAAATGTGAGGCGGGAGGGAGAAGTAGCATTATATTAAACAGACCACAAAAAGGACACTTGTTTATACTATGAGAACCAAAACAAGAAGGCTAAGTGTCACCTTGTCTGACCTCAGCTGAGAATGTGCCATTTTGGCGACTCAAATTTTCCTCCACCTTGCATATGTCCTCGAATGACCACAGAAATGGGTGAGTATTGATTTGGGGGTTATAGGTGAATTCGCAGATATGAAATCCACAAATGATGAGGATCAACTGCATATACCAGTCATTAGAAAGTTATAATTGGGCCGGGCGCGGTGGCTCACACCTGTAATCCTAGCACTCTGGGAGGCCGAGGCAGGTGGATCGCTCAAGGTCAGGAGTTCGAGACCAGCCTGAGCAAGAGCGAGACCCCGTCTCTACTAAAAAATAGAAAGAAATTATCTGGCCAACTAAAAATATATATAGAAAAAATTAGCCAGGCATGGTGGCACATGCCTGTAGTCCCAGCTCCTCGGGAGGCTGAGGCAGGAGGATCGCTTGAGTCCAGTAGTTTGAGGTTGCTGTGAGCTAGGCTGACGCCACGGCACTCACTCTAGCCTGGGCAACAAAGCAAGACTCTGTCTCAAAAAAAAAAAAAAAGAAAGTTATAATTGGTCCCCACTTTCTTGCTAATGTTCAAGGCAGTGGTTAAGAAAGATAAATGATAAGCATGATGAGGGTGAAGGGACACAGTTAGGAGCAGACCCCTCCCTCTAGGCAATGGGCTCCAGGAAAAAGGACAATGACATTAGTGTCGGCTCCCCAGGACGTGTGGCTATTCTACCAGGATGGGAGGGCAGGGGCAGTGGTGGGCACAGGTTAGAGCAATAGTTCTCAACTTGGGGCAATTTTCTCCCCAGGGGACATTTGACAATGTCTGGAGATATTTTTGGTTGTCACATCGCAGGGGAGGGGATGCCACTGAGAGGAAAGACCAGGGATGCTACTAAACATCCCACAATGCATAGCTCTGCCCCCCACAACATAGAATTACCTTGTCAATAGTGCCCAGGCTGAGAAACCCTGGAAAAGGGAGATGCAAGTTACTTTATTTACTCTGCTGTAGCATCTTGTTCAGAATGCATTTAAAGTATATTGAAATGTATTTTAATTGTTACTTTAGTCAATCTGCTGGCAGGTCATTATCCACGTAATTCATGATTTACAGTTCAGGATTTGACATATGAATGGCAATCAAAAATCCATACATGGGAGGCCAGGTGCGGTGGCTCACGCCTGTAATCCTAGCACTCTGGGAGGCCGAGGCGGGTGGATTGCTCAAGGTCAGGAGTTCGAGACCAGCCTGAGCAAGAGTGAGACCCCGTCTCTACTAAAAATAGAAAGAAATTATCTGGCCAACTAAAAATATATAGGAAAAAATAGCCGGGTATGGTGGCACATGCCTGTAGTCCCAGCTACTCGGGAGGCTGAGGCAGAAGGATTGCTTAAGCCCAGGAGTTTGAGGTTGCTGTGAGCTAGGCTGACGCCACGGCACTCACTCTAGCCCAGGCAACAAAGCGAGACTCTGTCTCAAAAAAAAAAAAAAAAAATCCATACATGGGGACTAACTTTAGAGATTCATACTTTCTGTTACATTGTATAACATTTCATTTTTCAGGCTTGCACTGCTGACTCAATTGGTCTCCTTATTTTGTCACTGTGTCTTCAAAACTGTCATCAACAATGATAGGGAATGAAATTGACGTGAGCTCATTTGCTGTAATCTACAACTCCACAGGCTCTTGGTCCCCACCTGTAGCCCTGGGGAAGGTAGAGACAAGACTGGTTTGTACACCCAGCTATTTAGCTGAGGACGGCCTCAAGTGTCTAAGCAGAAGGGTCGTAGGACACAGAGACTGACGACTCACATAAAGGGATGCATTAGTAGTGTGTGTATAGGAAACAGTATGTTAGGAGACACAACCATTCTAGAAAACAATATTCTTATTTCCCTATGAGACTCTAGAATTTTGAAAGTCATTTTCTGTGCCCTAAATGTGAATTAAGTGAACATCTAACCATGTATCCTCCACCTCGAGCTGGGAAGCCTGCTTTCC
>CM052441.1:104555275-104573441 GCA_028533085.1 Varecia variegata
GTCACCATCTTATCTAGCATTTAGAAATTACTTGTGTTTCCTCAGTTTCTTTGTTATGCAATGAGACAGAAATCTTTGGGTCTTTGCTCCTTTGAGGATCTAGGGGAAAAATAAGAAACATTTATATCAGCTGAAAAGGAATAGAAACTGGCTGTAAATAATCATCAGGTATCTATTTTGACTTGAAAGATGGTCTTTGTTCAAAACGAATGTCAAAGATTTGCTTTTTAAGACATAATAGCATTTTATAGCTGAACAGTGACAAGCGCATTGGACTAGGAATCAGTAGAATCACGTACCAGTTCTGCCACTGGGTCACCTTGGAGAGTTGGGAAGCCTCAGTAGGCCCCAGTGTGACCTGTGTGAGGTCTCTCTACCTTCTGAAAGACCTCAGCTCCAAGGTGAGAACTCGGAAGGGATATCAGGGAGGGATGCACAGGAAACTTTGAAGGCAAATACCTTTGGTGGGTATTTCTTAAGCTAGCTAGATAGACAGTACCAGGTGTTTGTGTTATTATTATTCTTTAAACCATACGTGTGTCCTACATATGCTCTTTTGTATGTATGATATATTTCATAACCTTAACAATTATTTCAAAAGCCAAATGGTGACTTTGTCAGGAAGTTAGAGATTGATACTCCTTTTTAGGTTAATATCTATTTAATCTGTAAATCAGTCCAGTTGCAATTTCCTATAGAATAAGAATATTGATATTTGCCAAACACGTACCTCATGGCACGAACCTCCAAAGGGGCTTTTAAGTATCTGTATAAATATATATGTTGAAAACACTGCAGTTTAGCCAATTATGCGCCTATGAATGTAGGATCCAAATCAGAATCTGACAGAGATTTGGAATGCAGGGCTCCGTGGTAGAACCACGGGGCACTCCAGCCCTTCCTTAGTCGTTGGGGCTTCTGTAAGCTCCCAGGGCAACCAGGGATTACACAGATGAATCTGACACACAGAATTTTGCGGATATTTTCTTACAATATGATGTCTGCTGACATCTTGGAAACAGGCAATGGAGGATTTAATTACACATTGAAAAAATAAACTTTGACAGAGGTTCGTATATGTTATGGCCTAGTTCATTATTACACAAGCCTCTCCCATCACTATAGCAAATCATTAGCTGTAACAAATAGCAGGGACATTAGAAAAGAAAAGGACACTGAGTTTGCAAATGCAACCTATACTCTCTGGTTTGGAAGTGCTTGTCCTTGAGTTCCTACATGGTGATTCTCTCTTCTCTTGAATTTTTGGCATCTTGTTACATGTGGCTCCTGTCTTGGGCATGGTCAAATTCCCTACGTGGCCCTGGTGGCCCTAGCTCTTACCTCCTTAGTACCCAGCCTTAGGCAAACACCACAATTCAACTAATATTAAGAATTTCAACTCTCTCTTCCCAGTCACAATGGGAGTCTATGACGAGAGGGAGCCTGGGTGCTGGCATGATGAAGCACTGTCAAGTGGACCAGAGGGAAGGGGAACACTGGCAAAATGAAATGTTGTCAGAACTCAGACCTCTACTCGTTAAACTGAGAATCCAGAATAGGTCGTTGTAGTTCCACTGGAGAATTCCTCATCTGAGGCTCCTTGCAACAGGCAAATTTTGCTTGGGGAGTAGCTAAGAAAGTACCTCTCTGTGCATTATTATATCGATCATGCTTGAGGTACTCAAATAGACATTATTGGAAACTACCCAGTCCTAATCATATACTGAATACTTTAGTATAGCTGCTTAAGGTGGGGGTGGGGGAGGGAGGGCAGGGCGCAGTGGCTCACACCTGTAATCCTAGCACTCTGGGAAGCCGAGACAGGAGGATCAGTTGAGGTCAGGAGTTCAAGACCAGCCTCAGCAAGAGCAAGACCCTGTCTCTACTAAAAATAGAAAGAAATTAGCTGGGCAACTAAAAATAGAAAAAAATTAGCCTGGTGTGGTGGCGTGCTCCTGTAGTCCCAGCTACTTGGGAGTCTGAGGCAGGAGGATCACTTGAGCCCAGGAGTTTGAGGTTGCTATGAGCTAGACTGATGCCACTGCACTCTAGCAACAGAGCGAGACTCTGTCTCTAAATAAATAAATAAATGAAAACTAAGGGTGGTGGTGGCAGAAGAATAGGATAAATGTTGATAACATGGCCATCTTAAGAAGTTGGATAGAAACTAAAAATTGTAAACCAATGGAAAGTGATTTCTCCTCCCCCATCACCAGCAGGTTTAAAACATTCACATTTCTCTTTGAGTTTCCTGTCAAAAAGAATTGATTCACCCAATTGATTTGAAAACTTACGTCCACACAAAAACCTACACATGAATGTTTATAACAGCTTTATGAAATCACCAGAAACTAGAGGCAGCCAAGATGTCCCTCTATGATTGAATGGATAAATAAAGTGTGAAACATCCATACAATGGAATATTGTTGAGTGACAAAAATAAATGGGCTATCAAGGCATGAATAGAGGAGCATTAAATGCATAATGTAAATGAAAGAAAGCAGTTTGAAAAGGCTACATACTATATGAACATCATAATGATATGATGTTCTATAAAAGGCAAAACTAACAGAAACAGTGAAAAAAAATCAGTGGTTGTCAGGGGCTCAGGAAGAGGGGGTAGGGTGAATAGGTGAAGCACAGGGGATTTTTAGGCCAGTGAAACTATTTTGCCTTATATTCTCATGATAAGAAAATGAAATTATGCATTTGTCAAAACCCATAGAACTTATAGCACAAACAACGAACCTTAATGTATGCAAACTTAAAAAATCATTTACGAGGTCAGGAGATTCCAGTAAAGAATATAGACTATGACAAGATAATCTAGCTATATTACAAATTTATGAAACAATCTCACTGAAGGAGATGGACAGAAGGGGTGCTGACCTAAGTAATGTTGGAAATGAGTGGCATCTGTAAGACAAAAAGCGAAAGGAACGCAACGTGCACACTACACTCCCGTTGATTAAGTTGTTTCCCATGGGGGCACAGGGTGATAATTCTGATCCTGCTCTGCACGTGCTCTGGAGTTTGAACAATAAAGTAAGTGGACGGCCAGTTGTGGGAGCCAGGTTCCTCACTCTTGGAGTGGACGTTTACAGGTAAGCAGGGGAGGAGGCTATGATCCATGTGGTGAAGGATTAAAGTTCATCACTATGAACTCATGTTTAGCTTAATGCATGGAGTGTTACATATAGATATGTGTGTATCACAGGTTAGTATGCACACATATATTTCTTTGCTCTGTCAGCTGAAAAGGCCTAGAAGAAATGAAACCCCTGTAGCAGCAAGCATACCTAGAGCCCAGGTATTGGTCTCTAATACCAGTCTCCAGTGAAGGGAACCAGGGCTGCTTGGAGAAATAGCTGAATGAAGGACTGGGGAGGAAATGTACAAGATGAGCCTGGAGTATCTTGTAGTACCAGAAAGTAAGGACTAAAACAAAGAACCTTCCCACACACTGATGAATGTTATGTCAAAGAAGCACAGGAGCCAAATGAAAGAGCTCCCATGGCTAAATTTGGGCAAATAATAATAATAATAATGTAATACTGGATTATAACCCAAAGTATAAAATAAATATCCATGAATCTGTACTGATATAAATAAATGACTGAAGAAATTCATGAACGGTGGGGAAGAGGCAAATGCCCTGTGCAGAAGAATTCCAAATGATTTATGCAAGTGTCCTGCCCTCAGGGGGAGCACAGCCCCCACAGTAAGTGTGGCCGCCCACAGTGACTTCTGCTAAAGAGGACAGTACAGGAAAGGTGAAAAAGGAGTAATTTTAGAGTGAAGAACCTGACAAATACAACCTCAGCCAGGTGATCAAGTCAACACTGACAGTCACCAATCATGTGGATGGCACCTGATGTGATGAAAATGGCACTTTACCTCTGTGATCGTCACCCCCCAAACCCACAACACCAGACATGAGCAAAACATCAGACAGTGGAGGAGTGTGCCACCAAGTACTCCTCAAAACCGTCAAGGCCATCAAAAGCAAACAAGAGCCCAAGGAGATGGGACAACTAAATGCAATGTGGTAACCTCGTGGGATCCTGGAAGAGAGAAGGAATATTAGGTAAAAACTAAGGCGATCTGAATAAACCATGAGCTTTAATGAATAATAATGTATCAATATCAGCTTATGAATTGTAACAAATGAACCATACTCCTATACGATATTCATAATAGGGGTAATTGGGCCCAGGGTTTATGGCAACTTCCTGTACTACCTTCTCATTTTTTCTGTAAATCTAAAACTTTTAAAGAATACAGTATATTAAAAAAATGTGTTAGATTTGAAAGGCCTAAAAAGTCAGGGGGGAAAATGAATTGTTGCCATAGAACAAACTGACAAATAAAGCTTTTGGCTCCATTTATATTTGACGTCCAAATTTCCAATCCATTGCTTCTCATTCTTCCTTTAGTCCATCACGAAGGCAGAGAGGTGGAAGCAGGATCTAGCTAATGGGAAGCGGGGATGTGGCCCATCTCCTCCAGTGCTGCTCCCCCAAATGAGAAGGCGGTAGAGCATCAGTACCGTGGTCCCGACAGCCCTATAGCTGTGGGTCAGAAACTATACTCTTCTAAGTTTCTAAGTCAGACTATACCAGAGTCAGATGAATTTCAGTGGCTAAGACAGGCTGCCAAGACTTGGCTTACCTACTGCGACGAGGGTGCTGAGGGAGTGTCCTTGTAAACCCAGCACCCAGCATCTCAGCAAGTTTTATGATGATGTCAGGTTTCCATATTTTCAGCAGTTCTTTTGAAACAAATCCTCAAATGCTCTCACAACCATGCAAAGGAAAATGAGCAGCAGTTTCATTTTCTGGAATGTGTATCTTTAACCAACAGGTATAGTTGTATTTATTAGTCCTTATAATTTCTTTTGTAAAGGAGTTGGGAATGTGAGGCTATAAATTTCAAAATCCTGTTAAGAGTATATCCTCCCCCAGGTGTTTTATTTAAATGTACAGAATGAAAAATAAAAATAAATATGAGGGCAAAGAAAGAAATTAACAAAATGGAATGCAATTGTGTTTCCCAATCTATCAAAACATAAGTAACAGTTAAGTTAATGTTAAGATTTTTTACATCTCTTATATTATTAATTCAGGAAAAGAACACTTTAAAATTACTCTGTTTTCACTTCAGACTCCCTTATATGAAAAACTATAGCTCCATCCTGCTCATTGCAAACATATATTCTTTGGGAATATTTCATCTCATTTAAGGAGTGAACTTTGCTAAGCTAAAGAGTTTGTGTTAAAACTAACAAGGAATCAAGTGAAAAGTTTTCAAATGGAGCAGCTGGCCGTTTCTCTCATGTTTACTCTGCAAGCATCCTCAAAGCTGCCTGCAGCGATGAGCGTCATTTGTGGAATGCTCTGAACAGCAAGTAGTGTCTGCAGATGGCTGTTTAGTGTCTCTTTCCCCATCCCCACCTGTACAGGAACAGGGCATGTCATCAAGATTTGGGATTAAGCCTTATCACTACTGACCCAAATCATTTACTCTGCAAGGGCAGGGTGGTGTGAAATGTCCATACCTCCTGCTATGGCAACGGGGAGTGACCAAGGATCCAGTTCTGAAGTACCTTAAGACATACGGAGTGCCTCTTGGGCATTTATGACAGGCATCTTTAAACTCATTTTAAAAACTCAATTATTGTTCCTTTATTGACTTAAAAAAGTTATTAGGACCTCTATCTGCTAGGTAGTGTTTAAGTGCTAGAGGGTTGGAGCTCTGCTTCCCTCCCTCTCCAACACCCAATATAAAAAAAAAAAGGCAAAAAAAAATGCTAGAGGGAAAAAAGACAAAAATATAGGCTCTCATGGAGATAAGAACACATACAGATGAACACATATAGAGCTATCTCAAATAATTTAATATTATTTCATTGATGGGTATTCATAATGTTTTTAATCAGACTCTCACTGATGGGTATATAGTTTTTTCCACTTTTTTTCTCATTACAAACATTGCTACAAGAATCTTGTGTGTACATATTGGTGTACCTGTGTAACTAAGTGTACAAGTTAAACTTCTAGAAGTAGAAATGCTTTCCCAAATTATTTGTGCATTTTGAGTGTTGACAGAGACCCCCAAGTTGCCCTCTTAAAACTTTTGCCTCAGTTTACACCTCCACCGAGACAATGTGAGAATCCCTTGCCACAGGCAGTTTTAAAAGGTACAGGGATGGGTCACAGGGGACTAGAGCTGTACCAGGCCAGAAAGATCATCTAATCCAACCCCCTCAGCAAATGAAAATACTATTTCCGGGGGAGCAGCCACCCTGTTTACTCCAAGGTCGCTATGTGACAAATGTGTCCCCAGCTCAAGTTTACAAGTCGCAGATGAAGGTGGTTTGTCTTTCAACACAAGCCATCTTTCAGGAGGCTCATCTCCAGCCTCCAAGGGCAACACTCTGCTTAGCACTCTGTGCTCAGGACGTGCCTGGGTAAGGAGAAGGGATGGGAAAGTCCCAGAAGATATAAGGGTGCTTTTCTTTCATTATTAGTAGATATCTTTTATTTTTTAAACAGAGGTATTTCTCCTTCATGTGAGCCTATTTCATTCTTTCAGGAAGTAACACTGGGGACAATTCAGCTGGGGTATTTTCAGTCCTTGGCTAAAATCCTTTTGATGAATTAGTTAATGGAGAAGAAATCTCTGCACAAAAGATTTATTTCTATTAAAGTGGTGGTCTAATATAATTGTTATCAGTTGGTAGAAAAATATTCAATACCAATATCTTATGTACTATTTTGGGGACACTCAACAAATGAAAATATCCCTTTAAAGCCGATCAAACAAATGGACTCACTTTGGTTTGGTGCAGGGCCATGACTTCAGTTCTCTGACTTAGTCTTAATTTTTCTTAAGAGAGTAAATGTTTATTCACGAGTCAGGAAACCTTTCTTGCCTTTCCTGAGGCTCAGTGAGCTGACAGATGATGCTCTGTATCCCGTTACCTTTCTAGACCTGCTGGCTTCCCATGGGAGCTACTGGTGGCAGCCCGTTATAGGCAGGTAGAATGCGGTGGGTTTACTGGAAACTAATTTCTCTGCTCCCTTCCCCCTTTTCCATCCACCCTGCTGCTCTTGGCCTCAGCTCTCCATCCCCGCATATCACAGGATCTGAGTCCTCTCTTGTATTCCAGGGAAGACCTCTCATCTTATTTCACTCTCTCTAATTTCTTTCTTCCTTTCCTCTCTCCAAGCCTGCAAGGCCTACCACCCGTATCCTCACTGCTCATATCTGCACTGGTCCTCTCTTCCCACTGATCTCTTCTCTCTAATTTCTCCAGACTGTGGTCTTAACTCCTCCCTCTATAATTTACTTGGTCTCCAATCACCAGTCACTCTAACACTTTTCCATTAGCAGAAGCACATTTGTAACTTCTCTTGACCTCAACATGGCAGTAACCTACAATTCTGAGCTTCCAGAGGACTGCGTTTCTATTTCACAGACTGCTGGTATCATCCCACCTCCGTTACTGTGGGCACAAATTTCCCCCTTGAAATGCTGCATTTCCAATAGTCCTTTCTGATAGGGAGTGGCAAAGTGTCAAGGCCCATCTGTCAAATTTCAATTACCCTGAATAGAAATTTAAGGGAAGGCAAAAAGTAATAAATCTAAAATGTTGAATTGAAATCACATTTGGAAGTGAAAAAATGCTATATGTAAACTGTCTTTGATAGAAAAAAATAAATTTTTGAAAATCAAAGAGCAAGAATCTCCTAAAGTTTCTTTATTATACAGTATTCAGGTGCCTTTCTTACCAAAAGTTAAAAGCTTAGGATGTCACAACTACTGGCGTAGGTATTTCTTAGGAAGTAGAAATTGTACCCACATTGACCATATTGCAACGAGATAGTTACTTAAAAGCTGACATTCACAAATGGTGCCACCATGGAAAACAGTACGGAGGTTTCTCAAAAAATTGAAAACAGAACTACCATATTATTTAGCAATCCCACTGCTGGGTATTTATCCAGAAGAATTGAAATCAGGATCTCAAAGAGGTATTTGTACTCCCATCTTCACTGCAGCATCATTCATAATAGTCAAGGTGTAGAAACAACCTAAATGTCTACTGGTGAATGAATGGATAAAGAAAGTGTGGTAAATACATACAATGGAATATTATTCAGCATTAAAAAAGAAGAAAATCCTGTCATATGCTTCAACATGGATAAACCTGGAGGACATTATGCTAAATAAAATAAGCCAGTCACAAAAAGACAGATACTGCATGATCTCACTTATATTTATACTTTAAATTAGTCACACACATAGAAGCAGAGAATAGAATGGTGGTTGCCAGGAGTTGAAGGGAGAGGGAAATGGGGAATTGATATTCAAAGGGTATAAAGGTTCAGTTATACAAAATAAGTCAGTCTAGAGACCTGTTACATGACATCATGCCTATAGTTAACAATATTGCATTACATACTCAAACATTTGTTAAGAAGGTAGATATCACGTTAAATGTTCTTGCCACAATGTTGATATTCACCAGGCTTTTCGGCTACTGGTGATATTTAGCCAAACGAATGTTGAAATGTGCTATATTTCTGATAAATATGTGTGTGCTGGGTTGAGGGTGGGCACTTACGAATAAATGCACATATGCAAACACATGGCCTGGCCACAGGAGCCAGTGTGTGGTTGGAGGGAAAGGAACAGGAAAGTGCAGAATCACCTAAAAGAAGGCAAACCAGTGGCAACCACTCTCTCAGAAGAGGCCAGGCACAGGCAAGGGATCCAGAGACACTGAAGGAGGGTCCGCTTCACCTCCGCCTGGCCATCTGGTCCCCTGGTTTGATAAATAACTTCAGCAAAAGCAACTCTCATGACCTTCCAGCCTCCCGTCTTTCCTCTACAGCATCCTCTCCCCATCCTGCTTCTTCCCATTCCAGTCCTCAACTGCTTCTTCTGCCCTACCCCAGAAAAACAAATAGCTGTAAAACTATGCTTATCCATTGATGTTTTCAAACACATACCATCTTGGGACTGCAAACTAGTGCAACCTCTATGGAAAGCAATATGGAGATACCTCAAAAAGCTAAGAGTAGAACTACCATTTGATCCAGCAATCCCATTACTGGGCATCTACCCAAAGGAAAAAAAGACATTCTATAAAAAAGATATCTGCACTCGAATGTTTATAGCAGCACAATTCACAGTTGCAAAGATGTAGAAACAACCCAAGTGCCCATCAATACATGAGTGGATTAATAAAATGTGGTGTATGTATACCATGGAGTACTACTCAGTCACAAAAAATAGTGGTGATCTAGCACCTCTTGTATTATCCTGGATGGAGCTGGAGCCCATTCTACTAAGTAAAGTATTCCAAGAATGGAAAAACAAGCACCGCATGTACTCACCATCAATTTGGTATGTGAACATACGGTAATAACATTCATTGGGTGTCAGGCAGGTTGGAGGAGGTGGAGGGGATGGGTATATTCACACCTAATGGGTGCGGTGTGCACTGTCTGGGGGATGGACATGCTTGTAACTCTGACTTGGGTGGGGCAAAGGCAATATATGTAACCTAAACATTTGTACCCCTGTAATATTCTGAAATAAAAAATAAAAATAAAACGCCATCTCCATACTCACATGCCCCACTCTCAACTCAAAGTTCATTTACATAAGCATACATATGTTGATTGGGTTGAATAAATATATCTAGGTAGGAAGATAAATGGAGAGAAAGAGAGATGGATATCAGATCTGCATAGATATACAAATAAAAAGTAAAAAATTAGAAAAATAAAAACAATTTACCAATGTTCTATAAAAATATAGAAGCACTGACAAAATACTACTGACATTACCAGTATAAAATGAGGCAGAAAGACCAGGTTTCTTCCAAAACAATCTTTACAAAGCAAAACACCTTAAAAAGCTATTAATATAAACATCACTCACAGAGTATGTATTTAGCATCCTGAATCAAATTACTAAGGCACAACCCCTATTTCTTTGCTATCTAATATTTTGTTTTTCTGCTCACTCATTCTGCTTAACAAAGATCCATATCCTCTATGTCCCACCAATTTACCAATTCATCCGACAGATTCTGCTAATGCACCCGAAGAAAAAAATTATTGCTATGGGCAATTCATATTTTTGCTTAAAATGCGTTTTTGGGGAGCAAAGTGTTTCTGAAATCAGTTTGCCAGTAGTGAAATACTCACATAACCAAGTTAACAATTGGCTCTAAAATTTTCACCATGTTATTCCAAAGGCAGACATTTTTTGGTTGCCTCCTCCCTAAACTGGATTAAGTTCACACGTGATCTGATTAACACATAGAAGGGACTTTTGGGGTGCTGGCGATATGCTGGTTTTTGACCTGGTTGCTGATTACCTGGGTGTATTTGGTTGGTAAAAATTCATCAAGTTGTCATCTTATGATATGGGTCTTTTTTTTTTGTATTTATATCATACTTCAATAAAGAGTTTTAAAAAATGAACATGCTATCTTCATATAAAGATACAGGAGAGTTGGAAATCTCCATGGATATATGGTACCAACAGTCTATCTGGTTAAATTGCTATAATAGTTGCTGCTCGAAACCAAGAAAGGATAAACTTAGGGATCCAATCTTACAACCTGGAAGTGCATTTTTATTTGTAGGGGTATTTCTGAGCACAGTCAACAACAACATCCTTTTAGTAATGATTAAACAGGTTCAGCTCTCAAGTAGCTTGGGGGGAGGGCTGTGGCTAGACCTTGCCAGAGAAAATGCTCTGTGACCATGACCACAGCTCCCGAGAGACTCCGCCCGAGGTAGCCAGCTGTGCCTGTCCATCTATCAGGCAGCTCAAGTTCAGGATATCAAGCAGCTGCCAAGTCCTAGTCACAAAGCCACACGCCCACTGTCTTCCTGTCTAAATCCTTTCCCTTCCCCTCCTCCCCCAGAGCATCTCAACTGGACCTCTAGACCCCAATTTACCCCTGGTCCCTCTCTTCTGTCCTCAAACACATGAACATATTTTGTATTTAAAACAAACAAAAAACGCTTAGCTCCTTTCCATGATTTCTCCCCTTGTATTTGCCAATTGTTTGCCTCTGCACCTGCCAATCCCTCTCCCCTCCACCCCCGCACCCAACATCCTCTGATCTCTGTTTGGGGATCTACACAGCTCCAGGGAAAGCGACTCTCCTCTGGCTTATGCCCTGATGGCCTAAGCCATGATCTTCAAGATTTTTTTTTTCTTTTTTTGCTCCTGTACACCTGAAAGAGTAAATAACCTACAGGGCAGAACAGATAGACCAAAAGGATCTGAGTCCTCAATAGCATCACTGAGCTTCTGGATTAAGCTTGCCTGGTGCTAGTCCTCCCTCTGGCCTTCCCGGGTGTAGCTGACACATTCTTGTTTCAGCTTCTTTGAGTTGGAATTCTGGTTGTTTTTAACAGAAACACACTCACTGATACACTTCCAGAAAGTTCTTATACACGAATAGTGAATACCCACTGGCTCCACTTCCCTGTCTCTTCCTCTTCACGTACTTAAACCAACTTCAGCTAAGAGGTGGTGCAGACGTGGACCAGTTGCCCCTGGCACGTCCACAGTCCTTTTTACAACAGCATTTATTCCACTTTGTCGTGTATTGTCTAGGTCCCCTTCCCTTATCTACAATTCTGAGATCCAAAATGCTTTGAAAAGGCTAAAGCTTTTTTAAGAACAAAAAACAAGTTTGCACTTTGGCAACAAAACTTGACTGAAAGCGATGTAGAGGTATTTATCTCCATATTAGTGTGAGTATTTATGTGCAGAGATTATTTCACTTCAGGAACATCAAGGTGTTTGATTCTGAGGTGCAGTCCCAGACCCTGCCAGAGATGTGAGGTCGTACAGATCCGCACCTCCAAATCCACCGCCTTTGCGGCCTGGTGTACATGGAACTCAGTATTTGTATGATTTTAGGAAAGTTTTACAGTGCACATAACATAGATTACCCTGTTGGGAGTATTATGTAATATTCAGTAGGTCTTTAGGGAGAGAGAAACCAGCTCCAAAGCAGAAAGAACATTCAAATCTCCTCAGCATGACAGTGGGAAACATTGACTCCAACGCAGGGACAAATGCCTTGGTAGTCAAGGAAAACTCCTTCAGGGTAGTAGTCTACTCTGTCTATGAAAAAGAAATCAATGTCTGTGTGATACTGTAATGGTGCATGCATGACATTATTCATTTGTCGAAACCCATACAATTGTATTCTTCTTTTCGTTTTTTTTTTTTTTTTTTTGGAGACAGAGTCTCACTCTGTTGCCCAGGCTAGAGTGAGTACCGTGGCATCAGCCTAGCTCACAGCAACCTCAAACTCCTGGGCTCAAGCGATCCTCCTGCCTCAGCCTCCAAAGTAGCTGGGACTACAGGCACGCGCCACCATGCCTGGCTAATTTTTTCTGTATATTTTTAGTTGTCCAGCTAATTTCTTTCTATTTTTAGTAGAGATGGGGTCTCACTCTTGCTCAGGCTGGTCTCGAACTGCTGACCTTGATTGAGCAATTCCCCCCCCACACCCCCCCGCCTCAATCTCCCAGAGTGCTAGGATTAGAGGCGTGGGCCACTGTGCCCAGCCAAAACCCATAGAACTATAGAACAAAAATGGACTTTGGTTAATAATACGGTATCAATATTGGTTCATCAATGGTAACACATGTACCACGCTAATGGAAGATGTTAACATTATACCAGGGAAACTGGGCTGGGAAGGGAGAGGGCACAATGGGATTTGGAATTCACTGCTCAATTTTTCTATGGATATAAACTGTCCTAAAAAAGTCTATTAATATATGTCTTTTTAATTGAAAAAAATTAAGGTACATTTTTGGGAGATATGCCTACTTTTGATAAATCAGTTATTAAAGGAACTGGCAGGCCCACAGTGAAAGAAAACTTCGGTGGGGGGTGGAGATCTGTGTCCACCTTTATCCACAACGCTGGACCTACCCTCCCACTCCTGAGCATTGACCAGCACCGTCCTTACCTGGCTGGAGCTCCAGGTGTTATTCAAGCTCCCGGGACTCCCACTTGGGACAGTGCATGGGGAACAGACGAAGACACATGGAGCAGGAGCTCTTCTGGTGAGACAGGGTAGAGTTTCCCAAGGAAAAGGAGTGGAAGTTTTACATGGAGAGAACTGACAGCGAAGGAGCTTGGGAAGAAAAGCCCAAGCCTTGGGGCAGAAAAGCCACCTCAGGGTGGGGCAGACGGAAGGCCTCAGTAGCCGGTGCTCTCTTGAGAGAGTCCACAGACAGCACCGTGGCTGCAGATGCCGGTTCTGAAGCTGTGCTCACTGGGCTTAAATTTCAGCCCACCATTTAGTGGATGTCTGACTTTGGGGAAGTTCCTAAATCTCTCCGGGTCTCAGTTTCCTCTTTTGTAGAAGTAAGATCATAATATACCACCTAGTCCACAGGGCTGTTGTAAAGATGAAACAAAGTCACGCACGTAAAGCCCTCAGCACTGTGGTGAGCATATAATAAGCACTCAATGAAGGTTAATATTGTTGGCTTTTTACCAGCTAACATTATAATTCTCTTTTTAAACTCTTCAATGAGGAAATTTGCATAGGTCATGGTCAGTGTGTTGGTTTTGAGGAGACTAGGGGAGCAACGGTTGAGTAAAGAGGAGCTTTTCCCATCCCATCTCTTCCAGAGCTCATCAGAGAGGGGCCATTGGCCTTTTAAGGGGTTTATAGCTCTATGTTTCAGGTGGGGATGGCAGCCCATGGCAACGCTGGAAGAAGGACTCTCAGTGCTGTAGGGCTATTCTGGAGAAGACATCTGTAAGGAAAGGCAATGAAATAAATCCTACAGTTTAGAGAATGCTGCCCTCCTGAAAGTGTAGCTAGAGAACCCAGTGGACGCCTGGATATACCAGTATAAGGAGCCGTTTCAAAATGCCTGTGCTAGTTAAATCTCGACAGACCGCAATGGGTAGCAGGTTGGACCAGACAACCTCAAGGATACCATCGACTCCTCTCTGCGAGCCCCCATTCTTTCGAACCATTTCAGATTCATCTCACAGGCGCAGCCCTGCCTACACTCAATCAGGAATCTATTCGCCTCCAATCTCCAGCTTGTACTCTTCCACCACCGTCTACTCTGTCCTTCCAGATTCTCTTCTCCAATGTGCTTCTTCCTCTCCTTCCTTTTTCCTTCCAGACCTTCAGTGACTTCTGCTGCTCACTGATCCAAGGGCAAAGAGTTCCCCTGGGTACTTAAGGTCTTACTGAATTCAACAGGTTCCACTTTACCCATGCCAGCTTTTAGATCACTCTTCTGCCCCCAGCGCCCTCTATTAAAGTAAAACAGCTAAGTGAATAGGTATTAATACCTATTAAAAGAAAATACCTATTTATTTTAATACCCGGGGCCCTGACTCCTTTTCCTCCCATACCCTCTCCATCATTTACCATTGACTGATTTGAAATGTGTCCTTTTAGGTTCTTTTTTGCCATTAGCACAGTTGCTCAATTCTTATGCATTAATCAGTCCTTAGCTCCTCTCCACTGTTCTACCCTTTAAAAACCTTTTTTGTTCTAATCTAACATTTCTCTTACAATCATTATATTTACCTAACTAGAGTTTTTTGAGCTTTTACATCACTTTCTGAAGGAAACCCATTGATGAATTATACTCCCTTTGAATATCTGATCTTTATAAGAAGCTCTAAAGCTTTGGGTTCCACACATTTAACAGTGTGTATTCTCAGACTCATCAGTAGGAAAAAGTTAATTGTCCCACTGTTTTCAACAGAAGATCAGGGAGAAAAGGAATTATTTTCTTGACATATAAAAGGACCATTCAATCATGAACAATTTAGCTAAAAGAAAAGAATTAACTTGTATTTTAAATATGTCCTTTTCTCTCATTCCTGGGACACAGAGAAAGGACCAGTTCCCTGAGACCAAAACTGAGAATGCCATTTTTCTTGATGTTGGTCCATTTTAATCTTCCATCTTTGCCACCTACATGTTGTGTTTGCTTGTTTGTTTGTTGGTTTGTCAAAGCACACACACCCATAAACTAATATGAAGTTTTGGGTTCTATAGTGTGTCTAAATCTAAACATAAACCCAAGATTCCAAAGAGTGAGTCAACACCTCCCTAGTCTTTGATTTTATTTGTTTTTGTTTTGATTGCCAAAGATAAACCAGAGGAATATTACTGTGAAATTTCCATTAAAGGTCAACCTATTTCTGAGTGAATTGCTGCAGAGGAAGACATGGGGATTATTCAAATCCAATAGCCTAAAGAGAAAAACTTTTCTGTAAAATAGTCCAGTTCTTCAACAACTATCACACAAATTTTTCCAAGTAAGTAAAACCAGTTTACCAAGAATTTTGACGATATTAAAGAAAGAGTTTCCAGTGGTATAAATTGACATAAGTAGACATAAAATAATGTCTTCCTAGATGGGATGGTTAATTGTACATGTCAACTTGACTAGATCATAGCACCCATTCTTTGGCCAAATACCAGTGTAGACATTGCTGTGAAGATATTTTTTTAGATGCGGTTAACATTTAAATTAGTCGACTTTGAGTAAATAAAGCACATTACCTTCCACAATGTAGGTGGGCCTCATCCAGTCAGTGAAGGCCTTAGGGAAAAAAGACAAGTCCCTGAAGAACCCTCCACACTCAAGACGGGAACACCACGTCTTTCCTGGGCCTGCCCGTCCTGCTACGATCATCTCAGACGTGCCAGTCCCACGATAGTGTGAGCCAATAGAGAGAGCCTCTCGCTTTCTCCCCATGCATGTGTGTATATGTATGCTGTTGGCTCTGTTCCTCTGGAGAATCCTGACTCATACAGCAGATACACAGACTTGTGGTTGAGGTATACAAGTGGGAATATACTATTCAACTATAAATAGTAGTTTGCACAAATAGGAAACCTTGAATTCAGCCCTTTCTCCCCAGCTAAGGTCCAAACTTTGCTACTATGATGGTACATTATTTCATAATATAGTAAGTTTTTGAAATTATAAAAACGTGAGTGGTCTTTTAAAATCAGCAAATGTGCTGCACCTGAATTCCCAGGTTCATACTGATTGCTGGGGTCGTGCTCCGAGTCACTTTTGAGCCAGCACTAGACTGTCAGATGTCACAGCTTCTTGAATGTAGGACTTGGTGAGACACAGGGAGAAGCTGCTGGGCTTTCAAGTTGTGGGTTTAGGGACCAAAGGTGAATCAAGAAGTGAAAGTATACTGAACTTTTATATTGAATACCTAAGGGTGAGAGGAATAGTGGTATCTGTTGTTAGTAACTGGCAGTTTGGCAAACAAAAAAAAATACACATTTGAAAGTGAAGATCATAATCTCAGTTTTTTGGTTTTTTGTTTTGTTTTGTTTGTTTTTTTGAGACAGAGTGCTGTGGCAACAGCCTATCTCACAGCAACCTCTCAAACTCCTGGGCCCAAGTGATCTTCCTGCCTCAGCCTCCCGAGTAGCTAGGATGACTACAGGCATGCGCCACTATGCCTGACTAATTTCCTATTTTTAGTAGAGACGGGGTCTCACTCTTGCTCAGGCTGGTTTCAAACTCCTGACCTCAAGCGATCCTCCTGCCTCAGCCTCCCAGAGTGCTAGGATTACAGGTGTGAGCCACCATGCACGGCCCATGGTCTCCGTTTTTAATATGACATGGACATCCTGGAAAAGTCTACACATAACTGGAAGGGACTGCAGGCAGGAAGAGGAAGTATAGTGGGCACAACTCATCTGCTCAGAGTCTCTTGAGGCAGCCATCCTGCCCCCATTCCTGGTCTCCATAATTCAGGGACTGACTCAACCTCCAGGATTCCAGAGTCCACCATTCTCTTGGCCACAATTTATTGGCATAAGCATCAGGTTGCCAATTTTGCAATTTGCCAATTAGCAAATAAAAATGCAGAATGTTCAGTTGAATTTTAATTTTAGATAAATACAAATTTTTTTGGTGTAAGCATGTTTCAAATAGTACATAGGACATACTTAGAGTATAAAAATATTCTTTATCTGAAATTCATATATAAGCAGGAGTTCTATATTTTATCTGGCAACCCTACTTAGGGATGCAAATGTGACATAAGCCAGGCCAATAAGAGCCCTTCCAGAAATGGTACTAGAACTCCTGGGAAAAGGCCTTCTCTCTCCTTGGGCTCTGTAACTATAAAGACAGTGAAAACCTACAGCTGCCACAGACTGTATTTCCCCCACAGAGGGGGAGCCTCTGTAGGTATGAAGCCAATACAGAGAAAAGCAGAGTCAAGAACTGGAGAAAAAGAGACATTCTGGAGGTGCCGTGTGAATCCCACAACTAAGCCAGATTCACTCCCTTGCCTTTCTCTGTAATATACACCAAAACATTTTGTTTGTTTGCTTTTTTGCATTAGGTTGATTTGAGTTTCTCTCACTTGACAACAGAAAAGTCCTAACTAAATAGAGGGTAAGCAGCCAGGGCTGGAAAAGATTTTAAAAGTCATTCATGTTGATGGGACCTACTAGCAATACTAATGGGGGGGGGAAAAAAACCAAACTCTATAAAATAATTTAAAGAGGTTTATCTAAGCCAATATGAGTAATTGTGTGCTCTACACAATCTCAAGAGTTCCTGAGAAAGTGAGGCGAGGTGGGTGGGTCACAGTTTGGTTTTATACATTTCAGGGAGACAGGAATTGCAGGTAAAATCATCAATCAATACATGGAAGGTATATGTTGGTTCAGCCCAAAAAGGTGGGATATCTTGAAGGGGGGCGGGTTACAAATCATAGGTGGATTTAGGATTATGTAACTGGCAATTGGTTGAGAGAATTAAGCTTTGTCTAAAAATTTAGAGTCCCTAGGAAGGAATGCCCGATTAAGATAAGGGATCTGCTCTCACAGAGCAGGCCACAGTATACCAACTCAAAGGGACTTGTTAAGCAAATTGATGGCCTGCAGGCCTGACTTAACCTTCCCTTTGCTTGGTCTTAGGTCTTATTTATAATCAGTATCTTATTGTCACAGAGTCTGTTTTGTCAGTCTTATAATCTCTATTTTAACATTCATGCTGGTCAGCTGTTGTGTCTAAACTCCAAAAAGGAGGGGGAATAACAAGGTGTGTCAGATCTCCTTTTCCATCGTGGCTGGGAACTC
>CM052441.1:104585696-104599819 GCA_028533085.1 Varecia variegata
CTATATGACAAAAGCATTGTAAATGGCTTGGAATGATACTCATCATTTCTCTCAATAACTTTAAACTTTAAGTACTCTCCCAGGCCCCTTGCTGCCCTTTCCCCGCACCCCTCCCCCTTTATAAAGCAAATTCTCAGGAGATTCTGTGACTGGACATTTGGAAGTATAGATTTCTAAAGATGGGATTTTATACATGTGGGTTGCTGGTGCAAAGGTACCATGTTTGAAGCAGAAAACCAGTGCAGTCCTTGAGAACAATACCAGTGTTTATCGACAAAGAGCGCTGACGGACCTGGCGTCTGGTTTATGGAAAACAGACACAAGTGGCCACTTGAAAATTTATTTCTTGGGTCCTGACTCCTCTAGGGCTTAATCTCCCATCTCTTTAATTCTAGGGTCATACTTCTTTCAATCCCATCTGTTCTTTTCTTTCAATTTTTAGAATGGATCCTCTTTTGACAAATTATCACTTTTCATTTTTAAAGCAGTAACAGGTGTACCCAGCACAAAATTCAAAACATACAAAAAGGTATGGTATGAAACGTGAGTCTCCCTCCCACCCTGTTACCAAACATTCAGTTCCCCTCTGCAGAGACGACCAGTTAACCAGTTTCTTGATCGCTTTTTCTTTTCCATTTCTACCACAAACTCCCTAGAATGGACTCTGGTTTCTTCACACCTTTCTTAATGTAACAGCTTACTGAGTTTGTCATGCTCTCTCTCTACACCAGACTGCCTTTTCTCTGTCAGGTGGATAACCGAGAAAAATGTCTGGATAAGATCTGAGTTGGATTTTGATACACATAAGACAATGGTAGGAAAGAGGGGAGGCCATTCCATGGTGGCAGGGGGAGCTGACCCGAGAGCCTGGCATGTAGCAATGCTGTGTAAATGTTTACTGGGTAATTGCAATGATTAATGGAACAAGCATGTCTTGTTATAGAGACCAGAAAGAAACCTAGTTCACTGCAGCAGAGAGTTCAGAATGAGAACTAACAAAATACGGGGGTCACAGCAATCACAATTGCTAATATCAATTGAATGAGTAATGAGTGCCAGGCACTGTTTTAAGCTACTAAGCACTTTATTATTTCATTTACTCCTCAAAAACTCCTATGAGGTAGCACTTTATTATCCCTTTTACAGAGCAGGAAACCGAGTCTTGAGAAGGTTTAGTAAATTTCCCAAGATATCCAGCTAGTACGTAGGCAAAAGTTAAATCCAAGTCCCAATTTCAGTTGTTGGGAACAAGAATGATTAGGCTAAAGAAACCTGGAGCGTCCTGGAATTTGTAAACTAGAAGCTGGAGGTACTTTCTATGTTAGCACTATCCTAGGTGTTGATGAGGATCAAATAGATGCATAAAATATGGCTCCTTCCTTGCACATAAGTTGTATACTACGTTTTTGTAAACTTGACATCATGTTGTTTTGAAGGTGACTCGAGCCACTTTATTAATGCCCTCTTGATTTCTCAGACTATACCCCTCCTGAAGACAATGTTCGTGGCTGCTATTCCCTCTGAACCTCCTGGCATGGCATAGATCAATATTCACTCTTAAATTCCCTCTATTCCTGAGTTGTCACCAGACCTAAATGTGCAGATATCCCAAGGGGTGAGCAGTGGAAAGTAGAAAGCCCTTGACTCATGAGAGCAGGGTAAAAATATTGATGAAATCAGGAAAAAGGCACAAAGCGAATGTATCTTTGACCTGTTTGCAGAGTGAAGAAATAAATTATCCTGACTGACACTTCTTAAGCTCTAGTTCTTGAAGAATATTTATCAGTCATGAGTCATGAGCCAAGTGGCATAAGGAACAATTAAGGTGCATCTACCACTGGAATGAGGCTTTGCATTTTCTTCTTCCCATTCAAAAAGAATGTATTAGACAGCTTCTACCTGTACAATACAGTATTCCCCAAAAGAGTTTATAAACTGGGGAAACAATATATAACCGTAAGATGACTTAAAAGTGAAGATCATTTCATAAGCAACATAAAACAAAAAATATTTGATAAAGCATAAGAAAAATGCCCATGGGTAGCTAGGCTGCAACAAGAGAATATCAAAATATTGGTTTGGCACTAAAAATAGCTATTTAGCTTGGGGGAATAGCACCACAGCTCACCTTAAAGCAGAGCTTCCCAACCAGTGTGTCTTGGCATCAAAAGGTTACAGATGTGCCATGAAATGTTGATTCCTTCAGCCTTGGACTGGCTGGGTGGGAAGGGGGGCCAGAGCCCTGAGAGGTGGCTTCCATCTGGGAGAAGTCTGATCAAGGGTTCCTCAGAGGGTGGCCTGGGCCGTATTAGAGTTCAACAGCGCACCCTATAATCCTCAAAGGAGGCAAGCACAATGGTGGCATTTGCCATGTGATGAATGGAAACACGAAGGACGGCGGCAGCCAGCTGAGAGTGTGATTCTGTCTGCTGCAGTCAAGAGACCCCTGGAATTTCTGGGAGGGACGGTGTTCCAGCATGCCTGGGACAAGGCATGCAGCCCAGAGTGCAGCCAACTAGAGTAAAGATGCCTGAAGGCTGGGCAGGTTGTCCTGGTGGAGGTAGCTTGGAGTGATGGCTCCAAATCTTGGACTTGGAATGTACTAGGCACTTCTGTGTATTTGTGACTGACGTGCCTTTTGACTAACCTGGCAGCCGGGTGACTCCTATAACACGTGGACTTTTTGAAAATGAGAGCTTCATTATTCTTTGAAATATTTGATATGAAAAAGAGTCCAAATGGATTAAAGTTTTATTCTTATTATCCTAGAAAATTTAACATTACATTTTGTCAATGAGGGAAAAAGAAGAGCTGGTAAATTTTTAAAATATTTCAACAGTTGTAAAAAACTTTTTTATTCTCTTCTTGTGCAAAGATCCCCACGATGGTAATTATCGAGAACAGAGATATTGCCTGCATCATTTAAAAAAATTTGATCAGGAAATGTGTGTCATATTTCAAGTATAAAGGCAGATATAAACAAGTTTTGTTCATGAGATCTAGCTCAAAATTCTCCTTAAGAATTTCAAGAAGATATTATTAGGGAATTTCAGACACATTCAGTATTTAGTATTTTCCTTAATGCTATGCATATTATATTTATATTACATAAAGACACGTAAAGAAATACAAAGAAATACTCTCACAGAGCCCTTTATTACAAATATAGCCAAATCTCTTCCACATTGCTCTATTGTGCAATGCTAATATTGTCATTTTTTTCTCGGTGTGCTATGACATGAAAAATGTTAAAAAGTACTCTCTACAAGCACCTTTACTACTAGAAAATATTTAACCTTCTTATTGTGGCAAGTCAAATGAGTAGGGGGACAGGAAAGGGTGTGCTGGGTAGAGGGAACAACTGGGCAAAAGCAAAAAGGTGAGTCAGCAAGGAAATTCCCGAAACTACAAGAATATGGGAACAACAAAGAGAGGACTTTCTCCGTTCTTAATTTGTTGAAGGCACATAGCTTAATTTTGCAGGGCTGGAAAGAAATGATCAATAGGTGAAAATTAACCCTCACAAAATTAAAATAAATATTTGTATTTTATTTGTATTATTTAATATGTGAAACATGCAAAAGTCATGCAAGGCAACCCCGAATGGAATGGTATGCCCAGCAAAGCCAAAAAGAAGTTCTAAGAGAAGCCAGGTATCCTGGCTGCCCTGCCACTGTCTTTATCCACCAGCCTGACTCTTTCTTTCAGATCATCTTCTCAAATTATCCATAGGAGATTTATCCACATACTCAATAAGAAAAATATTTCTAATTATATCCAACCATTCTTAATATGAATGAGAATTATGCGGAGACTCTAGATTGCCAAGAGGTATTTTGCCAAACAATTCCTTTTGACTTAAGAAAGAAGAGGCAGCTGCATTGTTTCCATAGCTATCCATATAAAAGAGCCCTTGGAATGAGGCTGACTCGGCCTGCTTTAAAAAGCTCCAAGGTAAGTGGGAACAGGACGGGTCTTTCAAGAGGGACACTGGCCACACCGCCCAGTGTCGGCAGCAGCTGCTAGTCCTGGTACTGCTCCTTCTGAAACTGCACATTTTAAATCCATGAATTTTGTTGCCTGCTGCTTACAATAGGAAGTAATGCTGTAAATGGGATTTTCCCCCTTTTTGGTTAACTAATCTAGTGCTTTTCCCTTTTCTTTTACAGAACTGTCTCACGTCCAGGCTACATCTTCTCACTTGCTAACAAGGTAAGATTTGGACTCACCAGTCCCTGGAGGAGAATGCAAGAGCCTCTGGGATGGATTTATGTCACTTAGCAACCTTTGAGAAAGTGCTTGTCTCAGTAAATACCCTCTGACAACTGTACTTTAAGAAAGGGACTAGAGAGGGAGACAGGGAGGACTTTCCTTTTAAGACACTGCCACACATCCTCGTTTATGGCTCAAACATTGGTGGGTGACAGTTGAGCAACACAATCCCTTTTAATAGAATATTTTGTCTCTGTGCAAAAACAATCTGCACTCAGATTCCCCTGCTAAAATCTCAAATTTGATAAAAATGTATCCTATTTGGTAAACATGATATCCAACAAATATGAAAGTACCTAGGACAATGTTTCCTTTAAGCTTCTAAGGAGCCCTTGTAAAAAGTCACCTACACAATGCCGAGTGCTGTATGAAAACAAAACACTGGGATTTTTGTTATATACAGCAGAGCTATTAATCTGCCTTACGACTGCACACTGCATTGCTAGAGAGACTGGGGTAGCTGATTAAAGTGAGTTTCAAGTAATTTGATCATGTAATGACTGCAGTAGCATTCTTTGCCAAACCTTTCCTTCTACTGGTACCACTGGTAACCTGCAGGTAACACAGAATGGAGAAAACAGGGCCTGCAATCTTCAGAAGGAAATTTGGAATAGCAAAGGGAGCCCTTCAATGTAGAAGAATGAGCATAATGTTGGCTATGATTTTTATCCTTAATTAGTTTAACTGGGTTAAACTGATTTGGATTTGATATGCATAGAAATTATGTTAGAGAAACTCTACTAAGCACCCGACTAAAAGAAAAAAAGGTAAAAAAAAATTATAATCCCCAATAAACCACTAAACTTGAGCCAATCTGGACATCTAAAGGAGGAAATAAAGTTCTCTTACGTTACATGGCAAGACATGGAATTTTGTGACATTATAATAAATGACATTTTATATATAAATGATAGCCTGAACTATTTCAAATGACTCTCTCAGTCATTATTTAAACTTTTTTTCCAATGTGTCTTCACCATATCTCATGGGTTGTGAATTAAGAAAGGCAGAAATAAATTATAATCCCTATTCCAAAGATGGAGGCACTTAGGCTCAAAACGATCAAGTGACTTACCCAACATCACAAGCTACTTGGCAGCAGCGCTGAGACTATTTTCCTGAGACCCTGTTTCCTGATTAGAATGCAAGTCTTGGAGGATGAAAGAAGATAATGCATGTAAAGCCCTGAATACAGTATTGTGTACACAGTGACCACCTGATGCCTTTTAGTTCTTGTGATTATGTTTGTTTCAGTAGCTATAACATGGTATACAGTAGACCTACCTAGTGGAATTTCCAACTGGGCCCAGACTCTCTAGTGCAAAATGTTTTATCTCTTTTAGGACCTCTGAGCTCAGCAGCCATGAGTGCAGACTCAGAGATGGCTGTTTTTGGGGAGGCTGCTCCTTTCCTCCGAAAGTCAGAAAAGGAGCGCATTGAGGCCCAGAATAGGCCCTTTGATGCCAAGACATCTGTCTTTGTGGTGGAGCCCAAGGAATCCTTTGTCAAAGGGACTGTCCAGAGCAGAGAAGGAGGGAAAGTGACAGTGAAGACTGAAGGGGGAGCGGTGAGTAGAGTCCCAGGAGCCTGCCACATTTTATTGATTTCTTTCTTCTTCTTTTTTTCTTTTCGGTTTGGTCATTCAGTCAATGTAAATGCTTGTCTTTACTTTCTACCAGACTCTGACAGTGAAGGATGATCAGATTTTTCCCATGAACCCCCCCAAATTTGACAAGATCGAGGACATGGCCATGATGACTCACCTGCATGAGCCTGCTGTGCTGTACAACCTCAAAGAGCGTTATGCAGCCTGGATGATCTACGTGAGTGCCCTGCTACCAGTGGTCCTTATCATCATCACCATGTTCCCCACCAGCCCACTGCTTCCATTGTAGTATAAATGGGTCATCGGTAGTGACCCATTACACTCTCAGTAGTAGGTAAAATGTTGATTATTGCTATTGCTATTGTGAAGCACAACCCAGCAACCAGTACTCCAGCCTCGCCTCCTCATCCAAAGCTGGGAAGGCCAGTGCCCATGGTCACTGGGTTTGCACAGATCCCTCAGGCAAACATCTGAGCTGCTTCTGTTTACATCCCAACCACATGCCTACCTCGTCCACTTTTACCCTCCCCATTCTAGCTCCAGAATCATCCAGAGGGAAAAGATAAACTTATGTTTTAACACTTAAAAAATGATCATTTTAAAGATCAAATTTTACTCATTTTCACTCTCCCCAAATAATAGCAATTTGTATCTGTGTGTTCTAGTCCCTTCCACCTGGAATCTGACCTCCTGGGCAAAACCTTTCCAACTTCCCCAGGCAGAGCTGCATGTTCTGCCCTGTTGTTTCTGTCTCATGTTTTTTCCTGATCATTCATTTACATGATTGTCTCCCACATAGATTGGGAGTTCCTTGAGGGACATGACCTCATTTATGTTTCATTTCTACTGCCTTGCAGAGGCCTAACACATAAAACACATTTGGTAAATACTTTTGAATTGAATTTATTATGCTGCATTCCTATTTTTGCACAGTTTAGCCAGTTCCGATATTTAGCTGGGCAATACCTATACAGGTATACCTCAGATTTATGGTATCGGCATCCATTCTACTTGGTTGGTAGTCTGAACCAGTTTTCAAAAGATTTTTAAAATCCCTTTGCTGTAATCATAATGTATTTACAATAGTTTGTGTTCTGTTTCCTTATAAATTGAAAATAGTTTATAAATATTATACCAGTGTTGCTGCATATTTTCATGTTCACTTTTTAAAATGCCTGCATCGTATTGTCTTAAGAAGATTTACCACAGTTCACCTAATCATTCCCTTATCCTTGGACACCTAGCTTATGTCCAAATTTATGTTCTCATAAATTTGAATTATTTTAATGCTTCCAGGAAATATGTGCCCATTTCCTTAAAATAGTAACAATGTTTCATAGTACATATTATAAAAAACCAAACCATGCTTTTGATGCTCCTGCTATGTGAAAATGACTGTGACAAGCCCCAAGGAGAACAGTAAAAATTCTGAATTGCAGTCCCTTCACTCAAGGATTTTGCTAGCACAGTGTTAAATTTGCCAGTTAGTTTTCATGCTGATACCTTGAAGAAATATGGAGTACTCAAAGTGCTCCTTTTTGTGAAAATTCAATTAATAAGTGAATTGCACAAATAACAGGAAAGGCCTTTGGCTAGTTATTCTTTCTTTTTCCCTTGCATAGACCTACTCGGGCCTCTTCTGTGTCACTGTCAATCCCTACAAGTGGCTGCCGGTGTACAACCCCGAGGTGGTGACGGCCTACCGAGGCAAGAAGCGCCAGGAGGCCCCGCCCCACATCTTCTCCATCTCTGACAACGCCTATCAGTTCATGCTGACTGGTGAGTGAGCCGAGTGTTTTGTATGTGCATCATCTGTTGAGAGCTGACCCATAGGAGAAAGGGACTAGTCAGTCGCAACACACTCTTTGAGATGATCCCCTTTACTTGAGGCTGGTATTTGTGACAGAGAAGTGCCAGCAGGAGAGAATGTAAAAGATGATTTGCAATTCCTAGTATTTGTATAATCAAGTCTTCCAAGAAATATTTCCTTTGAGGAAAAATTTTATGGGGAAAGAAAATGTTGAAAGCTCCAGTATAAGTGATGATCACATTGGCTGTATTTTCCTGAGGCACCAGACATTTTCTTTTCTTTTTAATACTCTACCACTAAACGTGTACCAAACATGCACTTGGCTCTTTAGTTGGGCCAAGAAACCGAAGAATAAAAATTGCGTCTGTGGTTTTATCCTCAGTATCATAAATTACGACCAATGACTAGTCTCTCTATGTTAAGGACAGCACAAGTGCTATTGCCCTTTGCCCAGAACCAGCCGAACAGGCTCCAGATTTTAAGGTACATCTGTTATTAAGACGGTCATGCCACGGATCTATTTTCTATAATATTGTCTCAGCTAGACCAATCTAAAGTACTTGTGGCACGGTGAGAAAGGGCTTAGAGAATTCCTCTTCAGAAATAGTAAAACATCAAAACAAACTTTTACTTTCCCCTAAAATTATGACCAAAGCCATGAGTGCTGCCAAAGCTACCACCTTTATACTATACTTACTCCTCACACACTAAAAACATCTCTAATGCCCATTCCTCATTACTTCTTGCATCTACAATAAATAATGTCCCTACCTTAAATTATCATCTAAACCCAACTAAAGAGCCAAGTGCATGTTTGATGCACGTTTAGTGGTAGAGTATTAAAAAGAAAATGTCCGGTGCCTCAGGAAAATACAGCCAATGTGATCATCACTTATACTGGAGCTTTCAACATTTTCTTTCCCCATAAAATTTTTCCTCAAAGGAAATATTTCTTGAAAGACTTGAGTATACAAAGTGGCAGTGTTCTGTTTACATGGGTACATGTGTGGTAAAATTGGGGAGGATGAAGGGCCCAAAAAGCCCTGATGATTGCAAAGCCCAGACTGAAACATACCAAGTTCATTACAATTTTACCTTATTTACCATTTACAAATATATAATAAAACAGTATTAAATGTCTATAATTTCTCTTTTGTAGACCGGGAGAATCAGTCAATCCTGATCACGTAAGTAGATACTATGCTTTCTTTTATGGCTGTGATAGCTGCTAGCTTTGGGACCTCATCTGACTTAGTTTTGATTTGGCAGCGGAGAATCCGGAGCAGGGAAGACTGTGAACACCAAGCGTGTCATCCAGTACTTTGCAACAATTGCAGTTACTGGGGACAAGAAGAAGGAGGAACCTACTTCTGGCAAAATGCAGGTGAGTGAGATTGCCATGGTCAGGATCCAGGCTCTGCTGAGGCTCTCAGGTTAGAAATTTCCGAGCCCCAGATGTGAGAACTGCTCTTGCCTTTGCAGGGGACACTGGAAGATCAAATCATCAGTGCCAACCCCCTACTGGAGGCCTTTGGCAATGCCAAGACCGTGAGGAATGACAACTCCTCTCGCTTTGTAAGTCTCTTAGACACTATGATACACACTATTCACTGGTCAAAATTTATGGGATGTTTGCAAATACATTCTCTGAATCTTTTTCATTCACATTACATTACATCATGGTTCTTTCCTTTTCCTCTGAGCATGTAATAACATGGATCAAAGCCTTGTCTTAAAGGATATATGACCCTTTCCCTGAATTCTTTGTTATCTGTCTTTAACTAGAATTATTCAAAACATTTAAATTTTATTTATTTTTAATTGACAAATAATTGTATATATTTATGGGGTACAATAGGATGTTTTGATATATGTATACATTATGGAATGATTACATTAAGCTAATCAACATGTCCCTTACTTCACATACTTATCATATTCACAATTTTTTTTTTTTTTTTGAGACAGAGTCTCGCTCTGTTGCCCGGGCTAGAGTGAGTGCCGTGGCGTCAGCCTAGCTCACAGCAACCTCAAACTCCTGGGCTTAAGCAAGCCTACTGCCTCAGCCTCCCGAGTAACTGGGACTACAGGCATGCGCCACCATGCCCGGCTCATTTTTTCTATATAAATATATATTTCAGTTGGCCAGATAATTTCTTTCTATTTTTAGTAGAGACGGGGTCTCGCTCTTGCTCAGGCTGGTCTCGAACTCCTGACCTCGAGCAATCCACCCGCCTCGGCCTCCCAGAGTGCTAGGATTACAGGCGTGAGCCACCACGCCCGGCCCATATTCACAATTTTAAAATCAAAGAAAATTCTTTTACTTACAAAGTAGGAGATACACCTTCTCCCACTGACACAATTAGTCTCTGAATTGATTTAATATTAAAGCATTAGCATGTCAAGTGTTTTGAGTTTCCCAAAGATTTGATATATATAAAAACAAGGTAGTAATATTAGTTTTCCTTTCAAGGGTAAATTCATCAGAATCCACTTTGGCACTACAGGAAAACTGGCTTCTGCTGACATTGAAACATGTAAGTGCTCAGATATCCTTTAAAACCATTTCTGTTTTTTATGATCCATAAAACTGACCAAAAATCAAATTTGCATGTCACATGAATTTTTACACTTTTCCTTCCAGATCTGTTAGAGAAGTCTAGAGTTACTTTCCAGCTTAAGGCTGAAAGAAGCTATCATATTTTTTATCAGATCACATCAAACAAGAAACCAGAACTAATTGGTAAGAAACATTATCATTATTTTTCAGAATTACTGCACCAACACCTATTAATGCATGGTCCAACACAGTATTCGAAAACTAAACATTGTCAAGTTTATATGCTATTTTACTTTTAAAAATTGCTTTGTAAGTTTGGTAAAAATTTATATGCACTCATTAGAAAAATTCAAAAGAAAGCAAAAGGAAAACTGAAAATAACACCTCTAATTCCTATCGCTATGAAATAACAACTATGAACACTTGGAAGAATATCATTCTAGTCATTTCTATACACATATCTTTACATATAGATGCATACATACAATTTACACAACCAAAATCATAGTTACATGCTCTTCTGTAATCTACTTTCTCACTGGGCAATAACATATCATAGCTTTTTCCATGTCACTAAATATAGCCCCATATTATTATTTCTAATGGCTGTATTGTGTTCCATTCTAGAGATAAGCATAATTTACTTATCTCTGGTAACCATACCCCCTTTAAGGATATTTTGATTGTTTCCAATTCTGGATTTTCTATTGTCAACACTATGATGATTATCCTTATAGATACAACTTTTCCCACTAAGTGATTATCTTCTTCGGAGTGTAGTAGTTTTTTTAAAAATAGGGAATGATAAGAAACACCATGACACCAACTTTAAGGTGTCTGAGGTGGTACCAGATATCCTTTAAATGGCCCTTCAGTGCCCATCAATCACCTTTCAACCAAACATCATCTAGTGCCTTAAAATTTGTCTAGAAATCTCTTGTTTTAATGAAGAGAATAATTGTGCTTATCTTTGCTCTGGTCCATGTACTTAGAAATGCTTCTGATTACCACGAACCCGTATGATTACCCATTTGTCAGTCAAGGGGAAATCAGTGTGCCCAGCATTGATGATCAGGAAGAACTGATGGCCACAGATGTAAGTAGAACACAAGAAAATGTAAATTATTATGGTGGGTCAGAGCAATAGTCATCCAGATAAACATTCAGTCTCTAGTAGAAATAGCAAAGGAAGATGGAAGGATGAGCATGGATGTGTCCCTTAGAGTCAAATGAAGAGTAGAATGTGCCCCTACAACATTTTACTTATCCTTAATAGCCTTCTACAGATCTATCATTCCTGAATGTAACTAAACTAATTTTTTTTTGTAATCTACTTGCATAAGATCCATACCACCTCTCAAAATAACAAGTTCCTTAAGTTTATTATCTTTATTCCCTATTCTAAGTTTACTTTCTGAATCTTCAGAGGGTATGCCCCTTTAATTCTAATGCTCTGTGATGGCCTTTGGTTGACCAAGTCTCTACACACGCAATCTAAGGGGGTCCATGCCCCACATTAGTACTGGTAGTTTCCTCAGTTTGATCAACAAGTCAGGAATGGGAACATGAACTGTTAATAGTAAGTGTGTGGATTGCAACCTAACAACTATCCTATTGGTTGTATTGACAGAGTGCTATTGATATATTGGGCTTTACTAATGAAGAAAAGGTCTCCATTTACAAGCTCACGGGGGCCGTGATGCATTATGGGAACTTGAAATTTAAGCAAAAGCAGCGTGAGGAGCAAGCAGAGCCAGATGGCACTGAAGGTATCAACTGAGTGATCCACATGATTTCACGTTTGTGTGAAAATCACATTCTTAATTTGTAACCCATGAGTTTTCCTAGGGAAGATAAATTTGCTTTTAAGAATTGAGTTTTAAAATACCTGTATGTCTAAATAATATACCATGGGAAGCATGGGCATTAGATAGATGCTTCCTGTAATTTCTGAAGTTCTTTAGGACAAACTACCCATAATCAAGGTCTTGAATTTAGTGACAAAATGGGCAAGAATACTCAAGAAGATACACCAAAATGCTGCACAAAATACTTGAGCCTTAAAAAATGTTTTTAAGGAAGTGAGTTTCTTTGGACCATAATAATATTGTTCTATTCTTTCTTCCTTTTAGTTGCTGACAAGGCAGCCTATCTCCAGAGTCTGAACTCTGCTGACCTGCTCAAAGCCCTCTGCTACCCCAGGGTCAAGGTCGGCAATGAGTACGTCACCAAAGGCCAGACTGTAGAACAGGTAGGAACATAATTCAAATTCACTGCTAGGGATGAAAGCATTTTAACAGTGCTCTAATAACTTCAAGAGTTATATCTTTGTCTTTCAAGGTGACCAACGCAGTGGGTGCTCTGGCCAAAGCCGTCTACGAGAAGATGTTCCTGTGGATGGTCACCCGCATCAACCAGCAGCTGGACACCAAGCAGCCCAGGCAGTACTTCATCGGGGTCTTGGACATCGCTGGCTTTGAGATCTTTGATGTGAGTTAGTGGCTGGTTGGTGAGAGGATTTTATAATAAGGCAATGGAAATATCAATAAGAAGGAATCTGTGAATATTATGACCTTTTCTTACCACTGTCAAAGTTATCTTAAGACTTAACAGAAAATAACTGGGCAGCTACTAATTATTTATTGTAGTGCCAATTCCACTTCTATGAGAAACAATGCATGTAATGAGGACTCTTCAATTTGGTATGTGATCCAAACAGGGTTATGAATTAGTTTAGTGCAGTGGGGGTGGGGGAGGAGGTTCTAAAAATCCCAGAAAATGAAGCTGATATAAAAATATCAAAGTATAAGTTTTGAATATATGGTGGATAAATCATTCAGAAATACTTAGAGATAATAAGAGCCAAGAGAAAGGTTAATAATCTAGAGTCAGCATTAATAAATGCAATTAACTTTTAAGGCTCATTAGTTTGGTATTATGGAATAAAAATTCATATTTGATTAAGAAATACATTTTTCCTGCTTATAGTTTTTAAGAAGTTTATATTTTTCTTTATAATTATATAAGCAAAACTTGGGTATTGCAGAAGATATAGAAAAGCAAGGAAAAAATTCCACACAATTCCACTGTTTATACTTAGTTAATGTTAACATTTTGGTGGGTTTTTTTTAAAACTATAAGCATATATTATCATATTGTACATAATATCTGGTGTCTTTTTTTTTCATATCACATTAAAGAATAACAAGGGTGGCAATTATTGCTCATTTGACATACTATCCATGGTGACTTCCATGCAAGATAGACTACTCCAAGCCAGCTTCTCATGGGTTGAAAGTTGGTTCTGGAATGAATCAACAGAAAATTATCAACCCTCTGGAAAATGTAGAAAATGGGAATAAAGATGGGATAGTTAAGTAGGAAATCAGGAAAATACCTGAGTAAGCTTAAGAAAATGCAGAAAAAGAGTATTAATAATGACAGGATTTTCTACAAAATGGCAGCAAAAAAATAGTAGATTCAATATGCTCTCAAACCTTCCATACTTTCCACTTTTTATTTCAATGGAGTCTCTTCAGTGCAATGACTCTGACATCTATAATCTAAAGGCTGCTGGACATTTATTTATTTATTTATGTCTTTTTATGGCAGGCTTTAGCAGCTGAAGGACACATTTTTAAATTGAAAAGTCCTATAATTTAAAAATGCTCAATTTGCTCAACAGGGAAGTAAATACATCTATTTATTTAGTTCAACAGCTTGGAGCAGCTGTGCATCAACTTCACCAACGAGAAACTGCAACAGTTTTTCAACCACCACATGTTCGTGCTGGAGCAGGAGGAGTACAAGAAGGAAGGCATCGAGTGGACGTTCATCGACTTCGGCATGGACCTGGCTGCCTGCATCGAGCTCAT
>CM052441.1:104600319-104612161 GCA_028533085.1 Varecia variegata
AATAAATATTAGTGATTGAGAATCTTCTTTGTGAGTACATATTGAAAAGTCTTGTTCATATTTATGTTGTGTGAAATTTTCAAATGCTTAATTTTTGACTGTGATCTTTTCTTTTAAATGAGCTTATCTGACTTTCTAGATCTACTAGAGAAGTCCCGAGTTACTTTCCAGCTACAGGCTGAAAGAAGCTACCACATATTTTATCAAATCATGTCCAATAAGAAACCAGAGCTTATAGGTAAAAAGCATCTTCAATTTATTTCTATCAAAGAAGAATAACAGCCCTTCTAAGAAGTCCCTCTGAAATGTTTTTGATGACCAAAGTAACTGTCTATATATTGTTCTTTTCCATGTGTTCAGAAATGCTTCTGATCACCACCAACCCATATGACTATGCCTTTGTCAGTCAAGGTGAAATTACTGTGCCCAGCATCAACGACCAGGAAGAGCTGATGGCCACAGATGTAAGTAATAAGAACAAAGTAGGAAAAAGCAAATCCATCTTCCAGTATACAACATGCCTCTATTAGAGTGGAAAGCAGTAGCAGAAAGACTACATATAGACAGGTAATAGTACCTTTTGAGATTTCTTACCCCTGGGAGAAAATTACAGAATATTTCAATGCCCTCCCTGACAAGTGTTAGAAAACTTTAGATGCCTGTAAGAAATGTTAGATCTTTGGCATTCTTTGGTTAATAGGTTTTTTTAATTCTATCTTACTGGTCATTTTTGGTCAATATTTATACTCCAATATTGATGTTTCTCTTCTGTTTTATGCCTTCTTGTTTTTCCCAAGAAACTGGGAAAGAGCCACAATATTTTAGATTGTTTAATAAATTAACATGAAATTCACACAGTTCCTCTACAATCACATGTAAACACTTAACCTGTTTTGAATGAATCTCTGTGGGCTGATGGGACATGCCTCTCTCCTTCCTATGCAGCATTAGAAGAAATGTGTTGTCTACCTCAAAAAAATACTCTTTTTGGGGACTCCATGAGTCTTTATATTTATTTTTGAAAACACACATTCTTTCCCCATCACCAACCCTTTTTTTAAGGATTGTTACTTTTTGGTATATTTTCTTTATATACAAACTTTATATGTATTTCATGTTCTCTTTTAAATTACTGAATAGTCTTCTTTCCTTATTTTTAACATTAACATCAGTGGGAATATCCTAATACTCCCAAGATAGGGTTGAAAGTTGTTTGTAAAAATACTTTCTCTTTTAAAATATTATTTTCAAAGAGTGAATAATCTATTTTTGTGCCTTTATCTTATAAATATACGCTTTTACTCTCTATAACTTATTGTTTACATGTCCAAAAGTGATATGGAGTTGAGAAATAACCCCTAGTCTGGGAAGTTAAAAGAAAATGTAGAAATCTTCTCTAGGACCTCTGTAATAATGTCTAGGTTCTGTGAATCAGTAGTTAGTGAGCTGGAACGGGAAAGCAATAACCGGGGTAAGAGTCTTAGGAGACAAGAGTGGTAAATAAACACACTTTCCTCTACCTTCCGTAGATGCCTTCCCCCATTTATAAGCCTTTTCAAAGCCTACATGGGCAACTAAAAAGGTAATCAAAATCTGATAGAGAAAAAAGACAGAGAAATATTTCGCTAAAAGGAGAAAGTTCTTCTTTTCACAAATGTCTCTTCCCTGCACGAAAAATGAAAAGCCAGGTAAAGTTCACTCCCGGGCATCTCACGGTCAGCTGAGCTGTGGCTTGATACCAAAGAGGCATGTGGAGAAATACTTGGGGCCAATGCTGTTCTCACATCTTTCCAACTGCATCCTTCATGCCCATTAGGGTGGGAAGGTAGACCGTAATTATGTATTAGGTTAGGACGACATAGGAGAAGGAGGAGCAAAAGGGAGCTTTGTGAGACTGGAAAAGAGAAGCAAGGATAGCCACGAGACCATAAGGAGCACATGCCTGAGGAAGAGGGCAGGCCGAAATGGAAAAACAGGGAAAGCTCTCCTTTTGGCAACAAAAGTCCTGGCTCTGAGTCCTGGTTCAGTAAGTGTGGACAAGTCACATAACATCCTTCCCATCCACATGACTCAAATGGAAAGACTGACACACACTGCTTGGTGTTGCTATGTGGATCGAAGAGGTGAAGAGTGCCTTTTGAAAACAGCAAAGTCCTAGTCAAATGTAAGGCAAGCATGATGAGGAAAAAGCAGGGAGGCAGGCCTGGTGTCCTGAGGGAGTCTGCATGGTGATAATTGAGAGGTGAGTAAATTCAACTCTTTCCACAGAGTGCTATAGACATCCTGGGTTTCACCGCTGATGAAAAGACGGCCATTTACAAGCTCACTGGGGCCGTGATGCATTACGGGAACATGAAATTCAAGCAAAAGCAAAGGGAAGAGCAGGCTGAGCCAGACGGCACTGAAGGTACCACTCACTGCTGAGACGAGCTTTTCAGAGACAGGGACCATGTTTTTACTTTCTTTGATCTTATGAGGGGCAAAAGTATTAGGGGAAGTAAATGACACAATGCCTGATGTTTTACTTTACTGAAATTTGTGAAGATTTGTGATTTCTTTTTTTTTTTCAGTTCCCTCCCCCTCCACGAGTTTGTGGTTTCTGACCATCTCATTCTTTATTGATTTTTGTAAGCTAGTATTTGCTATTTGATTAAAACATGTTTATTCCAGTAAATAATTTGTATGCCCACATGCACTGAAAAGACAGAGATATGAATTTTCCTGTCACTAGCTGTCTAGGTTAGGGTTTCTCACATTGTTTTTTTTTTAAACCTGTGCTCTGCTTTTGTCATATTTTAAATATTACACAGAGCACCAACTCTCCCAGCTCCAATTTATCACCACAAGAAATGACTAAAATTAGGGCCAAGAGTGGCAATACTTTAGAAGTAATATGAAAAAATGAATAGGTTTGGTGACATTTGCTCATAATACTCTTCAAGCAAAATCTTTTTTCTTAGTCATCATCATTCACATCTTAAATTGTGTAACCCATGGTCAGGTTCACCGTTCTCACCTTATTCATGCAGTTGCTGACAAAGCTGCTTATCTGACAAGTCTGAACTCTGCTGACCTGCTCAAAGCCCTCTGCTACCCCAGGGTCAAGGTCGGCAACGAGTTCGTCACCAAAGGGCAAACTGTGCAGCAGGTAAACATCACTTAAACTCCCGGATTTATTTGAACCACAGGAGACTTAAGAGTTCATCATTGCTTCCAATTCAAAAATCTAACCTACCATTCTTCTTGAAGGTATACAATGCAGTGGGTGCTCTGGCCAAAGCCATCTACGAGAAGATGTTCCTGTGGATGGTCACCCGCATCAACCAGCAGCTGGACACCAAGCAGCCCAGGCAGTACTTCATCGGGGTCCTGGACATCGCTGGCTTTGAGATCTTTGATGTGAGTAGTGAACTGACAGAAAATTAGCAAGTGCAAATCAGTCATTTGATCTATCTTGTTACAGTATTCAAAATTATTTTTACAAAATGTACTTTACAGAAAGTACAAACATAATTCCCGCTGAAAAGAAATGAAAACAACTAAACAGGTATAAATAGAAAAAGACAGAATCTATTCTTTCAAGTGTAGAAGTCTCGAAAAATGGTCCATGAGAGGTTAAAATATTCAAAATCTATCCTGGTTCCAAGTAGATGAGAATAGAAACACTTTCTTAAATTATGTTAAGGGAATATTTGAAAGAGCCCTCATTTAATAGTATTTTGCCTAATATGATTTTTTTTTTTTTTTTGAGACAGAGTCGCTTTGTTGCCCAGGCTAGAGTGAGTGCCATGGCATCAGCCTAGCTCACAGCAACCTCAAACTCCTGGGCTTAAGCGATCCTACTGCCTCAGCCTCCCGAGTAGCTGGGACTACAGGCATGAGCCACCATGCCCAGCTAATTTTTTCTATATATATTTTAGTTGGCCAGATAATTTCTTTCTATTTTTAGTAGAGACGGGGTCTCGCTCTTGCTCAGGCTGGTCTCTAACTCCTGACCTCGAGCGATCTACCCGCCTCGGCCTCCCAGAGTGCTAGGGTTACAGGCGTGAGCCACCGCGCCCAGCCTATTTTGCCTAATATGATTTTATGTAGTAACTTGGAAACCGAAGTATTTGAGGAATTGATTTTCCTTTGTTTAGAATTATATATTAAGAAAATAATCTGAAGGTTTATGATTTAATAAGCCAAAATGCCTCAAATTCAGAAGATATTAGTAGTTGCTCTGTAGAGATGAATACCTGAATTATAAGTAATTTCCTATGTTTATCCTTTCCCATAGTTCAACAGCCTGGAGCAGCTGTGCATCAACTTCACCAACGAGAAACTGCAACAGTTTTTCAACCACCACATGTTCGTGCTGGAGCAGGAGGAGTACAAGAAGGAAGGCATCGAGTGGGAGTTCATCGACTTTGGCATGGACCTGGCTGCCTGCATTGAGCTGATAGAGAAGGTTTGGTGACTTTTCAAGCTTTCAAAACAGGAAAAACAAATTGCCCAGCTCCCTATGCTTAACTGTAATCCCAGCTCTCAAAGAATAAGCACTGGTGTTTCATGATGCACTTATATACTCTGGTTGTGAGATGTGTCACAAGTGATCTGTTATTAATGAACAAAGTACAGTAGTTTGCAGAAAAATGATTATCACACACATATACACATACACACAGATTCACATTTATCTGTTTAATAACTTCAGACTCCCTCACTTTTATTCCTACATGGTTTCATGCTTATGGGAGACAGGAATGAAATTAGAGCAACTCCTCTGAGTATTGTAATTAACCACGGTGTATCTATGATGGCACATTACGCAGGCATCATCCCTCACGTGTAACAAGGCAGAGTTTGTCAAGATGTCTTAAAGGTTGGAAGGTTAGCCCTTCAACTGTTGCTGTTACTGTCTTTCTCTATTCACGATGACTACTGAATGAACTACAAACCCGTATATGACCTTACCTAGAAAATGAGCCCTGAATTTCCCATTGTCAAGGGGTGGAACAATAGGTACATCAGATCTGGATATGTTTAAACTCATCAAGCAATTGTTAAACGCTTCCAAAAGTAGTTTATTAATATCTTGGGAGCTCATCATGTACCTATTGATACAAATAAAGTGTATGTATGAATTCTTCCCTAAGCAATGGGAAAGGAGAAATAAATGCAATTGCCATCTAGGAAAACTTCAAATACTCAGGTAAAAATTCACAAAAATATGAAAGATAAGAGTAAAAGCAGACTTGGTCTGTACAATTTGGGGAAAAGATATGTTAATTTGATTTAATATCTCTACTATTCATGAAAACTGTATGGTCCTTAGGAAAGGGATTTATTTTCTTCTCTAGTCTTTCAGTTTGTGGATCATCAAAATAGTTTTTAGGAGACAATTTGCAAATTTGTGAAATCATCAAAGTTGAATTTTCTTTCAGTCTTTCATATCAAATTTGCCACTCAAAAGAGTCCAACTGCTTAGAAAGCAAAACCAAATTACCATCACTTAACTTTGCAGTGGTGGGGAACATAGCTTAAAGTACAAAGAGTTTTAATGATACAACATGAGATGCACTTTTCTATTTGGAATGGATCGTTTTTAGTCCTTATATATAATCTCTCTTCTCTTCATACTTCTGTCGTGCCTAGATTTGAGGTGAAGGAAATTACGTTGTCAGTAAGAAAGAAAGTATTCAGATATATACATTTATGGAATAGAGAATTCAGTTTCGAAATGGTACTTTTGGAATTTAATTTTATACCCTGAACACAAAGTTTACCAAATGGCACAGATGTATTTTTTTTTAAAACTGAGTCTTTTCAGCAAACAGATTTCCCGTATGTTCTTGGTAAAGACTGTTTCACATTTCAGTAGTAGAGAAGAGACAGTAAAGTAGGATCATGCCTATTTTCCATTCCGAGTCTTCTTCTGAAACACTGTACTTTCAGGTTTACTACATAAACTATTGGGAGATAACTTTCTGAAAGCCTCATTATCATCCCTCTCTTCCCTATTCTTAGCCTATGGGCATCTTCTCCATCCTGGAAGAGGAGTGCATGTTCCCCAAGGCAACAGACACTTCCTTCAAAAACAAGCTGTATGAACAACATCTTGGAAAGTCCAACAACTTCCAGAAGCCCAAGCCTGCCAAAGGCAAGGCTGAGGCCCACTTCTCGCTGGTGCACTACGCCGGCACCGTGGACTACAACATTAATGGCTGGCTTGACAAGAACAAGGACCCTCTGAATGAGACCGTGGTCGGGCTGTACCAGAAGTCTGCAATGAAGACTCTGGCTTTCCTCTTCGTTGGGGGACAAGCTGGTGAAGGAGGTGATTTTTAATAGCATCAATATGTTACAAGAGTCATAAAATAGAAATAAACTGTTTATCAGAGACAAATATAGTTAGGGCAAAACCTAACATGAAAATATTGGCCAATATGGGTCTAATGAAAGCAAGTATATTTAATAACTGTGGTGCAGTCTTACAATCATAGACTTCCAGAGCTAAAATTGACACTATGGATCATTTATTCCACGGCCTCATTTAATCAATGAGAAAATAAGAATCTCAGAGAGGTTAAGTGACTGGCCCAATACCATACAATTCATTTCTACCATTTTAATAGCATTGGTTCCTTCAAGGATCCAACTAAGCTGGAGTTAAGGAAATCCTCTGTCAGGACCCTGGTGCTTGGGGAATTAAAGTTCTGTTCTCTTAATTGCCCTAAGACAAGACGTCAAAGTAACAACATGGAAGCACAGGCAAACAGGAAATAGGATTTCCCTGCAGGTAAGCAGAGGCTTACCATCCTGGGACCAAGCATGCAACTTTGCCTATTCTCTGGGTGATGTGTGCACTCAGGGGGCATTACTATTCTGTTTCCTTGGCCCTTGCTTCAGGGAACAGACATTGCTGATTCCGAATAGGGGAATCCCATCTCCTACCCACATGTACCCTTTACACTTACAATTCTTTTGTTGTTGATTTTTTTCCCGAGTGCCTGTAAAATGAGCCAATGCTTATATTTTCTTAATTTACAATTGAGGGAGGAGAGATATGGAAAGAACAGGAATGATGCAAATGAATGAGTGCAAATTTAAATTCCAAAAGTAATTTTAGCATTCCTGATGTCTACAAATAGTACTTAAAAGACTGTTACGGCCCAGCATGGTGGCTCACGCCTGTAATCCTAGCACTCTAGGAGGCTGAGGCAGAAGGATCACTTAGGCTCAGAAGTTCAAGACTAGCCTGAACAAGAGCGAGATCCCATCTCTACAAAAAATAGAAAAATTAGCTATGCCTGGTGGCGCATGCCTACAGTTCCAGCTACTCAGGAGGCTGAGGCAGGAGATTTGCTTGAGCCCAGGAATTTGAGGTTGCAGTGAGCTTTGATGATGCCATTGCACTCTACCCAGGGCAACAGAGCGAGACTGTTGTCTCAAAAGAAAAAAAAAGGCTTGCAAATAATTTTAATTTTTCTATTTTATTTTTTAGAGGGTGGTGGTGGAAAGAAAGGTGGCAAAAAGAAGGGTTCTTCTTTCCAGACAGTGTCAGCTCTTTTCAGGGTAAAGTATATTCTTGAATTCCAGAGAATGATTTTTATTAAAAAATTAAATTATCATAACAGAAAAATATTTTTTAAAGATATCTATAGTGAGGCCGGATGCAGTGGTTCACACCTGTAGTTCCAGCACTTTGGAAGGTTAAGGTGGGAGGATCATTTGAGCCCAGGATGTCCTGGCAACACAGCAAGAGCCTGTCTCTACAAAAAATTTAAAAAATTAGTTGGGTGTGATAGCACAAACCTGTAGTCCCAGAAACTTGCGAGGCTGAGGTGGGAGGATCCTTTGAGCCCAGGAGTTTGAGGTTGCAGTGAGCTATGATCATGCCTTTGCACTCAAGCCTGGGCGAGAGAATGAGACCTTGCCTCCACAAAAAAGAAAAAAAAAAAAAAAAAAGATACCAATGGTGAAACTGAAGAAAGTGGTAGTATTGTACTAAAAAATGTGAAAAATGTACTAAAAAATTTTAACAAAAAAAGACACACAATGTGTCTCTTCACATCAAACCTTATGATAAATGAACCACTTCTTAGCCCCAAATCCAAGAGATCTGATATTGAACAAATTTCACATGAAATCAAACCTCTTTTAAAAGCAATCACTATATTCAATTACATCTACTCCAAATGTCCAAAGTCACAATACAAATTTTCTCTGGCTGGCAGTGCTAGGGAATAACAAACTGAAATTGACTGATTTTTGTGTAATCTGTAATATCCTATCTATACTTCATATGTATGATTCTTCTTGATCATAATGATTTGTTTTTCATTGAGACAGCCCACCAAAATGTAAAATGGGGGCACAATTGACTATGGATCATTGATAGGGACTCTCACATAGATGTAACTAGAAATTATTTTAAAACATTTTGTATGGTTTTATAGGAGAATTTAAATAAGCTGATGACCAACTTGAGGAGCACCCATCCCCACTTTGTACGCTGTATCATTCCCAATGAAACCAAAACTCCTGGTAAGACACCTCTGATATCCAAATAAGACTCTAGTGTGACTTCTCTTTAGGCTATTATATAGAAAACATACCTTTCTTTTAGGTGCCATGGAACACGAACTTGTCCTGCACCAGCTGAGGTGTAACGGTGTGCTGGAAGGCATCCGCATCTGTAGGAAAGGATTCCCAAGCAGAATCCTTTATGCAGACTTCAAACAGAGGTTTGTGTCTCATTGTTTTTCCCTTTCAACATCTTAGTCTATATCAAAATTGCTACATAATTCAAGCATTTTTAAACTTTTCCTTGAAAAATGAAATACAATTACTTGAAATGTGATCATAAAACAAAGAAGGCTAGGTTTATATTATCATGTTTCTTTTTACTTTCCCTAGTTTTACATAAAGCACTGTTTGATTTTTTAATGGCATTTTGTTCTCCAAAACTTAATCTTTGTCATCTTTTCAATGATAGCTACCAAGTGTTCTGCCTTTTTATTTTTTTAGTGAAGAAAAATCACATTTGTATATTCTTTTTATTCTGACAGATACAAGGTTCTAAATGCAAGTGCTATCCCAGAGGGTCAGTTCATTGACAGCAAGAAGGCTTCTGAGAAGCTCCTTGGGTCCATCGATGTTGACCACACCCAGTATAAGTTTGGTCATACCAAGGTACCACCAGCTCCAATTTTTATCTATCATAATGTCATCACTTTTATACTTTCTCATGAATGCAAATAACACTTATCTTGGTCTTTGACAAGGTCTTCTTTAAAGCTGGCCTGTTGGGAACTCTAGAGGAGATGCGAGACGAAAAACTGGCTCAACTCATCACACGCACTCAGGCTATCTGCAGAGGGTACCTAATGAGAGTAGAGTTCAGGAAGATGATGGAGAGGAGGTGAGAGACCAAGCACGAGTCTTCCTTCTGCACAATTTCATCACTAAATCTGATGCAGTCATTACTTTTGTTGAGTGATGGTCAATTTCCACATTCTTCTCCATTTACATCTTTTTTTCTTTTTCTACAGAGAGTCCATCTTCTGCATCCAGTACAATATCCGTGCTTTCATGAATGTGAAGCACTGGCCCTGGATGAAGCTATATTTCAAGATCAAGCCCCTCCTCAAGAGTGCAGAAACAGAAAAGGAGATGGCCAACATGAAGGAAGAATTTGAAAAAACCAAAGAAGAGCTGGCTAAGTCAGAGGCAAAAAGGAAAGAACTTGAAGAAAAGATGGTAACTCTGATGCAAGAGAAAAATGACTTGCAACTCCAAGTTCAATCAGTGAGTATTACACATTGCACAGTTCAGCCACATCTTATTCAATCACTGTCTGACTGGATATGAGAAATTTTTTCTAGGTTTAAAATTAAACCATTTCCACTGAAACGTTTGTTGTAACTGTTTGCCTTTCAAAAATACTGACTCAGACCTAAAAAGAAGCAGTAGATGCAAAGTCACATATTATGCTACATATGTTCATATGTGCATTCATACATAGTTGGTCATCAGTGAGCAAAGTCATAAAAATATGTCTATACATTTTCCTTTCTTTATGGAATTTTCTCTTAGTTTATTCTCTCTTTAGTGAACATTTTTGTGCATAAAATAGCAATTATGTTGTTTTTACCAGGGCAGAGAAAGGGCTAAATTAATCCCCCCTTATATGTGAGGAAACTAAGTCCTAGAATGAATAAGTGACTTTTACAAAGTTGCAAATGGTAGTAAGTTGCAGATTTTTGCCAACAATATAGTTTTCCTGATTTGACCTTCCACACATGAATTTTTTTGGAGAAAATATGTTATCATACTTAACCAGAAGATTGAAATTATTAACACTTGTGTCTATTTGATTTTTAAAACTTGGCAAGTTAATTGGCTTGTGTGTTGACCAACCTAGTAGAGCCACAGAAGTCTCCACCTTTCAATAAATTACTGTGTGTTTGTAGATACAGCTTAGACAAATGAAAATGCTTAATTTTTCTCTTTAGGAAGCAGATAGCTTGGCTGATGCAGAGGAGAGGTGTGACCAGCTCATCAAAACCAAAATCCAACTTGAGGCCAAGATCAAGGAGGCAACTGAAAGAGCTGAGGACGAGGAAGAGATCAACGCTGAGCTGACAGCCAAGAAGAGGAAACTGGAGGATGAATGTTCAGAACTCAAGAAAGACATTGATGACCTGGAGCTGACACTGGCCAAGGTTGAGAAGGAGAAACATGCCACAGAGAACAAGGTATGAATCATATTCTACAATACTATATAGAGGTTTTTCCATGCAACTAAACTGCTGTACAGCAACTAAGCTGCCTATTAACCTTTGTAGGTGAAAAACCTCACAGAAGAGATGGCAGGCCTGGATGAAAACATCGCAAAGCTGACCAAGGAGAAGAAGGCCCTCCAAGAGGCCCACCAGCAGACCCTGGATGACCTGCAAGCAGAAGAGGACAAAGTCAACACCCTGACCAAAGCTAAAACCAAACTAGAGCAGCAAGTGGATGATGTAAGTGTGAAAAACAAAATGTTTCTCTTTAAGATAAAGTAAATAATTGTGAAATGAAACCATCACTGATGCTCAAAAGCCTTTAACTCCTGGTTTGTAAATAATAAAGTGTTCATGCTATTTGGGCTATTTGGAGTACCTTTAAAATTTTTTTCTTGTGTATCTTTGAAGGCTACCTACTGGCATAGGGTTCAGTGCTTAAGAACTGAAATAAATAGAATTCATTATAAATTTAGCTTGAAGGATCTCTGGAACAAGAAAAGAAACTTCGCATGGACTTAGAAAGGGCCAAGAGAAAACTGGAGGGCGACCTCAAATTGGCCCAAGAATCCACAATGGATATAGAAAATGACAAACAGCAACTTGATGAGAAACTCAAAAAGTAAGTATGGTATAATTCAGCTATTACCTGCTTGTTGTATGTCAAGGCAGATGAAATATATGTTAAAAAGATCTCCAAAACATTGCTTCATGCACACAGGAAAAAATGAATAATGACATCTTTGACTTTTTTATTTAACAAAAATGGTACATTATTGACTTGCAAAACATGTACTCACTTCCTCAAAACTAGCAGTATAAAGAAGTTGAATTATACAAAGAAAGATTGGTAAGAGAAATTACACACAGAAAAGAAGATTGGTAAGAGAATTGACTATAAGCTAATGTATTGCTCTTCGAATAGGAAAGAGTTTGAAATGAACAATCTGCAAAGCAAGATTGAAGATGAACAGGCCCTTGGGATGCAGCTGCAGAAGAAGATCAAGGAGTTACAGGTAAGCACATGATTGCTAACCGTCTAATTCAACAGCAAAAAATTACTGACACAAAGA
>CM052441.1:104625753-104644825 GCA_028533085.1 Varecia variegata
AATATTTTTTAGTTGTTGAAAGAAAACAGCTGTCAACACAGAATCTTAACAAAAATAAGCTTCATGAATAAAAGGGAAATCAAGACATTTTCAGATTAAGGAAAACTAAGAATTTGTCACCAGCAGACCTACCAGAAGAGAATGGCTAAAGGAAGTTCTCTAAACAGAAAGGAAAAAATAAATGAAAAAATCCTAGAACATCAAAAAGGAAGAAAAGGCACAATAAGCAAAAATGAGAGTAGATACAAAAGGTTTTTTCTTATTGAGTTTTCTAAATCATGTTTGATGATTCAAACAAAAATACCACTGTCTACTGTAGTTCTAAATGTATACAGAGGAAATATTTGAGACAATTATAAATAGGGGAGATTAAAGGGACTTACAGGGGAGTAAGGTTTTTATGCTTCACTTGAACCTGTAACATGACAACAGAATACAGTGATGAGACACATATAAGGTAATACCTACCGCAACTACTAAAAATGGCATATAAAGAAATACACACACACACACACACACACACACACAAATATTAATACTATAGGGAGGACTGATTTCTAGCATGACAGTGTGAGAATCTCCACTGATTCTCTTCTCAGTGAAACTGGTAAAAATTAATTTTTTAAAAAATTTAAAGCCTCTGTAAATGGGCCTAAGGAAAACAGAAAATGAAGAAACATCTATAAAGAAACTCTATGAAAATTCAGTATGAAAAGTAAGCATCTGTGGTATTGAACAAAAATCACTTCCTCCCTCCCACCCTCATAGCTCAGAGAGGTGGGGACTCCACTCTAGATCGCTACAGTCAAGAACACAGGGTTTCCTCTCCCTCAAGCTCCCAACCAGAGGGCTTTCTTCCCAGGAAGAGAAAGACACAAGTATTTTTCATCCTGCCTCCAGCTACGTGTTTCTGAAGCTAAGACCTAGGCTAGTGTGGTTGAGAGGCAGGGGCTCTCTTTTCTGCCCAGCTACCACTAAAGAGGCTTGAATAGTGGGGCCTGATCCCCCGTGACCTGACTTGTAAGGTGGAGGTTCCACATCAGTAGAGGACCCCAGCCTGCTGCTCATCCCCACCAAGTGCTCAGCTCCCAGAATGGGGCTGTCAATCAGACAGAAATTTACAATAGTCCCAACCACAAGCTCTAAACCCTTGCCTCAGAGACTGTGCCTGGGGTGAGAAGCAGGTCATAAAACAGAGCTCCTAATCTTTGCCCAAAGGAACTGATTTCATTTGCAACCGAAGGAAGAGAAGTTAAAACCTAAGTACACTTTCAAGAATAGGCATGTTTGCAGTAAAAAGATACTGGAACGAAATTTAAGATACAGGCTAAACTGTAATCCAGCAAGTTTTCAGGACAGAACGAGGTAATAAAATAGCTAGGAGGTGCCCCCTTGGGCTCAGAACAAATATCACTGACCCCAGAAACCATGCTTTCAAAGGAGACAAAATTTGATTTAATTAGTTCAAAGAACAATATATGCCCAAAAGGATTACTCAAAACAATAAAGCAATCAGCCACCAATCAGGGAGTCTGACAGTTGGGTGTGGTCAGGGAAAGAGAAAAAGAGAGCCCTACCCAGACCACTGTTATCCCAGGGTGGCTGTGGGCAAACCAAAGCTGCACCTCCCTGAGGACCAATATCAGAGGCTTTAAGACTGTGGATGGGAAGTAAATTTCATTAAAATAAGCCAGCCAGTTAAAAACAAATAAGCACAGTTAGATAGAAGAAATAAGTTCTAGTGTTCAATAACACATGTAGAGTGACTATAATTAACAACCATATATTGTATATTTCAAAATAGCTAGAAGAGAACATTTGAAATGTTCCCAATTATAAAGAACTGATACATGTTTGAGGTGATCAATATCCTAAATGCCCTGATTTGAGCATTATACATTGTATGCATGTATCTAAATATCATGTGTACCCCATAAATATATACAAATATCATGTATTAATTTAAAAATAATTTAAAAATTAAAAAATAACTAAAGGTAATAAAGAAAGAAAAAATAAACAAGAAAATAAAACTAACAATCTGTGGGGATGGCAACAGTACTCAGAGTTGCTATAATATATTACCTCAAATATCCAATTTCCAACAAAAATTTATGACACATACAAATAAACAAGAAAGTATGACCCATACATTGAAAAAAGCAGACAATAGAAACTGCTTGTGATAGCAGCCAGAAGTTGAATTTAACAGAAAAATACATCAAAGTAGTTATTATAAACATGTTAGTGGAATTAAAGGAAATCATGATAAGAGATGTAAAGTAAGCCATGATAACAATGTCATATCAACTAGTGGTTATCAATAAAAAGGTAGAAATTTTTTAAAAAACCAAGCAGAATTCTAGAGTTGAAAATATAATATCAGAAGTAAAAATTCACTAAAAGGGCTCAACAGTAGATTTGAACTGGCAGAAAATGAATAAGTGAACTTGAAGACAGATTGATAGAGATTGTGCAAGCCAAAGAACACAGAGAAACAAGAATAATAGAAAATGAAGAGAGCCTCAGAGAAATGTAGGACACCATTAATCATACCAATATATGCATAATGGGAGTACCAGAAGCAGAGAAGAGAGAGAAAGGGGCAGAAAAAATAGTCAGAGAGAATGGCCAAAAACTCCCTGAATTTATTGAAAAACAATCTATACATCTAGGAAGCTCAATGAACTCCAAGAAGAATATATGAAAATAGATGTACAAACAGATACATCATAGTAAAAATGCCAGAAGTTAAAGACAAAAATAAAATCCTGAAAGCATCAAGAGAAAAATGACTCATTACTTACTGGGAACAGTATGATTAAGAGCTGATTTCTAAGCTGAAACAGCAGAGGGCAGAAGGCAGTGGAATAATATATTCAAAGTGCTCAAAGACCAAAAACAAAAACAAAAGCAAAAAAAAAGTCAAACAAAAATCCTATATCCAGAAAAGTTATCTTTTAAAAATGAAGGTGAATAAAGACCTTCCCAGATAAACAAAAACTGAGAAGATGTGCTGCTAGTAGACGTGCCTTATAAGACATGCCTTATTCAAGCTGAAAGCAAGTGATCCCATAAAGGAATTCATATCCACACACAAAAAAGAGCACCAGAAAGGTAATTATGCAATTACTAGACAGCATAAATGCATATTCTTCCCCTTTTTTCTCTTAATTGATTTAAAAAGAAATTGTATAAAATAATATATATACAATGTATGGTTGGGCCTATGCCATCAATAAACGTAATATGTGTGCGATATACTTGTCAATATAGCACAAAGGAGGTATGTGGGAGCAAAACTGTATTGAGCTAAGGAAATGATCACAGATAGTAAAGTAATTTTAATAATGTACTGTTGGGTTTGTAACATTAAGAGATATTATATATATAACAATAATATGACAAAATGGAGAAAAAGGAATAGAGCTATATAGGAATAACATTTCTATACATCACTGGAATTAAACTAGTATAAATCTAAAACTGATTCTGATAAGCTAAGGTGTACAGTATATGGTAAACCCTAGAGCAACCATTTTAAAATAACTCAAAAAATAGTGAAAACCTATTAAATAAGTTAAACTGTTACATTAGAAAATACTCACTTAATGCAAAAGAAATCAGTAACGAATAATAGAGGAACAAAAAAAGGCATGAGATATATAGAAGATAACTACAACTATATCAATAACATTAAATGTGAATAGATTAAACAATCCAATCCAAAAGCAGAAATTGTCAGACTGGATAAAAAAACATGATCCAACTATATGTTGTCTATAGAAGCCACACTTTAATTTCAAAGATACAAATTAATTGAAAGTAAAATAGATTAAAAAATATATCTTGCAAACAGCAACCATAAGAAAGCTAGGGGTGGCTATACTGACTAGAAGACAAAATAGACTTTAAAAAAAAACAAAAAAAAAATGCTACTAGAGATAAAGAGGGACATTGTATAATGATAAAAGGATAAATCCATCAGGAAGATATAACACTTATACACCTATATGCACCTAATAACAGAGGCACCAAACACATGAAGCAAATCTGACAGAAATAAAGACAGAAATAGACAATTCAACAATAATGGTTGAAGACTTCAATACTCCACTTTCAATAATGGATCAAACAACTAAACAGAAGATCAACAAGGAAAAAAGAGACTTGAAAAACACTATAAACCAACTGGACCTGACAGATATCTATAGAACAGGCCACCCAGCAATAACAGAATATATATTCTTTGCAAGAGCAAATGGAACATTCTCTTGGTCAGACATGTACTAGATTATAAAACAAACAGTAAACTTAAAAGGATAGAAATGACACAAAGTATGTTCTCTGACCACAATGGAATGAAATTAGAAATCAATAGTAGGAAAAAATTTGGGAAACTCACAAATATGTGGAAATTTAACAACACTCTCTGAAGTAATCAATGTGTCAAAGAAAAAATCAAAAGGGAAATCAGAAAATACTGAGATGAATGAAAATGAAGATATACCATATAAAAACATATGAGATGCAGCTAAAGCAGTGTTTAGAGAGAACTTCATAATTGTAAATGCCTATATTTAGAAAGAAAAAAGATCTCAAATCAATAACCTAACTTTCTACCTTAAGGCACAGGGGAAAAAAGAGCAAACTAAATCCAAAGTTAGCAGAAGTAAGGAAATAATAAAAACTGGAGCAGAAATTAATGAAATAGAGAATACAAAAACAATACAGAAAATTACCGTCATGGATGCAAAAGTCCTTAACAAAATGTTGGCAAATTAAATCCAACAAATATAATAATACACCCACGTGTTGCTTAACAATGGTGATACATTCTGAGAAATGCATCGTTAGGCGATTTTGTCACTGTGCTAGCATCATAGAGTGTATTTCCACAAACCTAGATGGTATAGCCAGCTTACTATACACCTAGGCTATATGGTACAGCCTATTGCTCCTAAGCTACAAACCTGTATGGCATGTTACTGTATTAAACACTGTAGGCAACTGTAACACAATGGTATTTCTGTATCTAAAAATAGAAAATGTACAGCAAAAACATAATATTATAATCTTATAAGGGAGGACCACTCTTCTTTTTTTTTCTAGAGTGAATTTTATTTATTTATTTATTTATTTTTATTATAGCTTATTATGGGGTATATGTGGTCATATACGTGATCCATCACTGGCCAAAATGTCATTATGAAGTGTGTAACTATATATGAAAATAATATTAACAACAATAATAATAAATTATGATCAAGTGGAATTTATCACAGGAATATAAGGTAGGTTTAATATTCAAAAATCAAGTAATTCATAACATTCACAGAATAAAAGAGAAAATCATACGATTATCTCAACAGATGCAATAAAGTACTTGACAATCAATATTCAACACCCATTAAAGGGAAAGAAAGCTCTCAGCAAACTAGCAATAAAAGAGAACCTTCTCAGTCTAATTAGAAGCATCTACAAAAAAAGTACAGCTAAGATACCTTGCTTAATGATAAAATAGTAAACATTTTCTGCCTAAAATTGGGACTAAAAGAGAGACACCATGTTCTTGGACTGGAAGACTCAATATCATTGTAAATTTGTCAATTCTTCACAAATTGATCTACAGATTTAATATAACCTCAATCAAAATTCCAATTTGGTTTGGAATTCCAAACCAAAATTCCATTTTTTGGTTTGTTTATATTTTTTTTGGTAGAAACTGGCAGGCTGATATTAAAATATGTATGGGAATGTAAAGGACCTAGGGTATCCAAAGCAATCTTAAAAAAGAAGTAGTACAAAGGTGGAGAACTTACCCTGAAGACTTTAAAACTTAATATAAACCTACAGTAATTAAGATGGTGTGGTGTTAGGGTAAGGGTAGAAAAATACATCCATGGAGTAGAATAGAGAGTTTGGAAATAGACTACATATGTATACACACATTTTTTTTTCAAATGACTTCTTACTAAGTTGCCAGTGTAATTCTATGTGGGAAGAAGTCTTTGCAATAAACAATGCTGCACTGATTAGGTATCTGTATGGGAAGAAATAACTCATATCATATAAATAATTAATTCAAGACAGATAACAGACCTAAATGTGAATCTTAAAATTATAAATCTCCTAGAAGAAAACATAGGAGAATATCTTTGTTACTTTAGACAAAAATTCTTTTTTTGTTTTTGAGACAGGGTCTCATGCTGATGCTCAGGCTGGAGTGCAATGGCATAATCATAGTTCACTGCACCCTCAAACTCCTGAGCTCAAACAATCCTCCTGCCTCAGCCTGTGGAGGTACTTGAGACTACATGTGTGCGCAACCATGTGCAGCTAATTTAAAAAAAAATTTTTTTTTTGTAGAGATGAGGTCTCACTATATTGCCCAGGCTGGTCTTGAACTCTTGGCCTCAAGTGATCCTCCCACCTATGCCTCCCAAAATGCTGAGATTACAGGCATGAGTCATTATGTCCAGACAAAAATTCTTAAACAGAACACAGCAAACACTAAATATAAAAGAAAAAATGATAAACTAGTCCTCTTCCAAGTTAAAGCTACTGCTTATCAAGGCACTATTAAAAACACAAAAAGGCAAGCCACAGACTGTGAGAAAATATATGCAATACAGATATTCAACAGATGACTTATATATAAAGAATACCTACAAAACAATAATTAAAAGAAAACAATCCAATAAAAATAGGCAAAAGACTTAAATATTTCATAAAGATGATCAATGAAGGTCTATTAACCACAAATTGCTCAATATCATTGGCCTAGAAAATACATATTAAAACCACAAAGGGATTCCAGTACAAACCAACAAGAATGGCTAACTTTATAGGGTAACAATGACAAATGTTGATGAGGATCCTGAGCAACTACATCAGTCGTACATTGCTAGTGAGGATGTGAAACAGCATAATTACTTTGAAAAAAATGTTTAGGTATTTCTTATAAATTAAATATACACCTACCTCTTGATCCAACAATTCCACTCCTTGTTTTTAACCAAAAGAAATGACAGTTATGTCTATAAAAAGATAAGAAAAATATCTATCAGCCAGAGAATAGATGAACAAAATATGGTATATTCTTACAATGGAGGTCTACTCACCAATAAAAGGAAATGAGCTATTGATACATGCAAGAACATACATAAATAACATTCCTCTTTGGCATAAATCATACAAAAGGCAAGCTGTTTCCTTTTGTTGAAGAGAAGATAATTATCATCTAGGTTACATAGTTTCGCATTAGAAAAGGCAGAGATGTCTTAAGTGGCTATAATTCACCTGCTTTTACTTACTGAAGAGAGAAAATAGAGTAACTCTTAGGGCAAAGGGAATCTGAGGAATTATAAGCTAATTTCTGGCAAGGACTCTCAGAGCAGAAGGACCATTGGTAACTTAATGCTTGCCCTGGGCTTAATTGTAAGTGGATACTAGCCAGAAGAACAAGGACAAGGGACATAAGCCAGACCTTGGAAGAGCCTTTACTCTAAGTTAGAGGAAATGAGTTGTCACGCAAGAATTGTATAAGTGATATCTACATATAAGAGAAGGGTTGGAATATACCAATAATTAGACTTTAGTAAGGTATATCTCACAGTTAGTTTTCTCATATATATTACCCATTAAAACTCTTTATTTCATGGTTTATTGTTATTTTAAATAAGGTTTTCAGTTTTCAGTATTATATCTCCAAGTGAACCAGTGGAAAATGCATCATGCTGATCCAAATCTCAGATTAAGGTAAGTGTCAAGTTTCAACCACTGATCACATCATCAGGGCACCACCACTTAACAGGTGGCCCCTTAATTAAATTACAAAGTCACTGAATAGACAGTTGTTTCCAAAGTTCTGCTATTAGAAGAAATGCTAAATGCACAGCCTTCAGAATAATTTCCTATTTCAAGGTGCTTCTGTAACAGAGTGAGAAGTGCAATTACTGCAATTTTAAATTTCAAAAGATGCAACAAATTGCCCTGGATATTTACAACCTTACTTGCAGCATATCAGAGTATCCACTTTCCATACCACCACCATTTGGTACTATCAATTTTTTTTTTTATTTCTATACACTAGCTCTTTGTTATTTGAGCTTACACCTCCTGAGGTTGAGCATGTTTTCAAGTTTATTGGCTATTTTTACTGCCTCTCCCATGAATTATCTATTTATAGCTTTTAGCTATTTTTTCTATTTGCTTGTGTCTCCCTTTCTTTTTGATTTGCAGGAGATATATTCTAAATATAACTTCTTTGTCTGTTATATAAGTTGCTAATAGCTTTTCCTGGCCTGTCACTTATATTTCAATTTGTTTATGGAGATTTTTTTAATCATTGAGAAGTTTTAAATTTTGATGTAGTCAGTTTTATAAATGTATGGTCTTTTTGTCTTGTGAAAGATCTCCCCTACTCCTGGGGCATAAACATATGGTATATGTTTATGTATCTTCTTCAATTATTTAATACTTTTATGGTTTGGTTTTGTTTTCATGCCTAAGATATGAATTCATCTGGAACTTAGTTTTATAAATGGTGTCAGGCAAAGAAGTAATTTAGTTTTTTGTCAAATTGTAAGTCTCAATTTTAATTCATTGAATTTTTCTTCCTTTCCCCTAAGGATTTGAAATGCCACCTTTATTCTATACTAACTTGCTATACATGCAAGTGTCCATTTCTGGACTGTATTATGTTCTACTGAGTTACTTATCTCCACCTATAATAATTTTATACTGTTTTAATCTTATATTTTTATAATATGTTTTGATGTCAGGTAGAGCGGCTTGTTACTTCATTGTGTAGTAAAAGCTTTTTATTCTTGGAAACTTCTTTCCTTTTACTAAAAACTCTATTATTGCAATTCTTCATTCTGAGAAATTTCTCTATCTGTTCTCTACTACTTCCAAGTCTGTTTGACCATTTCTTATGATATCTGACATCCACTCATGAAAGAAAAACAATGAAAACAAATGTCCATCTAACAACTTATATGGAATATTAATAACAGCATTATTCATAGTAACCAAAAAGTAGGAAGAATTCAAATGTCCATCAACTGGTGAGGGGATAAACAAAATGTTGCACTTCTATGCAATGGACTACTCCTCAGCAATAAAAAGGAACGAACTACTGATACATGCAACAACATGGATGAAACTCAAAAACATAGTAAGGGAAAGAAACCAGACACAGAAGACTGCATATTGTATGACTCCATTTATGTAAAATTTCTAGAAAAGGCAAAGCTATAGTGATAAAAAGAAAATCAGTGGTTGCCTGGGGTTTGGGGTTGAATGGAAGTTGATAGCAAATGAGCACAAGGAAACTTTTTGGATTGATGACAGTACTCTAAAACAAGATTGTGGTGATGGTTGCACAACTATGTAAGTTTACTAAAACTCATCAAATTGTATACTTAAAATGGATGACCTTTAAGGTATGTAAAATTCTACCTAAATAAATATTTTTTTTTAAAAAAAGAACTGACCCATGTACAAAGCCACAAAAGAAATATCAATTAATTCTAGAATAAGATATCATAAAGCTGACAGCCATCATGGCAAAAAATGAATTAATTAAATTAAATAAAAAACTGTAGCAAAAAACTGAGAACAACCCAAAAATTTGTCTATAGTAGAATGAATAAACAAATTGTCATATTATCATACAATGTAATGCTGTACAGCAATGAATATAAAATATAGCTACATGCAACTTTGTGGAAAAATCTCACAACAATAATTTCAGGCAAAAGAAGTGAGATACTAAAGAATAAATAAAGTCATATTCATATGAAGCTCAAAAATAAGAAAAACTAAACTACATTGTTTAGGGATATATATACAAATGTTAAAACTATAAAGAAAAGCAGAGACATGATATAATAAAAGTAAAACTTGCAGTTACCTTTGGGAAAGGAAAATAAGAGTTAAAGTTTGTGGGGTTGCTGATAATGTTCTTATCTGAATACTGTTTAAATTGTTTTATTACTTACATGTACACACACAAATCCAAACTCAATAACCACATCTCTCATTCCTTTGGGCCCACTAGGCTATGAACTACACAACACACACACACACACACACACACACACACACAGACACGATAAAAAGAATTAACAGCTAGAAAAAATCCTCCCCCTCCCACAACACTGAAATTTTAAACTAATTATAAATAATAAAAATAAGTCTAAGGAAATAAAATAAAGGAATTAATAAAATTAAAAGCAGAAAATAAATTAGAAAATAAGAGTTATTCAATAAAACTAAATTAAAAAGATAAAACTTTGGGAAACATGATTTAAAATAAAAAGAACAAAATTAAACAATGTAAAGAATAGAAAGGAACACATGATTACACAGGGATTTTTTTATTATAAAAAGATATGCACAAAAATATCAAAAAAACTAAAAAGTCACATGAAATGGGCAATTTTCTAGTAAAATATAAATTATCCAAATGAGCCAAAAAACAAGCAGAAACTCTAAACAAACTAATCAATAATCATAAAAAAAACTCAATACAAGTAAATAAAAAATTTATCCTCCAAAAAGGCTACAGTCCAAATGAGTTCCACAGAGGAACTTTACTAAACCTTCACAGAGTAGGTAATTCACATCCCAAACACAATGCTGCAGAAAACAGAAACAAATGGGAAGCTACTCCATTTATTCTACAAGACTAATATTCTGGTATCAAAATCAGAAAACAATAGCACAAAAAACCACAATTGGTTTTACTTCATGAATTCCAGGATGCTAAAAGTGAGGAAAAAAAATCTACCATATAATTTACTACATTAACAGATTAGGGGAGAAAAACAGTAAACTCAATAGATACGGAAAAAACACTGATAAAATCCAATGCATTCTTTTTAGACGTAATCCACCATAAAATTCACCATTTAAAGTGTACAATTCAATGGTTTTTAGTAAATTCACCAGGTTATGCAACCATCACCAAGTTCCAAACATGTTCAACACCCTGAAAAGAAACTCCATGTCCATTTGTAGTCATTCTTCATTCTCCTCTCTCCTCAACCTTGGCAATCATTAATCTATTTTCTTTCTCTATGGATTTGCCTATTCTGGACATTTTATATAAATGGAATCATCAAATATGGGTCCTTTAGTGTCCAGTTTCTTTCACTTAGCATAATATCTTTGAGTTCATCCATATTGTAGCATTTATTAGTACTTCATTCCTTCTTATGGCTGAATAATATTCCATTGTATGGATATACCAGGTTTTTTTTTCCACCTGTCAGCTCATGGGCATTTTGATTGTTTCCACCTCTTGACTATTATGGATAATGTTGCTATGAACTTAGGCACAAGTTTTTGTATAAACATGTTTTCAATTCTCTTGGGCACATACCTAGATTAACTAGTTTTTATGATCAAAATTATTGGCAAACTAGATATAAAGTATACAGCAAATATCATATTTGATGAAACATCAAATACAATCCAATAAAAGTCAAGAACAAGATAAGGATGCCCGTATATTGTATAGGATATATACACAAGTATCCCAGTATTAATATTATTAATACTATTCAACGCTGTCATGAATAATGCAATAAAAGAAGGAAAAAGCATATAAATTACAAGAGAAAAAAGACACAAAATTGTGATTATGTGTGCATGCTATATCAAAAATTTAAAAGAATCAAATAAATTATTACAAGTGATAAGGGAGTTCAGCAAGGGGGGCCAGATAAAAGATAGCAGAAAAATCAATAACTTTCTGAAATATCATGTATTTGTTAGGGACTGTGTTTGTAACAAAAAAATCGGAGTAAACAAAAAAATTAGTGGTTTATTTTTTTCTTCACACAATAAAATTCAGCTCACAGATGTCAAGGTTGAGGTCTATGAAACTCTCTTGACCTTTCTTTCAAGACTATAGCTCCAGCCATTACATCTGTGCTCTACGCAGGAAAAAGATAAGAGGGGAAAGGAAAAGATAGCATGAGCGCAGTCTGCCCTCTTCTTATAAAAGAACTTTTCTGGAAGTCCCACCCAACAACTTCTGCTTGCATTTCATTAGCCAAAAACAGTGTTACATGGTTACCCTATGCTGCAAAGGAGTCTGGGAAATATAATTTAGTTACGTATACTGCTGCCACAAACAAAACTGCAGTTCTGATTATGCAGATTTCTCTGCCACATGCCAGTAATAACCAAGTAGAAAGTGTAGTAGGAAAAATAATCCCACTCAACACAACAAAAAACTATAAAATACCTAGGGATAAACCTAACAAGAACTATATAAGACCTTTATGGAAAAAAACGAAAAAAAAAATGACTGAAGAACGTGTTTTTTTAAAAAAGGACTTGGAATAAACATAAAAATGTATCTCATACTTGTGGATTGAAAGACTCACTATTGTCACGTATCAGTTTTTATCAAATTAACCCACAAAATCAATTTAATCAAAATCAAAATCCCAATAAGATTTTCCAGATAATCTGAAAAACTGATTCTATAACTCATACAGTAAACTGTAAGAATTATCAAGACAACTTTGAATAATGAGAGAAAATATGTCCTACTAAACATCAAAACCTATGTGCTATTGGCATAGAAATATGGTACAAAATACAGAATCCAGAAACAGATTACACGTACACACAGAGAGCTAGATTATAAATCTCAATGTTTTTAAAAAAGCATTAGATTGAAAATATATAACAACACATGTGTGACTCTGCTTGAGTTAGGGAAGGTCTTTTTTTACAATACATACAAAAAAGCAAAACTATAAAGAAAAAAATTTTATAACTTTGACTACCTAAAAATTTAAAACTTCTAGCAGACTGAGATGCCATTGTAGAGTTAAGATCATAATTAGAACAGGATAAACCTTTTACAACTTATATAAAAAATAAATTATTACAATCTCAAACATATGGAATTCTGCACAGAAATTTTAAAATGAGTGATGTCAAAATAATTCAGGAATGGAGGGAATGGGTCAGTGTATATATGAAAGAAAATTGGCCATGAACTGATGATTATTAATGCTGGGTGATAAGTATACTGGGTTCATTATACTATTCTCTCTACTTTTTGTATATGTTTGAAATTTTTCCAAATTATTATTTATGTACTAACATGGAAATGATCCAAGGGTATAGAACAAAAAAAAGTTTGTAAATATATTAATATAAACTATGATTCTATCTAGAATATATTCTAAACATCTATACATTATATTAATATACATTTCTATGGGACAATTTTCTTACACCAGTTTTACTAATTTTCTATTTTCCCAGAAAATAAATACATATGTAAATGCACAGAACAGACCTGGAATAATAAAAACCAAACTGGTATCAATGGTTACCACTAGAGAGAAGGGAGATACTAGCATTGTGAGTGTTTACGAAAGGAGAATTTTAGCCTAATCTTAATTTTTATGTAATTAAAATATAAGAGGTCATACAATTGCATGTATTTATCAAACCCATAGAACTGGAACTGTCCTGGATCCTGTCTATAGTGGTGGTCACATGAATTGATGAATGTGTAAAAACTCAGAGAACCATACAACAACAGAAATGAAGTTTATTGTAAAGTTTAAAAATTAAAAATAAAAGCAAAAAAACCTCATATATAATACTCTGGTTTCTCTTCAGATTGAATAAATCTTTTGCCTTTTACAAAAAAAAAAAAAAAAACCTCATATAACTAACACCTAAAGAGTGAATTTGGCTGTATGTAAATTATACCTCAATATACTCCATCTTCTAAAAATAGAAAGATTCTAATTTTAAAAGAACAATCATAATATCATTTGTTTAAAGAACAAGGGTGTAAATTGATATGAAAATTACCTATATTAATTTTTAAAACACACAAGACACATATGTAGTACATATGTCTATAACATGACCCCATTTATATGCCTATATCTTACTTGATCTTTGCATAATGGAATTATAGACATTTTTCTCTTTGTTCATCTGTACTTTTTTTCTATAATGAATATATATTATTTTCTAATAGTAACTTTTTTCAGTGTTAGGTAGGTGGGTTCTGGCCCAATGGTAGAGACTCAGCATAGAATTTCCTCTCTCAGACTGGCTCTTGTTGCACAAGCCTGGACTCCAGGAGTGAACCTTGGCAGTGGCCCAAGGAAATGCAGTGGGGGCTTCCTGAGGTAACAAATATGGAAAAGTGATTAAGGCCCTGACAACAATGTGTCACAGGATCTGATCGTTCGGTTACCAAAGGCATGCACGAAAGAGTTTGCCAAACTGAATATAGCTCTTAAGAACTTACTTTGAGGCCCCACCAGGCACTGTCAAAGATTCCCTTCCCAGCACACTAGAAAGCATTCTCTACCGGCAGATTGGTCTCTGTCAAATTATTTATAGGAGATTGGTTCACATACTCAAAATGATATGAATACTTCTAATTATATCCAAACATGCCAAATGTCACTACAAACTATGCTGAGGGTTCATGTTGCCAAATGTCTTGCCCTAACAAAGAGGAGGTAGCTGCAGCATCAGCACATTAGTTCCTATATAAGCAGGGCTAACCCTTGTGCCTTATCTCCACCAAGAACCCAGAGGTAAGTGATGGGGCCCTTGGGACTGAGGGGACAGAAAGAGCTGACCCCGGGGCTATCTCTGAGCATGAAACAGTTGCTCTCAACTTTGACTTTTGTTTTCATGGAGCCAGGCTTTCAGGCAGGGAAATTTTAATTCTATAACTGTATTACTGGAATTTCAAGCCCCACTAATAAGAAACTTGTTGTTTTACAGTGTGGGACAGTTTTGAACGTGCATTTTCATCTGGAACTCCAGAGGTAAGACTCGGCTTTATTCAGTTATTGATGACAAATGGGATTTAGTCTAATGAAGCTTTGAATAATTCTTAATTATATATCATTTCCATGTTTTTGCAGTTATATCAGTAGAGAGCGTTTCCAAATGACTGCTTATAAACGCTAGAAATTCATTTTCTCAGAATGTCTTATTCTCAGAGACTACCCTCACTTGAGTTCCAGGATTAAAGGACCATCTAGGACAGAATTAGCTTTGACAGTGAGTTCTCAGCTGTGCTTAGAACTGTCCAGGGGCAATAGACTCCATGCCAACCTTCCTCTACTGCAGAACATTGAATACTTAGACATTTCACAGTTTTTTAAAACTCCAGAAAAATTATCATCTAAAAACGTGAACACAGGCACCTTGTGAAAACCAAATATTTTAGCTACTTTTGATGATTCACTGTTATTTGTTGTTAGAAAGATTTATTATTCATTTTAAAAGTTGCAAGTATTACACTCTTAGGATGCTAAATGCCATGACTAAGAGTGATCCTGCCCTTTCCAAACTTACTACCTGAAAGTAAAGGAAAAACTCAATCAATCTAACACATCAACATCGCAGAGGCATATCTGTCAATCAGAAGACAATGGCTTACATGCATGTGATGTACTCTTAAACTTTTTTCTCTTTTCTTTTTCTGGGTGAAAAGAAAAGAACCTTATGGAATTTATGTGGGAAGATGGGCCTTCATGCTGGAGCTCTCCTTTCTCTGTGGTTAGACCTGTTAACTGACAGCTGAAATCCCTCATGTCAAAAGGAGACTGTCAAAAAAGATTTTGGAATTAAGGCAATGCTAAGTCTCTTGGTAACAAGCCAAATGACAAAAAATCCAAAGTACTAGAATGTATTAGGAGGTTCTTTTAACAACTCACTGAGACACATAACACCTAATATCAAAATAGATGTTAAAAATAATTATTTGATTTATGAGAGAAAATGGCCATCTAAAAGGCAAAGATATTCCTGGTAGTTTTGAAAATATCGACCTTCATTTGCACAAAACAAACTTTCTTTCCTAACTATGTGATTGTCTTAGCAGATGGCAGATGCAAACACTATGCAGAAAGAGAAGTGAGGATTAAATCATGACAATTTCTATAAAACAATCCATCAAGAGTTTTAGCTATAAAGATTGTTACATTTAGAGATAAAAAACACGTAAGGATTCCACTCTAATTCAGTTGTAGGTATCCTGGCCCTGAGGATCAAGATATTTGATCTGGAAAGGAAATTTGCAAAGTCCTAAAAATGAATCCCCAATTACAGTCTCATTCCAAACTAGTCCTTTGGACTATGTTAGAACACTGGGGATTTGCCAGACTGGAGGAATAGTTCCAGCGCAGGCTACGCTCAACATTTCTTCCATTTCAAAGCCTAACTCACATTTATAACTTCTGCTTTTTATTTCTCCTTCTTCCTTGTTTTTTTTCCCCAAGGCAATATACTTTGCTAAATAAATCGCAGCCATGAGTGCGAGTTCAGACGCTGAGATGGCTGTTTTTGGCGAAGCCGCTCCCTACCTTCGAAAATCGGAAAAGGAGCGGATTGAGGCCCAAAACAAGCCTTTTGATGCTAAAACATCTGTCTTTGTCGCGGAGCCCAAGGAGTCCTATGTGAAGAGCACCATACAAAGCAAGGAAGGAGGAAAAGTAACTGTAAAGACTGAAGGTGGAGCAGTAAGTGAAAACATAAGGAGAAAATACTCCCATTTTATTTTTCTATCTCCTCAGTTCAGGAGCAGAAGCCTAACTTACTGAGAATCTCTAAGCCTATTGTCAATACAAACACCCTTCTAGTCAGTGTATAGACATCCGACTTGAAAGGCAAAAGGAATTCATAGCAGTAATCTCATGTCTCCCCTTCCCAACTTCCCAGAGGACTTCACCATACTAAGTAAAGGCCTTTACTATTTCCCTTCAATTCCCCACTTCCCAATGTAAATCTCCAAACTTGGGAGAAATAAAAACTATTTCCTCTTATCAGAAGTTAAAAATTTACTTAAATAATGTATTGATATCCCCACTACTTTCCCAGTATAAAGTTTCTTGCAATGAATGAAAGGAAAAATTAAAAATGTAACCTATTAAAATAATAAAAGGACATAAACTGATAAATCTGGGATGAGAAAAAGAATACGGGAGGAAAAAATCTAGAAAAAAGTTAGTGTCCTAGCTCGTCATAAGAAACAAATTTTCTTAACATCAAACTCTGAAATGAATATATTTTCATGGCTTTTTTTAAAAGAACATTGAATGACATAATGAAAAGTATGTACAATTATAGTCTTATACCAAAATAAATGGGCAAACATTAACCCAGCCTCCAACCATTAAAACAAACTGGTCTCTTGCTTACTTACCAGACTCTAACTGTAAGGGAAGACCAAGTCTTCCCTATGAATCCTCCAAAATATGACAAAATTGAGGACATGGCTATGATGACCCATCTACATGAACCTGGAGTGCTGTACAACCTCAAAGAGCGCTATGCAGCCTGGATGATCTATGTGAGTACTCTCAAACATACCTTTTTATTCCATTTTTTTTCTCTGAATAAAAGCAACAACCACATGTTGAATTTTCTGATTTCCCCAGACCTACTCAGGCCTCTTCTGTGTCACCGTCAACCCCTACAAGTGGCTGCCGGTGTACAACCCCGAGGTGGTGACGGCCTACCGAGGCAAAAAGCGCCAGGAGGCCCCGCCCCACATCTTCTCCATCTCTGACAACGCCTATCAGTTCATGCTGACTGGTGAGTGAGTGAGGCATCTACTTATAGAAATGTGCAAATAGAATCTTTGATGAACAAACAGACCTCTTTCAAGCCACATGGGGCTTCACTGCTTTCAAGAAAACTTTCACAGCCATGACACCCTAAGTTCTTCCCAGCAGCCATCTCCATCTTACAGATGAGTAAAGTGAAGCTCCCTGAAGTCATTGTCCTGCCCAAGCTAACATAGCTAGGAAGTGGAAGCCTAGGTGAAAAAATTAGCAGACCTCTGTAAATGTATTTATTGCTTTCCATACTTTTTTACTTTATAATTTGGATAGAAAACAAGTTGATTTTTAAAAAATATCCACATCCATGGTAATCAAAGAAAAGAGTTATCAGCCACAGATGGAAAACTCTGTGAATTTTTATCTTTATTTTCAAATGACACAGCTAATATTGCCAGCCTTTGGGGTAGAACATGAGTAAAGAAAGAGCTATGACTTTCCTCCCAAAGATTTTAAAGCTCTGTCCTATTAGAATGAAGGAAAAAAAAAATCTTCCTTTTTTATTTGAGAAAAAAAATCTCTTTTCTTAGAAAATTTTTTTAAAAGTTATATCAAAATCTGTTATTCTTGCCTTATGAAAGCATAAACATCCAGCTTTGATATAATTTATAGGCCCACATACAGCATTTAAAACCTTTCCTCCTCACACACCAAAGGCACTGCCTCTGGAAATATTCTAAATTCCCAAGTTCCCATTGTTCCATGGAATTTTGGAAACTGAGGGTTATTTTTCTTTTTTGTTTGTTTTATTGAACTTATTTTTAAATTGTCTCTTAAAGGGGGGGAGAGAAAAGAGAAAGGAATAAAATAGGAATCTCCCATTACAAATTGGCTGGCAATTCTACAAGGATTCTATGCCAGTAACTCGTTCTTTGGTTGTCAACAGAAGCTAGCTACCTCTCAGAAATTATCCAAACGCTGGCTCATTCAGAGGTTTTAATACTCAGCAGCTGCATTTACACAGCTATGTACACCACCACCCCTACCAACGTCCCCAGTCCCCAGGCTTTGCTGAGGCTGCTCCAAATTCAAGGTTACTTATGGCTCCCAAACATGATTTTCATATAAAATCAGGCATACATTTTAGCATTGCAAAAAGAGACTAGAACAGTGTTTTGTTATCTATGCTCCCACTAGATGTGATATGATCTTCTATGATTTTGCTTAAACTGGAAAAAAAAAATCAATCTGAATGTGATCCAAAATCTGCATCTACTTCCCTGAGTGGAACTTTAAAGTTCTCTAAAGTCTATCTCTGCTTCTACATCTAAATAACATCTAGATTTGTAACTATTTTCTCCGAATAGATTTTTAGAGTTTAGTATTGTCTAAAATCTATCAGTATAGAATTAGAGATTTAACAAACTGGCAAATTGATATAAATACAACATATGAGCCACATAACTTAGTATTTGTTCTTATTATTTAGA
>CM052441.1:104644925-104662592 GCA_028533085.1 Varecia variegata
TTCAAAATGATGACATCAAAAGCTGAGAGGAGGCCAAGTAGCAGAAAAATATATAAACTGGAAGTCAAAAGATCTAAATATCTTTGACCTTAACTAGCTAAGTAACTAATATTAGAAAAGTCACTTATTCCTCTCCGGGTTTCAGCTTCTTTTTCTTTTAAAAGAAAGAACTGGCCTAAGTAGCAATTTCTAAGATCTCTTATGACTTTGCAATTCTGTAATTCTTATTGAAGTATTTATAAATAAAATTATATAATGCCTGGGGTTTTCTTTAAAATAATCCAGGAGATTGGGGTGAGGTATGCATGATATAAAACTGGCCAAATGTTAATAACTGTGCAATGGGGGCTCATTATATTTATTGTCTCCACTTTCGTGTATGTTCAAAATTTTCCATAACAAAAGTTTTAAAAATTAATAAAATATACACCTCACACCCATTAGGATGGCTACTATCAAAAAAAAAAAAAAACCAGAAAGTAACAAGTGTTGGCAAGAATGTAGAGAAATTGGAACCTTGTACACTGTTGGCAGGAATATAAAATGATACAGCTGCTGTGGAAAATAATACGGCAGCTCCTCATCAAATGAAAAATAGAATTACAACAGGATCCAGCAATCCCACTTCTGAGTATATACCCAAAACAACTGAACGCAGGGTCTTGAAAAAACATTTGTACACCCATGTTCATAGCAGCATTATTCACAAAAGCTAAAACAGGGAGGCAAAGCAAGTGCCTATTGACAGATGAATGAATAAACAAAATGTGGTATATACATGCAATGTATTCTGCCTTAAAAAAGAAGGAAATTCTGACATATGCTACAACAAGGATGAACCTTGAGGACATTATGTTGAGTGAAATAAGCCAATCACAAAAAAGACAAGTGCTGTATGATTCCACTTATATGAGGTATTTAGAGTAGTCAAACTCACAGGAGAGAAAATAGGATGGTGGTTTCAGGGGCTGGGAGGAATGGGGAATGGGGAGTTAGTATTTAATGAACACAGAGTTTCAGTTTTACAAGATGAAAAGAGTTATGGAGATGGAGGGTGGTGATGGCTGCACAACATAATGAATGTACTTCATACCACTGACCTGTATATACACTTAAATATGGTTAAAGTGGTAAATTTTGTTATGTGTATTTTACCACCACAACAAAATTAATAAGTAAAAAAAAAACCCACCCAGATGATTCTTTGTCTCTTATTTTTGCAAATTTTACTCCAAGAGGCTATTTTGGAGGCTAAACCCAAAACCAAAATCATAGACCACATATTCAAACAGTTAAAAAGAGCATACTGTTTGATCTGAACTGATTCAATAATCTTTTTGAATTTTTTAACTGATTATCTTGATTTCTTTCACAGATCGTGAGAACCAGTCCATCCTGATCACGTATGTGATATTTTTCCCTTTCTGATTTGCAGTGATTGCCTTACCTGTTGACAATGTGACCCATAGTTCTGATCTCTTCTCGGATTTCTGTTTGACAGTGGAGAATCCGGAGCAGGAAAGACTGTGAACACCAAGCGTGTCATCCAGTACTTTGCAACAATTGCAGTTACTGGAGAGAAGAAGAAGGAGGAATCTGGCAAAATGCAGGTGCGTCTGATAGTCACAGTTAGAATCAAGACTGTCAAGGCTCTCAGATATATGGAGCCCCAGATGTGAGAACTGCTCTTGCCTTTGCAGGGGACTCTGGAAGATCAAATCATCAGTGCTAACCCCCTACTGGAGGCCTTTGGCAATGCTAAGACCGTGAGGAATGACAACTCCTCTCGTTTTGTAAGTCTCTTAGTCACTGAGGGGTCTTAGCCCTAAACTTCCAGAGTAGCCACGTCTGAATTATTATTTCAGTTGCATCTCTCTGTGTGCTTCAGTTTTCTAATACTAAATAATCTTTATCATTTCAAGGGTAAATTCATTAGAATCCACTTCGGTACTACAGGGAAGCTGGCATCTGCTGATATCGAAACCTGTGAGTAACAGGACTACATCAAAACAGAGAGACAAGTGATTTCATTTCCAGGGATATTTTGCAACACTTGCTGTGCACCAAGCCTGTAAAAGAGTGATCTGCTGCCAGTGTTGCCTGTGAGCTAATGCCGATTTATCCATAATCCACTGAGGGCTCCATTTATCTCAATCTCAGACTGCTGGTTCTGTAGCATATCCTAGAGAAATTCCTGCTCAGAAGCAACTATGACTTTTTTTTTCCAGGACAAATACTAGGGCTTCCTATGGATTTCTATGTGTTACCTATGGGTTCCCCATACATCTGTATGATTTGCTCTTGATCTGAGCTTTGGAAGATGCTTCCAAGGTAGCCCCTTACAACAAAGTAAATCTTAGGTGATCCACAGAAGGAGGGGATATTAGGGATCAACTAAAATACAGAAGTCATGGATCCTCCACATAAAAAAAATGTTTGTTCTAGAGCAGGTATGCTTCAGTTGCTGCCCTTAGATGGTGAGAACCATGGGCAATTGCCATATCCATCTGCAAGTCTAGCATGTACAACCACGGGATTGATCAAGTTGAAATCTCAGTGGAGTCAAATGTAATATCTGCAATTTTGGCCAGAGACACTGAGGTTCATTTAATATCTTAGAAGCTCTAGTATTTTTTTCTAACTCAATTTCTCTCTGTCTCTCTCTCTCTTTCTTTCCAGATCTTCTGGAGAAGTCTAGAGTTACTTTCCAGCTAAAGGCAGAAAGAAGCTACCATATTTTTTATCAGATCACTTCCAATAGGAAGCCAGATCTAATTGGTAAGAAAGAACTTAAATTCACAGGCTAGAAGTTAATCACTGCACTAACATCTTCTAATGTAAAATGTATACCCTGAATTCTATGTACCCAGAAATGCTCCTGATCACCACCAACCCATACGACTATGCCTTTGTCAGTCAGGGGGAGATCACAGTCCCCAGCATTGATGACCAAGAAGAGTTGATGGCCACAGATGTAAGTTACACACACTTTTTAAAAAATCCATTATGTATAGGAATGACAATAGCAACCCACTGTAGATGTGGTTACCTTAGGATATAGCATAAATTTTCCTCTAAGTTAGTCTCTTCTGCCCTAACTTTTGTCCTGTCATTTCTTCTGACAGAGTGCCATTGACATCCTGGGCTTCACTCCTGAAGAGAAAGTGTCCATCTATAAACTCACAGGGGCTGTGATGCATTATGGGAACATGAAGTTCAAGCAAAAGCAGCGCGAGGAACAAGCTGAGCCAGATGGCACTGAAGGTACCAAGTGAACCTCCATCTGGGTTTGAATCAGACAATATAGTCCCCCCAAAAAAACTCCTATTCTGCACTTCACATCTTCTTTGTAGCTGTACCTCTGAAGGGCAAATACACATTTACACACACTGCATGCTTTCATCACCCCCTCCCTTCCTTCCATCTCCGTATCTCTATCATTTGTATCAAGCCCGAATAAGTCACAGTGAACCCCAATGGCCACTTATAAGCACAACCTATAAGACAGAATGAGATGCAACAGTGTTCCTGCTTTGCCTTGGCAATCAGGGTGGGTATATAAGATAACTTTGCACACTGGTCTATTTTAGCACTGGCTAGGAAAATCTAGTAACTAGCAATAGAGAATCTGCCCAAACACAGTGACAGGTGCTCCTAGAGACATCTGCATGCATGTGTTGTCCATATATAAACCTATAGACAATATAGGCAGCAAACCAAAAAGGAATTGAAAAAGAAAAATCATATACTCTACATATGGAAAGAACATGCAATGTACAGGACCTATCATAGAAAGCTAGTCATCTGCCCTTAAAGCCTTTCCTGACCACTCAAACTTGATATTATCTCTCCTGCCTCTAAACTTTTCAGCAGTTATCTCTGTACCTGACATGTGGCATTTATTTACATTATAGTCATTGACAAAATTTTTAGAAAGGAACTCTATAGAGGTCACCCAGTGAAATTTAATACCCATATTTTCAGATAAAGAAATTAATACAGTAAGATTAAATTGGGAGGGGCAAAACTAAGATAAAGACTCAAATATTCTGAATTTCACCTCTCCCTGACAGTGAATATTTACTTTATCTTTCCAACTAGGCCAATGTGTCTTAAAAACAGGGACTTTGGCTTTTACTTTGCATAAATATTGCAATGAAAACTGATAAACTTATGTTTATCATTGATGAAAAAAATTCTCAAAAGCTACTTAGGCCAGCATAACTGATCAAATATTTAGTGGCAAACATATGCTCTAAGGTATAGAGAACTACATTTGATCTTCTATAGAATAATAAAAAAGGAACTGGAGAAACATGGAAAGATTAGGTTAAAGAGGATATCTACCACTAAACAACATTTGCTGAATTGTGCCCTCTGCAGTTGCTGACAAGGCAGCCTATCTCCAGAGTTTGAACTCTGCTGACCTGCTCAAAGCCCTCTGCTACCCCAGGGTCAAGGTGGGCAATGAGTACGTCACCAAAGGCCAGACGGTGCAGCAGGTAAGTACATGACCTCAGTGAATCACACACATCCCAGGCCTTCATGACACGTTTTTAATAACACCAATGAACATCACTCTATCTATGAAGGTGTACAATGCGGTGGGTGCTCTGGCCAAAGCCGTCTACGAGAAGATGTTCCTGTGGATGGTCACCCGCATCAACCAGCAGCTGGACACCAAGCAGCCCAGGCAGTACTTCATCGGGGTCCTGGACATCGCTGGCTTTGAGATCTTTGATGTGAGTTATCTTCATATTAATAAAAACTGAGAGGTAGGAAATTGTGATCTTTTATATACTATTAATAGGTAGTATCATTATTCATTTACATTTGTAGTATCCACATTGCTTGCTCCAACATTGCACCTAGAACAAGTGCTATCTCCAAAATAGCTAGGAGATAACAGAATGTAATACTAATAACAGCTAATACGTGTTGAGCAGTTAGTGTGTTTCTGGCACTATACTAGGGACTTGAAAATGTTACCTTATTCGATCTTCAAAACAACCCAAGGAGTAGCTAATATTATCCCTAATTACATACAGAGGAAACTAAGATGCAGGGAAATCAAAACACTAGCTAAAGATCCCACAGTCATATAAGACAAAGCCAGGAGAGGAACCCAGATCTGTAGCATCTGGTCCATACACAAGATATCTTCCATGGAGAAGAAAAGGCTCAAAGGCAGAAGCCCAAAGACAAATGATAGTCCCTCCCCTTCCAGGTTCATCTTGCACAAACTATTTCACCTCCAGGGCATCAGCTTCATCATCTATAAAATGAGGGAGTAAATTACAATATTACAAAGACTTTTTTGGATCTTCAATTGCTATGATACATCAGGTCCCTACTTTCACACACCTAACAAGGGGGGTTTGCCACGTGTTTGATATGAATAGAAGAGAAATTAGGCCTATTCATTTCACTTCATAAAACAAGAGCTTTATATTAATGGTCTTAAGATAAGCTTTCCTGAATAATGTGACAGCCAAAGGTGAAAATATGAACTTTATCTTGAATTGGAGAGTAGGAGTGGTAACAGAAGTGAGGCTTTCCAATAACTTACATCCCCCCGTACCCTTAAATCTGAACCCTAACACACAGGACCATGGTTGTACTTTAATCTATATTTTTGCCCATGTAATCTTAGAGGTGAAAGGAGATGAATTCTACCAGAATGCCTGTTGCTTAATTGATATCTCGGCCCCTATATAACACCCAGACTTGATGAGAAAGGCTCATGTCAATAATAATCATTTTTTTCCTGGGAATTGTGAAGGAACAACAATTAGGTTAAATTGTATCTCATTACTATATTCCACATTTTTCCAATAAAAGAACTTTTCAGTAATGAATTTTACTATTATATACTATATACCATTCATTAATAATATTGGAAATCTCTACTGTTTTGTGCAGTTCAACAGCCTGGAGCAGCTGTGCATCAACTTCACCAACGAGAAACTGCAACAGTTTTTCAACCACCACATGTTCGTGCTGGAGCAGGAGGAGTACAAGAAGGAAGGCATCGAGTGGACGTTCATCGACTTCGGCATGGACCTGGCTGCCTGCATCGAGCTCATAGAGAAGGTAGGCCTGTTTGACTTCTAAAGAAAGGTCGGACTGTAAAGGACTGTAAGAATAACTTTCCCAGATGTCTTAATTCGAGAAAGTATTACTGTAATCTCAAATAGTTTGAGATCTGAATAAACTGGAAAATTACTATTTTGAAATTACTTCTTCAACTTTTACATAAGATAGATCTGACAGTTTAGTTTTGTTCTAACAATTTTTATTCTGATACTGAGTCAAATCCAATTTTAAAACAGCACTGAAAACTATTTAAGATGGCCTGCTTCACTAGAAGCAATGCCTTCATTAGTTCTTAAACTATCTCCATTATGAGCCAAGATATCAGTAACAAAAATATTTTTCTTTTTTAAAAAATATTTTTCTAAATAAATATTAATGCATAAATAATACAGCCACTGCTTTCATGAAAGCTAATCTGTTTGAATTCAAGAAGTCAAATTGTAAATGCTACTTCATAATCTATCTTTAAAGAGATTATGTACCCAAAATATCTTAAATAAGATTGAGTTATTTATATATACTGTTTAATTATTGCACATAGAGCCAACATCATTCTAAGTCAGTAAGTCCTTTTCAAAGCAAAATAAAACTTTGACAATAGATTTATTCATTTAATAGGAAAAAAACTGATAAATATATAACATTTTAGCAGGTCACCTCCACGTGCTGTGCTGACATTTGGCTTTTGTATCTATCTAGCTATTCTTTTCATTAAAAATCATGCTACAGATTGAATGTGAGAAGGAATGGTAGAAAAGTCATTCTAGTACTAACAAAGGAACTTCTTTGAGCTGAGACCCCAGTTTATTTCATACACATATTTAACTGGGGGTGTTCATAATTCAATCAAATTTTGAAAGAAGTTAGGTTGACACAAATGTCTGCTTTTCTGAATTCAGCCACTGGGCATCTTCTCCATCCTGGAAGAGGAGTGCATGTTCCCCAAGGCAACAGACACCTCCTTCAAGAACAAGCTGTATGACCAGCACCTGGGCAAGTCTGCCAACTTCCAGAAGCCCAGGGTGGTCAAAGGCAAGGCGGAAGCCCACTTCTCCCTGATTCACTACGCTGGCATTGTGGACTACAACATCACTGGTTGGCTTGACAAAAATAAGGACCCCCTGAATGACACTGTGGTTGGGCTGTACCAGAAGTCCGCAATGAAGACTCTGGCTAGTCTCTTTTCTACATATGCTAGTGCTGAAGCAGGTACTTTCTGTGCCCTTAATCTAAATTAAACCTATTCCCATAGAATGTTCATATAACATATGTTCATATAAAGCTCTGGTATTCTACTCTAATTGAGGGGTTTTCTTTTTACTTCAGACAGCGGCACAAAGAAAGGTACTAAGAAGAAGGGCTCGTCTTTCCAGACTGTGTCTGCCCTTTTCAGGGTAAAGTACAAATTTAATTTTAAAAATCTATTCAGTTTCTATGAATTACCATAATTATAGGATTTAGAATAAATTATGAGGGAATGAATGTTAATAGGAATCACTTCAAATATTCACTCTTGTCAGGGTAGAGCCAAAGAAATACTCCTCCTGTAGTGATGGACACTTTACCCATTATTCCTCATTATGATTATCTAAAGCACTCAGCAATGCCAAAATGTCCTTAGAAGCTTTCTTATTATATAATGAGGCTGATTTCTAAAGAAGCGTAGTAGCTAAACTTCAAAGCTGTCCCTGTGGAAGGTTGTATGCTTATGTTACTAATGTTGCCCTTTGAGAATAAGCCTGAGATACACTCACTACGACATCTTCCACCAAAACACATCTTTGCCCTCTGAGATGGATTTAATTTTTTATTATAGCTGAAAATCATCTAAAAAGCTAAGCCTAGTGATTTAAATGGATGATTAAGCTAGAAAACATCTCTTGAGATCAAAAGAACAATAATTTTACTATAAAATAATGTGATTTTCTTACATAGCTTATGAACTGGCTCTTCCAAAGGAGAATATGCCAAATGTCTGGACTAATGGCTGCTTTATCAAAATTTGTATTGCTAAGTCTCATTCCTTTTAAAACTAAAATGCAGCTATCACATAGACTTCAGCACTAAACAAGAAAAATGCTCTTGTTCTTTCTCTTTTTCACTGCCCACTTGTAGTATTTTACCAAATAAATTCTTGTTTCATCAACTTGTCCTTGTACATGTTTTCAAGATTAGAAACTCACGTTACTTATTTTCTTCACTTTCTAATTGTTAACTGAGATGTGAAAAAAAAAATGTGACTTCTTAAGAATATACCTAAGAAATACTGAGAAATATTTGTATGTGATTTTTCTGTGACTGAGTAAAACATCATCCTCTGTCATAATCAATTATTCTATTTCTGGAATAACTCTCCTATAGGCTTCAGACTATAGATATTTTCAGGTACCCAAGATCTATCCATGCAAGGTTATATAGTCTCAAAATTTTAGACTCTTCAAAAAACAAAGCAAAACAAGAAGTTAGAGATCCCAGGGAATAATAAACTCAACGAAGGAATGGCAAAAGTTAGGACAATTGCTAACCTAGATTACCTCTGTAAACTGCTACTGTGAAAATTGTTAGCACTCAGAGAGAAGAAAAAGACCTCAGAGATAAGTTCAACTATTTTTAGATAAGACCCAGAAAGACAAAAGGAATTTTATAGTCAGGCAACTCATCAGTGGCACAGAGAGGCCACGGTCTTTTGTCTTCTGCTTCCCAACTGAGAAACACTTCCTGTGCATCAAGGCTACTGAATTTGCAGTTTGTTTACAAGACATAACATAGGTGTTATAAATGAATATCTTATAAATATGTATTTTTTCCCAATACTTTGGCCTTTTGGTTATTTGGCAGGCTAGAACTTTTGAGATCTTCAAAATACAGAGCAACTGAAGCCTCCATAGACTTATGCCGTAGTTAAAAGACTGCCTAGGTTCATTTATATAATTACAAAAAAAAGCAATCCGAAATCTAATTTTCTCATCAAATCCCTCTGTCTGGTTCTAGGAAAATTTAAATAAACTGATGACCAATCTAAGGAGCACACACCCTCACTTTGTACGGTGTATCATTCCCAATGAAACCAAAACTCCTGGTAAGGCACAGAGGATGAAATAATCAAACAGTGTTAGGTTTTAAAATTAAATGCCCAGCAGTAAGTATTATTCTATATTTTTAGGGGCAATGGAACATGAACTTGTCCTGCATCAGCTGAGGTGTAACGGTGTGCTAGAAGGCATCCGCATCTGTAGGAAAGGATTCCCAAGCAGAATCTTATATGGGGATTTTAAACAAAGGTCAGTCCTCTTTGTTGTATTTCACTGAATGTTGTGAATATTTTACCACCTTAATTTTTGTCCTCTGTTCATTATATTCCATATATCCTTCTTAGCATATCTTTTAAATTTTTTGACTCAGCAGAGATGTCAGGCACCCTTCTTTCTTAGAATATATTATAAAATTAAGAAGTCAAATAGTTAGTCCTATGGTAGTAGGACAGAATAACAGGTTAGAAGAATAACAGGAAAGGGACATGCAACAAAAAGTCATATTGTTTTACTATCTGACTTTATAGGACAGTTGGATTTTGTACTTTTACTTTTGCTCTCATATGTTTATTGATCTTTTATTTTGGTGTCATTTGGTTTGCATGTGATTGCATTTTCTTAACCATTCTTTCTTTGTGTAACTGAGCAGATACAAGGTTTTAAATGCAAGTGCTATTCCAGAGGGACAGTTCATTGACAGCAAGAAGGCTTCTGAGAAACTTCTTGCCTCTATTGATATTGATCATACTCAATATAAATTTGGACACACCAAGGTATAGCTGTTATTTATTTATACCTGATCCAAGTATCTTCTGCCCTTTCTGTGTCTCCTGTAGTACGGGGATGATTTGTGACTGTTCCTTTTGCCAGGTTTTCTTCAAAGCTGGACTTTTGGGTCTTCTGGAAGAAATGAGAGATGAAAAGTTGGCCCAGATTATAACAAGAACACAAGCAGTCTGTAGGGGATTCCTAATGAGGGTAGAATATCAGAAGATGTTGCAAAGGAGGTAACAACCATACAGAATATCAGGATCATACGATCCCTTAGGGACTATTGATTAGCCTTCCTTATTCATTAATTCTTTTATTTTGTGGCTAACATGTGTCTCTCACCCAGTTCAGAACTCATCACCACAGGACATCAGCCCTTTGCTTCAGCCCTCACACTTGGATTCCCTCCAAAACTTCTCTCCTGCCTGCAATTTCTCCCTTTCCATCCATCTCCCATACAGCTGCAGTAAGCACTATTGTCATCACGCCAGTTGACTTGCTTGGCCGTCAAGGCCCTCTCTGTTCCCCACCTCATCTACCATTTCCAACCACACAGCATTTTCCAGCCAGGATAAACAATTTGCTTATCTCCTATTCTCATGTTTGACAAGCCCTCTTCCTGCATCCTAATGTAACAATTCAAAACTTCCATTTCTGCTTTCTGTAATTAACCCCACCCAGCTTACCTACCCAGCACTACTGCATTCCCTCTCCTTACACACACATGCACATTCATTTCACATATCTGTACTAATTCAGGTCTGCACTATAAGTGTTCCTGAGTCTCTTCCATGTGTCTACATTATGGTTTGTGTCACGGTATCTGCCTTTGCAGAGTTACAGGTCTTAAAAATTGAACCTGTAGAAACAGAATTTCTACTGTAACAAGCTTGAAGAGACATTCACATTGCTATAAGGTAGTCAAATCTAGCCAGTCTATGGCTATAGTTTGCAGAAGGGGTATATTTTATTGCTATTTTTCAATTTTATTTAAATAAAACAAATTTTGGAGATCAACCCATGCTAAATGACCTGTGAATATTAACAATCTGATTAAGCAAATAAGACTGAGGCAATTGAAAGAATTTAAGACAAGCCAGTATATTATCTGAAGAAGCCAACAAAAGAAGTTTATAAAGTGGATAATTCAATGGTGTTCAGAATAAGAGGAGTGGCTTCAAGGAAGAAATGATGAATCATAAAGTCAGTTTAGTGGGGCAATACAGAAAGCAACCTATGCCATTTCACAGTTCATATCCATCTGCCAACAGCAAAGCAGCACAATCAGCTTACAATTGCCATGTCCACTCCCAAATCACAAATACTGTCATATGTCATACGGTACATGCTGTTCATACAGTTACAGTATTTACCCTCTAAGGTCAGCTTCTTTGCTAGTTTAACAGAGATTGAGGACATATATTTGCTCGATATGAACATTACTCACATTAGCAAAGTGGTTATACTGAGGACTACTTTGGGTGTGTGAGAATGTATGTGTGTGTGTGTACATGTGCACATGATATGTACAGAATTTGACATATCATTTATATGAGTTTGTGTATAATAAATAATAATAACGTTGCCTCTAAGAGATCAATCTACACTGACATTTTTATGCCATTGCAGAGAAGCTCTTTTCTGCATCCAGTATAATGTCCGTGCCTTCATGAACGTCAAGCACTGGCCCTGGATGAAACTCTTCTTCAAGATCAAGCCCCTCCTTAAGAGTGCAGAGACGGAGAAAGAGATGGCCACCATGAAGGAGGAGTTCCAGAAAACCAAAGATGAACTTGCCAAGTCAGAGGCAAAAAGGAAGGAACTGGAGGAAAAAATGGTCACTCTCTTAAAAGAGAAAAATGACCTGCAACTCCAGGTTCAATCTGTAAGTACTCCATATTCTGAATGTACTGTGTTACTGAAGCTTTTCTGGAATATGCATATACTTTGGATTTACAAATGGCCTTATCTTTAAAAAAAAAAAAAACCTCAAGTTGCCTTTTTTAGTGTTTCACTTATCTTTCAATATTCTGTGAGGAAGGAAAGGCACAATTACTTCCAAGTTACAAAGGGAAAAGGAAAGACCGAATAATTTATTCAATAGTATCACAAAATTTAACAGCCGCGAAGGAAGCAGTTTAAAGGCAAGCCGCCAAATCTCAGTCCGATATTTCACTCTTTTGCCTTGGCTGCTTCATCCCAGCCTTAAAAGTGTAGTTCTCTTTTCTAAACACAAAGGTATGAGATTGCATTTAAATTCAAGAATGACAGTTAATCTTATTTCTCTCTGTATCTCCTTGCCCCAACCTCCAAGATTGAGCTCAGTAAATTTATTTGTATTTACTTGAACTGAAATATCAGCATGTGAGGTAGAGCCATGTGTTCTCCCTGATTCTTCTTTTGACACAAATCTTGAGTTCCTCAGGCCTCTGTTTATTGGCTCAGAAAGGAGTGGTAATCAGGGTGGGGGGGGGTATGTTTAGTGACAGCATCCTGGCCAAACAGAACCTGCCACTTTCTTGATTCAATAGGCTTAACAATGTCATCAAGTAACCTGTGAAAAGGACAGTTTTCCTAAATTTTTTAGCCATTTTCAATTTTTCCTTCTGATAGCTTCACTAATCTGAAGGTTACATTTTTCCAAAAGCATGGGACCACAGCCTCTCTATCTTAACCTGTTTTCATAGTTATCAGCAATGAGTGAATATATATTGAGTATATCACCATTAAAAATAAAAGCATTAAGCAGTAAAGCTCAAGAAGAAAAGAAAAAAAAAGAAAAGCAGAGGAACCCTCCATTATATTCATTTAAACATTTTTAAACACTTAAGAACAAAACAAACACTGGGAAGTTAAAAAAATTCCCCAGGCCAGAGTAATCTAATAAGTTAGACTGATTTTTATTTGAGTCCTTTAATTAGTCAATTATAAAACCTTTATTGCTTCTCAGAATTCCATGTTCTCATATAGTCTAAAATTTGTTTTAATAATTATGCAGGGAGAGGAGAAGACCCACTAAAGCAAATGTGGCAGAATGTTAACAACTGGTGAATCTAGTTTCATGATTATCACTGTTCATTCTATTTTTTTTTCTAACTTGTTATATGGGTTTGAAAATTTTCAAAATTTATGAGGTTCAACATAGGTTTTCCATATCAACCAGAATTAGAAGGTGAACAGGAAAACAAAAGCAAAAGCAAACAAAAACACAAAAACAGAAAGGGCTAAGAACAGCTCATCAATTTTTCCTTCAGTAGAACTATTCTGAGCAAAAGAACCTCTAGCCTGGTCAACTCTACAACTCTCTGTGAATTACGATACAGTTTAGGCCTACTGCTTGTATTGCATATAAAAATAAAACAAAACCAACAAAAGTTATAGAGAACATTTTTGGGACACTGGAGAAATCTGAAGATAGACTGTATATTAGAAAATATTACTGTATCAATGACAATATCTTTATTTGTAATGATGGTATCATAAGAGGAATGTTCATGTTCTTAGGAGAGACATGCTGAAATATCATATCTGCCATTTACTTTCAAATGAAGTGTGTGTATGTTTAGAGAGGAAAAAAAACAAATATGATAAACTTGAGGATTTAGGTAAATGGTATATGGCAATTTATTGTACTATTCATACAGCTATTCTGTAGGTTTAACACTGTTCAAAATTTAAAAAATTGGGGTAAAAGTTTCAAAAAATAAAATTCATTTTGAGACTAATAGTTAATTCTTTAAATGGAAATGTAAATTGTGTACAATTATAGCACTATTATGGGCTATCAGGAAGGTTTTAGTGTATAAAAAATGCTTCATAGAAATGTATTTAAATTCTTTTTCTTTTTTTAACTCAATCTAGCAATTAGTTGTTTGAGGAGGGTAGGGAATGAAAAAAAAACTAGCCAATTTAACTAAATCATGATCTTTAAATATTACAGTTGAAAGGCTCAGCAATCATCTATTCCAACCATCTATTCCAATCACCTATTCAATTTACAAATGAAACAATTGAGAATAAGAGGAATAAAGCAATTTGCCCAAGGTCATACAAATGGAGGCAATACTGGGGCAAGCACCCAGGCATCCCTTTGCCCTGTCTAGAGGTCTCTCCACACTTCTACACACTATTTTTTAAATAGTTAAATGACTCAAACTCAATCATTTTGCAAACTAGTTTGTTTCTAAAGTCATAGTCTCACTTCTAATTACCTGCATTTCTCCAGGCCACATTACAATGTTCAATTTAGTTGAACTTATATTCATACTGACAAATTTAACAGAATTCAGGAAAACACCATTATTTTTGCACAAAAACAATTTTCAAAATAAGAAACAAACCCTAAATATCTGAATAAATCTCTTCACAGGAAGCAGATAGCTTGGCTGATGCAGAGGAAAGGTGTGAGCAACTGATTAAAAACAAAATCCAGCTCGAGGCCAAAATCAAGGAGGCGACTGAGAGAGCTGAGGAGGAGGAAGAGATCAATGCTGAGTTGACAGCCAAGAAGAGGAAACTGGAGGATGAATGTTCAGAACTCAAAAAAGACATTGATGACCTTGAGCTGACCCTGGCCAAGGTTGAAAAGGAGAAACATGCCACAGAAAATAAGGTATGAACCATATTCTACAACACTATATAGGGGTTCTGCCACCAAGTTGTTTTCTAGGAGAAATAATCTCTTTCTTAACTTTTGTAGGTGAAAAACCTCACAGAAGAGATGGCAGGCCTGGATGAAACCATCGCAAAGCTGACCAAGGAGAAGAAGGCCCTCCAGGAGGCCCACCAGCAGACCCTGGATGACCTGCAAGCAGAAGAGGACAAAGTCAACACCCTGACCAAAGCTAAAACCAAACTAGAGCAGCAAGTGGATGATGTAAACCCATTTTTTATATCCTTTTGAAAGATTGTTTTAAAATATACTTTCAATTTTTAACATATTTACTTTCTCATTAGCTTGAAGGGACTCTGGAGCAAGAAAAGAAACTTCGAATGGACCTAGAAAGAGCAAAGAGGAAACTGGAGGGTGACCTCAAATTGGCCCAAGAATCCACAATGGATATAGAAAATGACAAACAGCAACTTGATGAAAAGCTTAAAAAGTAGGAGCCTTTTAGAAAAAAAATCTATGTGATACCATCTTTTAATTCATATGAGTATTAATATGTCTTGTTCTTCTGTCTAAAGGAAAGAATTTGAAATTAGCAATCTGATAAGCAAAATTGAAGATGAGCAAGCAGTAGAAATTCAACTACAGAAGAAGATCAAAGAGTTGCAGGTTTGTTATCTCACCTCTATTTTTTCTGCACACCAAAAAAAGCCCTGAAGTTGTGATGAGTTTATGCTAATGTGCTTCTTTCACTCCCAGGCCCGCATTGAGGAGCTGGAGGAGGAAATCGAGGCAGAGCGGGCCTCCCGGGCCAAAGCAGAGAAGCAGCGCTCTGACCTCTCCCGGGAACTGGAGGAGATCAGTGAGCGGCTGGAAGAAGCTGGTGGGGCAACTTCTGCCCAGGTGGAGTTGAACAAGAAACGAGAGGCTGAGTTCCAGAAAATGCGCAGGGACCTGGAGGAGGCCACCCTGCAGCATGAAGCCACAGTGGCTGCTCTTCGGAAGAAGCACGCAGACAGTATGGCCGAGCTTGGGGAGCAGATTGACAACCTGCAGCGGGTCAAACAGAAACTGGAGAAGGAGAAGAGTGAGCTGAAGATGGAGATCGATGACCTTAGCAGTAATGCAGAGGCCATTTCCAAAGCCAAGGTACCCAATACTGTCTTTAAATGAAGGTAATGACTTACAAGAACACCCATTACTCTCTGTCATTAAATATCGTCTGCAGGCATTTTATAGCGCTACTCAAATATTTTCTACCCTAATATATTCCATTCTACTTAGTTTTTTAAAAATGTTGTTTATGATCCATTAGGACGATTTCAAAATCCACTTTAAGCAACTGTCAGTATCCTTGGGATAAATTAGTCTCCAACAATGACCAGTTTAGGGACATTATGCCCACTCACTATGCTTAAGTTCTGGCATGGTCCACAGAGTTGATTTCATAACTTTCTACTCACAATTGACATAAATTTATTCACTCTAAAACTATTTTAAGAATCAAGTTTTTTTACTTGATTCTTTTACTATATTCAATGTGTAATCTTTCATGGCCACACATCCCGTAGGGAAACCTTGAAAAGATGTGCCGCACTCAAGAAGATCAGGTGAGTGAACTTAAGACCAGGGAAGAAGAGCAGCAGCGGCTGATAAACGACCTGACAGCGCAGAGAGCACGCCTGCAGACTGAAGCAGGTAAAGACACCTCCTCTGGGTCCCCAAACCATGGACTAGATGAAAAAGGATTCCAGGGGTTCTAATAAACAGCAATACTCCCATGTTAGACAGGAACAATCAAAATTTGCTGAGAAGTTCAAAAAGAAAAAAAAGCAAGACTGAGCAGACAAGTTTACTTGTTACACTCCTATGGCAATTCTGCTTTTAAATCTCCAGTTCTCACCAGAAGCAGATAAAGTAACTCTTTATATTTACACACACACACACACACACACACACACACGCGCGCGCGCACATGCAGGTTGAGTACCCCTAATCTAAAAATCCAAAATCTAAAATGCTCCAAAATCTGAAGCACCAACATGAACCTAAAGGTGATGATCACTGGAGAATTTTGGATTTCAGATTTTCAGATTAGGGATGCTGAACCAATAAGTATAATGCAAATATTCCAAAATCTGAAAAAATCTGAAACACTCTGGTCCCAAGTATTTTGGATAAGGGATGCCCAATGTGTGTATGTGTGTACACACACACATGCAGACATATATGTGTATGTAACAGCTTTAGGCTTATTTTTATGACATTAAAAAAATGCCTTTACTTCTTTTATTCTTAGGTGAATATTCCCGACAATTAGATGAGAGAGATGCTTTAGTCTCTCAGCTTTCAAGGAGCAAACAAGCATCTACTCAGCAGATTGAGGAGCTGAAACGTCAGCTAGAGGAAGAAACCAAAGTGAGTTTTGCCAAAGATGGTCTTGACTAATCAAATCCAAACATGCCCAGTTGGGTTCTACTTAAGGCATATAAATTAAACATTGCTACTAAATACATGAATTTAAGTCACTGAACTTCTACTTCTCCAGGCCAAGAATGCGCTGGCCCACGCCCTGCAGTCCTCCCGCCATGACTGTGACCTGCTGCGGGAACAGTATGAGGAGGAGCAGGAAGCCAAGGCTGAGCTGCAGAGGGCAATGTCCAAGGCCAACAGTGAGGTTGCCCAGTGGAGGACCAAATACGAGACGGACGCCATCCAGCGCACGGAGGAGTTGGAGGAGGCCAAGTATGTTTTGTAAACTCTGGAGGAGGAAAAAGACATGGTCTCTTAGCTGCCCAACTTAGCAACTCCCAGAAACAGCTGTGATGATGTTGATGATAATGATAACATAACAACAGCAAAAGCTAACATTTAATGAGTACATACTATGTGTCAAGTACTATATATACATCAACTCATTTAGTTTTCATATTATGTTGTTATCACTATTCTTATCTCCATTTTGCAAATGAGAAAATCAAGGATATGAGATGTTAACCAACTAACCCAAGGGTATATTCTCAATAAATGGCATAGTTGGGATTGGAACCAGACATTCTGATTCCAAAGCCCACCTTCTTTTTTTTTTTTTTTTTTTATTTCAGCTTATTATGGGGGTACAAAAGTTCTGCATAGATATATTGCCCATGTCCCTCCCAA
>CM052441.1:104663092-104710353 GCA_028533085.1 Varecia variegata
TATGAAAAAATGTTCAACATCTCTAATCATCAGGGAAATGCAAATCAAAACCACAATGAGATATCACTTAACTCCAGTGAGAATGGCCTTTATCAAAAAGTCCCAAATCAATACATGTTGGCGTGGATGCGGAGAGACAAAGCCCACCTTCTTAATCATTGAATAGACAGATATACATCTTAAAACTGATGTTGGAGGCCACCAAACCATACATAATGTCTAGTTTTGGTCTAAATAAGGTAAAGCCTTAGTCTTTGTATAGACCAAAGGATACTTTCAAGTAGATCTTCTTGGGCATCGGAGCTAAAGGATTTTCTCTACCGTAAGGATGTGTACTTGGCACACAATTGTAAATGAAGCAAGAACATAGACAATTTAGAAAAAAAAAATCTTCCTTTGCTTAAACTGCATCAATTGTCCTGATTTATCCATTAATTTCTTTCTCTGGTGAGACTGTCCAAATATATATGATCAGAAGAAACTGGCTATTCTCTGGGGAAAAAGTACATATTAATAAAATGAAATGGAAAGTCTGAGAAGGAAAATGAATATGCTCAGTATATTTTTGCCAATTAAAGTATCTAATTAGCCTCAAATCTTTTTTGAAATGAGAAGCAGGCCGAGCGTGGTGGCTCACACCTATAATCTCAGTGCTTTGGGAGGCCAAGGCAGGAAGATTGCTTGAGGCCAGGAGTTCAAGACCAGCCTGGGCAACATAGCAAGACCTCATCTCTACAAAATAAATAAATAAATAAATAAATACTTTAAAAAATTAGCCGAGCATGGTGAAACATGCCTGTAGTCCCAGCTACTTGGGAGGCTGAGGCAGGAGAATCACTGGAGCCCAGGAGTTCAAGGTTGCAGTAAGCTGTGATCACACCACTGGACTCCAGCCTGGGTGACAAAGTGAGACCCTATCTCTAAAACAAAAAAGAAATGAGAAGGGATATATAAATCAATCAGTAAAGTTATCCTGGCTAGTCATTTTCCATAACGATACTTAATCAGAAGTCTTAAAAAATCCTGAATTACATATGTAGTAAGGCGCATAAAATGGCAGCACCAACAGTGGCCTCTAAGAATTCAAAAACATACCGAGGACTTGAATCCAACTGTTCACCACTTTGGAACTTTTCATACAGTTTATCAATCTAGAAAGAAGTTCTGGCTGCCAGAATTTTGAAAACCATGTTACTTGCCAATATAGAAATAGGACTGTGAAAAGGGACCAAGGAGATTATTGCTTTGCTCCTGGTCTTGGCCACTCTCCTTGACTGCCTGGCTACTTTTCAGGAGGAAGCTGGCCCAGCGTCTGCAGGAAGCTGAGGAACATGTAGAAGCTGTGAACGCCAAATGTGCTTCCCTTGAAAAGACGAAGCAGCGGCTCCAGAATGAAGTTGAAGACCTCATGCTCGATGTGGAGAGATCTAATGCAGCCTGTGCAGCTCTGGATAAGAAGCAAAGAAACTTTGACAGGGTGGCCCAGCCTGCTTAAACTTTATCAATGTTGTATTGGTCTTCCTTTCTCCTTGCATCAGCTAATGACTTATTGCTTTTCAGGTCTTATCAGAATGGAGGCAGAAGTATGAGGAAACTCAGGCTGAGCTTGAAGCCTCCCAGAAGGAATCTCGTTCCCTTAGCACTGAGCTCTTCAAGGTGAAGAATGCCTTTGAGGAATCCCTGGATCAACTTGAAACGCTAAAGAGAGAAAATAAGAACTTGCAGCGTGAGTCCTCATAACCTTACCTACCCCACATAGCCCGGAAGCACCTTTCCATGTTGCCATTTTTCTGACCACTTCTCCCTTCTCTGTTCACCCACAGAGGAGATTTCTGACCTCACTGAGCAGATTGCAGAGGGAGGAAAGCAAATTCATGAATTGGAGAAAGTAAAGAAGCAAGTGGAACAAGAGAAATGTGAAATTCAGGCTGCCTTAGAGGAAGCAGAGGTACATATTACCCTGTATTATGCTGTAGGGAAAAAAAAATCAAAGACAAACATCGGATGAGTGAAAACACTCAAACTGCCAATGGTACTGTGAGAAGAATACATTATCGTGAAGCTGGGGACAATTTAAACCCACAGGACCTTTATGAATGGCAATTTGGCAGTAGTTATTTAAAGCCTTAAAAATGTAAATACACTGACCCATTAATTCTATTTCTAACAATTTATCCCAAGAAAATAATCTTAAATGAAGTCAAATCTTTAAGACAAAGATGTCCAATCTAAGAAGAAAAATAAAATTATTTTGAAATTATTAGAATAGCCATATGATAGAATTTTATATAGACATTAAATATGATTATTCTGGGGAAATATTTACAGTAGACAGTTATTTTTAAAGATATAAATTTGCATATACAATATAATTTTGATTACATAAAAATATATAGAAGTAAGACAAAAGACTATAAAAAATATACCACATTAAAATGACTATCTCTGACTTGGGGCACAATGGGTAGTTTTTCTCTGTCTTTATGTATTGCCCCACATTCTACAATGAACATGTATTATTTACTCAGAAAAAAATATCAACATATTTTAAAACTGATAGTTTCTAGGCCAGGGATTAGTGTATCACACATGAACATTTTAATTTATTAAACAGATTGAGAGTTCATGTTTACTACACATATGTTTAATCATATAGTTTTGTTAGTACTAATATAAATAATCTTTGTAAACACAAAGCACCTTTATTACAGAGCTGCCCTATATAATCTGTGACTTAATAAACACAAGAATGATTTACCTAACAAGTTCCTGGAACTACTGTATTACACTTTGTAAAATTAGACAAACTGATACTAATAAGAATTTGGCTAACAAGAGAATATACTCCAAATATTCAAGCTCTTTTCTATTATTAATTGTTCACTGTTTCATTAAGGCATCCCTTGAACATGAAGAAGGGAAGATTCTGCGCATCCAGCTTGAGTTGAACCAAGTCAAGTCTGAAATCGATAGGAAAATTGCTGAAAAAGATGAGGAAATTGACCAGCTGAAGAGAAACCACGTTCGAGTCGTGGAGTCGATGCAGAGCACGCTGGATGCAGAGATTAGAAGCAGAAATGATGCGCTGAGAGTCAAGAAGAAAATGGAAGGAGATCTGAATGAAATGGAAATCCAGCTGAACCACGCCAACCGCTTGGCTGCAGAGAGCTTAAGGAACTACAGGAACACCCAAGGGATCCTGAAGGTAAATGGGTCCACATTAGCCTCTCAGAGGAGTTAGGGAAGCTCCTACCTGTCTTCCATTCTCCAAAACACCTTGTTAAACCATTCTTTTTTTCATTTAACAAATTATACAGCTGATAGCACAGAGGTAGCTAAATTAAATATATATAGAACATATTTTTAAGGAAATTTTATGTAGAAAAACAAACAGAAGCCCAGAGATTAAGGTAAGATATGAGAGAAAGTACCCAGACTTGGCCACCAGACAAGCCTGAGGTTGAGTCCTAGTTTTGTCACTTACTAGATGCCCGATTTTAGGCAAGTTATTTAACCTCTCAGAACTTTGTTTCTTCTTCTTCAAAATAAAAATGAAACTATCCACCTCACAGGGTTACTGTGGGGATCAAATGAAATAACAGATGTAAAGTGCTGGGTAGAGCATACGGAAAATGCTTCATAAATGACAGACATCAGTGACTCACACATGAAACAATAGTCACTTAAGGGCAGAAATAGAACAAGAATCTGTATCTCCTGATAATTCTCTCTCACCCTAAGCAAATGACATTACCATTATCAGGCATATCATCTCCTGTTTCTGGCACAAATACATTCTTCCAGTTAATCTCCTGGGATATTCACATTTTCTTCAGAACATCTAAGGCCTTTTTTTTTTTTTTTTCTCTCTTTTTTAACTTAACAGGATACCCAGCTCCACCTGGACGATGCTCTGCGGGGCCAGGAGGACCTGAAGGAGCAGCTGGCCATGGTTGAGCGCAGAGCCAACCTGCTGCAGGCCGAGATCGAGGAGCTGCGGGCCACGCTGGAGCAGACGGAGAGGAGCAGGAAGATCGCAGAGCAGGAGCTCCTGGACGCCAGCGAGCGCGTCCAGCTCCTGCACACCCAGGTGAGACCTCACACCAAACAAATGCCAGTACTGGTGAGTGATGAATCATAATTATAAATGAAACTACCCCATTTGAATAAATATGTGTGCATAAACACACATGGGGTATATGCTTTAAAATATTCACTGCAGTTATCTTGTGAGTGATGGGATCATGGGTGATGTCTTTGGTATTTGTTCCTATTTGTCTTTTTGGATTTTCTACCTCCAAAAAAGGCTACTACTTTTTTATTTAAAAATAAAGTTTGTCTTTTTAGATTATTTTGGAAACCATGAGGTGGAATAAACTTGAGTAAAGATGCCTGCTGACTCCAAAATCTGAAAATGTTCCACGCAGTGATTCTCATCGGGGGCACTTACGCATTTAGCATTGTGTTCACTGTCCATGTACCTTGCAGGACACTTAGCATCCCTGACTTGCCCAGGCATTAAAGGCAGTAGCACCCCCCTGGTCATTCTGACAACCAAAAATACCCACCCCCAAACATTTTCAAATACCTGTTGAGGCAGTATTACTCCCCTTTGAGAACCACATGGTTGAAATTTTAAGAATATGTTTTCACAAGATATTATAAATTCAGTATTCTCCAAGGGAACAAAGCATGAAAGTTCACAGAGAATAGATTCCTTCTAATTGAGAAACTGTCAGTGCCAGGTACTCACAAAAAGAAATCTATTCTCTTCTAACATCACCAGCCTTTTAAGGATAGAATAACTAATGATGTCTGATTGAAATATAATTGAATGAGCAATTAATTAATGTCTATTACAGGCATTCTTAAACCTCAGAAGCCCTTATGCATAAATCAAATGGATACCAGGGAAGAGGGTTTCAGCCTTGCAAATGATTAGTATTTTGCACTGAACAAATATTTAAAGTTTAGTGAAATGTTGCCAGCAGGTCCCTTACAAAGAGCCAACAAGTAAGACATTTGTAAAATCCTAAGAGGGCAAACTGCAAATCTTGTAAATTTCCACTAACTATTTTTAACAGAATACCAGCCTCATCAACACCAAGAAGAAATTGGAAAATGATGTTTCACAACTCCAGAGTGAAGTGGAAGAAGTAATCCAAGAATCACGCAATGCAGAAGAGAAGGCCAAGAAGGCCATCACTGATGTGAGGAAGATGAGCATTTGTCTCACTGACACATGTGTGTTACCTGCTATCGTCAGGATTCATTATTTTCTTGATTTTTCTAACTAGGCCACCATGATGGCCGAGGAGCTGAAGAAGGAGCAGGACACCAGCGCCCACCTGGAGCGGATGAAGAAGAACATGGAGCAGACGGTGAAGGACCTGCAGCACCGTCTGGATGAGGCTGAGCAGCTGGCGCTGAAGGGCGGGAAGAAGCAGATCCAGAAACTGGAGGCCAGGGTGGGTGTCCCAATATCTGAATCTGGGAAGGGAAAAACGGTACTCCTTCTTTCCTTCTCTCTTCCTATATATGGACTCCTGTTCTCATCCTGACCCTGGGGACACCCACCCCATACCTTCAGTAGCTGCTAGGCTAACTAATATCCCCCAAGATTGACTGCATAAATATTTTTCTTGGTTGCAGGTACGTGAACTTGAAGGAGAGGTTGAAAATGAACAGAAACGTAATGCCGAGGCTGTTAAAGGTTTACGGAAACATGAGAGAAGAGTAAAGGAACTCACTTACCAGGTAAAGGGAACAGCTTTCTAGAATATCCAGTCTTCTTCCCCAAAGGGAAAATGAAAACCTGATGACGATTTATGTGGCACTTGTAAACAGATACACATTAACTCAGTGCATATAAGGGGTAAAAGACACAGTTGCCTATCACAGACCTATACTAAGCCAAGAAGATCAGGGAGGCCTTTAGAAAATAGCATGAGAGGAAAAAGCATGGCTTTTAAAACCAGATAAACTAGGTATTAGTCCTAGTTTGGCCTCTCTTGCTTTTTGAACTGGAGTAAGTTACTTAACACTCTAAACCTCAGTTTCTTCATCTGTAAAATAGGGATGACAGCATCTACTGTTCAAGGTAAGGAGGTAAGAATTAGAGATGTGTGTAATTCCCTAATGGCACCTGCACATTGTAAACATTTAACAAGAGTACTACTGTTAATTCTATAAAGAAAGCCTTGGAGTTGATCAAGTTTATCCCAGATCAACCTGCCATCATACCAAGTATTTATTTTACCACCCACAGTAGGCTTGTTTTTCTGGGTTGAATTCAGATTGTTTTTCCAAACTTTCAGACTGAGGAAGACCGCAAGAATGTTCTCAGGCTGCAGGACTTGGTAGATAAATTACAGGCGAAGGTGAAATCATACAAGAGACAAGCTGAGGAGGCTGTAAGTATCTTCAAGCCCTTGAGGAAAGAAGCAAACTTCTTTTGGAATAGAAAGTGTGTTAAAAGAATGTGTTAAAAAGGAAGGAGACAAAGTAAAAATCTACCACTCATATTTTGAGATGAGTGATTTCATAAATATGAATTTATGCCCCAAATTCTAATTACAGAATAAGACTGCAAGAGGAAGTATTTTTATTATTAAGCAATTTGTAAGGATTAGCGAGAAAAAAGTTCCAAATAACCTGCCTTACGTGATAGCTGCAACGAATATACAGTAGAAACTCTAACACCATGATAAATATTCCTGTCCCTCTAGACATAAACAAAATCAAGTATTCTCAAAAGCCAAACATCCATCTTTTGGGACTGACTTAATAACTCACTATCAGTGTCATCAGCGGGGATTCCTCCTAGAATTTGCTGTAGCTACTATGAGAACATGCTGGAAGATTCTCCACCTACACTTTTCCTGCTTGTTCTTCCATTCTTCCAGACAAATGTAATAGGTAGGAAGCAGGAAAGAAGAAAGGGAAAGGCATAAATGGTAATAAGCCAAACCAACAAAGGAAGACTTTCTTCTAGCCCCCCTCTTTCCCTTTCTCTATACACTGGAGTCAAAATATATGGCAGAAAAATATTTTAAGTGGGATTTCCCCAAAGCTATAATGTGACCTTACATTTACTTACTGAACTCTATAAGGGTGCATGGGTCTCTTTCTCCTTTCCACTCAGGACATATATGAGGCTGTCCCCTCCACTTCAAAACTATTTCTCCTTTCATCCTTTAAAGTAAAATATGTAATTGAAGTTACAAATCCTGTCTAGATTTGAAGTCAGATATGGAAAACAGACCATAAGAAGGAAATATTTGATTTGAGGAAATAATCCTGCCTGGTGACAAGTGCAAATGAGAACCACAAAGTCTAATTCTCACATTTTTATCTCTATTCTTAGGAGGAACAATCCAACGTTCATTTATCTAAATTCCGCAAGCTCCAACATGAGCTGGAGGAGGCAGAGGAACGGGCTGACATTGCCGAATCCCAGGTCAACAAATTGCGAGTGAAGAGCAGGGAGGTTCACACAAAAATCAGTGCAGAGTAAGCACACCTGCCTGATGCTGCCAAGTGGCTGAAGAAATGCACAAAATGTGCTATTTTTGGTCATTTGCTTTATGAAGTTTATTTTTCTCTTAATGCAGAATAAATAAAAACTACAGTAAATTTATAAATTAAACCAGACTTTCATTTTTTATTTGCAAAATTACTTACTCTCACAGTTCTCACCTAGCTATTAATTTTTAATATTACATATGGCTTGCAGAGCATTCAATAGTTTGTACCTCCACCTTTCCCACCTGCCCCTCCACACACACACACACACACACACACACACAAATGTCTTTTGCTGGGCTTGCTTTTATCAAATCTCTCTAGATTATTACAAATTACTAAGAAAAACACTCCGTGAGGCTGCCCCTCTAGATGGACCTATTCATTTACTCACTCCACAAATAGATACTGAGTATCTACTATGTGCCAGACTCTGTTCTAAGTCCTGTGGGTATAGCAGTGAACAAAACATAGTTCCGGCTCTCAGGGAGCTTATATTCCACAAGGAGAGAAAAGCAATAAATATACACATAACTGTAATGTGTCAGATGATAAGTGGTACTGAGAAATAAAGTAAGTGGGAGGCAGTTACCATTTTATAGAGAGTAGTCAGAGAAGGCCTCTCTAGTAGACGACATTCAAGCAGAGACCCAAAGGAAGCAAGAGAGTAAGCCAAGTGGGTACATGAGTGCAGAGCATTTCTGGGCAGAGAGAACAACAGAAAATGCAAAGGCTCCGAAGCAGGGGCAGGTGAGCATGTTGCAGGAACAGGGATGAGGCCAGTATGGCTGGAGAAGAATTAGTAAGATAGACACTTATGACATAAGAGAGGAACCAGAGGACCAGACCATCTAAGGCCCCAGGGCCACTCTAAGGATGCTTGCCATTTCTCAGAGTGAGGTGGAAAAGCCTTGGAGGGTTTTGGGCAGAGAAGTGATAGTACTCTGGCTGCCATGTTGATAACAGACTGAAGGGAGCAAAGGTAGAAACTGAGAAACTAATTAGGAGCCTATTGCAAAATAAAATATAAAAACTGACAAAGGCTTAGACCAGAAAAACAGCATTGGCAGATGATAAGTGGATGGATTCTAGATTTATTGAAAGCAGCATACATAGGATTTTCAAATAGACTGGATGAGAGACAGAGAAGGCGAGAAAGAATGAACTTATGAAAAGAGGGGTAAGGGATAAGACAAGAAAGGCTTGGCGGAGCATAACATGATGAGTTTGTCCTCCAGAAAGAGGGGAAGCAGCAGAACAAAAAATGCAATCTAGATAAAGATTGTACTTTATGCATTCCTTCTTCCACATTCTAGCATCTGCTCTTACCCAACCTCTCATTCCTATCAGCCTCCATCTTTTACAGGATCAATTGTGCAAGTTGCAATCTCAAATACATATAAAATAATTAAATTTCAAAACAAAAAAAGAAAAAAATTTAAAATCCTCTCTCAAACAAAATTTTAGATCAAAGAGAAAATCAAAACTATACATCGCTTCTCGGCCTTTTGGCTAAGATCAAGTGTAAAACTATAATCCTGAGAACTTCCAGAAGTAAACATAAATCTTTGTGACTTTGGCTTAGACACAGGTTTCTTAGATATAACACCAAAAGCATGAGCCATAAAAGAAAAAATAGATAAATTGGACTTGATCAAACTTTAAAGCTTCTGCTCTTTGAAAAACACCAATAAAGAGAATGAAAAGACAAGCCACAGACTGAGAGAAAGTATTTGAAATTTATATTCCTGATAAAAGACCTGTATCCAAAATATATATACAAATCTAAAAATTCAACAAAAAGAAAACAATATTTTAAAGGGCAAAAGATTTAAACAAACATTTCACTAAAGAAGATATACAGATGACAAACAGGCACCTGAAAAAACACTTAACATCATGAGTAATTAGGAAAATATCAATTAAAACACAATGAGATACCACCACACACCTATTACAATGCCCCAAAAACCCAAAGTGTTGGCCAAGAGGTGGACGAACTGGACCTTTCATGCCTGCTAGTAATAAAGTAACATGTTACAACCACTTGGGAAAAGTTTGGTAACTTCTTTAAAAGTTAAGAAATTATCCATATGATTCACCCATTCCACTCTTAGGTATTCACCCAAGAGAAATGAAAGAATTTGTTCATACAAAGATTTATACACAAATATTCACAGCATATTTGTTTGTAATAGCTGAAAATTGGAAAGAATCGAAACATCCATCAACAGACAAATGGGTAAACAAATTGGGGTTTATCCATACAACGAAATACTACTCAGCAATAAAAAGGAATAAACTGTTAACAGGGAAAAAACATGGATAAATGTCAAGATAATTATGCTGACTGAAAGCAGTCAGCTGCCCCCACAAAAGTACATACTGTATGATTCCATTTATATGAAATTCTAGAAAATGAAACTAATCCATAGTGATAGAAAGTGGACCAGTGGTTGCCTAGGGATGAAGTAGGAGGGTTTACGGGGGGCATAAAGGCAGAGGAGGGAGGTTCACAAGGGAGCAGGAGGACATTTTAGAGGCTGATGAACATGTTAATTATCTTGATTAAGACGTGGTTTCACAAGTCAAAACGTATCAAATTGTACACTTTAAATATGTGTAGTGTTGTATGTCAATTATACCTCCATAAAGCTATTTAAAAATTTTCACTGGGGAAAAGATAACAATTACAGCACTTTGGGAAAATAATAATAATTAGAATTTTAAAGCCACAATCATAATTTTTGACAGGAATTGCATCAAAACTGTTTACCAGTTTATTGACATGTTTACTATGTTGAGTCTTCCAGTTTGTGACTACAGTCTGTTTCTTCATTAATTTAGATCTTTTTTGATCTTTCATCAGTGTTTTATAGTTTTCAGCATACAAGTCCTGTACACATTTTGTTAAATTTACACCTAATTTTTTCTTTTTTTAAATGATTGTAAATGTTATTGTATTTCTAATTTTGGTGTCCATCATATTAAAAAAACTATTTTTGTATGTTTATTCTGTATCTTGAAACTCTACTGAATTTGCTTGTTAGTTCTAAGATTTTTTTTGTAGACTCTTTAGGATTTTCTACATAGACAATCATGCCACCTGGAAAAACAACCATTTAAAATGAATCTAAATAAAGATGAGGTCCAAAATTTCATAGTAAATTGTGAACTAGGATTCGATCTTAAAAATAAAACCAAAAATATTATAAAATATGTTTGTATTCTATTCTTAAAATTTAGGTCATAATTGCAACTCTCTGCTAATTCTTAGAACAAAGAATGAATAATTGCTGCAGTTGGGAGGAAAGGTACATAGATTTTTCTATTGCACCCTTTATGCTTAATTTTTATAATGCAATCACAAAGAATGTACTTTTTGCAAAAATATATGATGGCTTCATCCATATTTTTAAGGGCCTTCTTAATCCTTTGATCCTGAACTCATTCTCTTGAAGTAACTATTAGATCATCATCTTTGTCCATTTTCAGTTCTCCAGTTATTAACTATTTCAACACTGCTAATCCACACTGGTCAACGGCTTTGCAAAAGTCGAGCAGATTTCTAATACCACTTTCATTGACTTCATTAAATTCTGCAACTTTGGAAAGATTTCTCATTTTATTTCAAAATTTGAATTGATTATTGTATATTTACAACATCTGATGATCAACAAAGCATTAGTGATTACTCTGTGTTTTCCCATGCAATATTGTGAAGGCTCCAGTAACAGGGACTCTACCACAACAAACCATAAAACATCCTTAGCCTTTCCCCAGAAAGTCCATTCTATAAATTTAATAATTAAAGAGATGCATAACCATTTATGTGTACATATATTCATTAGAATATTTAAAAGAACAAAAAATTAGAGAACCATAAATGTCCAACAATAGACAGAATACAAAACAGTGCTTGCAGACTGATATTCCAAGCGTGTAAGTATTTAAGAGCACATACAAACACGGGAAAAAAATGTGTGAAAGGATTTAAATCAAAGTTTAGGTAGAGATTATCTCTATGCTAAAATTTTAGGAGTGATTTAAAATTTTCTTTCAGTATGTTTGCTTATATTTTCAATGTGTGTATTAGTTTTGGAGTTATTTTAAAGGCTAATATTTTTTAAATATTAAAGATGCCTCTTAAGATTTCATATCCACTTCTCATCACAGACATGGATATAACTGACAACAGAAAGATGAAGAGGAGAGGGTCATTTGATGAAAGAGACCATTAGCGCAGCTACTAAAAACTGTTGTCTTTTGTCCAAGCTCTCGCTAAGGATTAACATTCCTGGGCTAACACACAGCAGCTGTCAGTGAGTAAACTTAAATTATGCCTCCTGGCTGTGGCAGAGGTTTGGGCACATGTTACACGTATCAGTGTCCCCAAGCATCTTCACCGCAGATTTCAACAGTCACATTTTCCAAAGCGAGAAGCTGCAGAATCAGTCATAGGCAGATGGAAAGCACCTTACTTAAGGATGGAATTTATCAGCCTGATTCCTCCCTCCCGGTTCCAAGGGCTACTTAGATGCTGCTTCCGGAGACCACAGGAGAAAGAAAGCCGTGTTTAGGGAGAAAAACATCCCCCTTAGAGGACGCACCCAGAACAGGGCTTTTATCAGACTCCAGCACCCAGACCTTCACAAAAGGGCGGACTATTTTCTCAGCTCCTCATAGAAACTATAGCTCGCGGCTTTCTTGGGAAAACTGAGGTACTGCACAGTGTAAGGACTCAAACTACGAGAAATTCTGTTAAAGGCATGGATGCGCAAGGCAGTACCTTAGAATCATCATTTTTTCCATTATTGGGAAAATAATTCAATCAGTACCCACAGATCTTAGTACCCAAGCTTGATTTTATAAATATTATATAGGAATATATACATGCAACATAATCACCTGGCTATAGATACATTGAAAAACTTCAAATGGGATGTGGCGACTTAAGAATCTTCCCACATTTTCCTTCTGGCCCGGTCAGTCACGGGCTCGGCCTTCAAATTCCCCCTCCATGCCCAGTGTCATACTCTCCCGCGGCACAGTCCTTCTCGCTGTTACTCTCTGGAGTCGCACAGCGCTAATAAATCGCGTGGGTGAACAAGGCCCTGCTCCCTGGCAAATTCTCAAATGCACACTTACCAGCCAAGTCCCCGTATCACCCCAGGCCCCTGGCCACAGCGGGGATGGGAGGTCACTTCCGGCCTCTCCTTCCCGTGAGCCCCTGGGGCACACCGGAAGTGGCTCCTGCCTTCTCTGGGCCATTGAAACATGGTTTCAGTCCTTTCCTCAAAACCGGCTGCTGCTGTCTTTTCCTGCGTTACCAGTACTGTTACTCACCCGCCCACTCACCCTAACGAGATTATAAGTTGTTCGAGAGAACAAACATTTTTATCCCCAATGCCTGGAACAGTGTCTTCTTTCATAAGCCATTGGTTAAATGAAGATCAGACGTTCAATAAATTCCAGTTGTTTAAACAGAATGAACCAATGTTGAGTAGCAAAAGAGTAGGTAATAGATCCAACACTCAGCACAGAATAAGGAAGACTAAAATCGCCTTTTTAGTAATAACAGCTGATATTTAAAACCTTGAGTCCTTACCTTAATTTGCAAGACTCTAAACCATGTGGCCTCTAGCTATCTCTGCTTCTTCATTCCTGACCACTGGTTCATCCTGCCCCTCTGACCTTTCTTTCTCCCCCATTTGCCAGTGTTCCTGTGAAGGCACACTCGCCTTCCAGAGCCTTTGCATTTGTTTGCTCTGCCTGGAATACTTGTCCCCCTTTCAAATTCCATGACTTTCTCATTCACTTCACTTGGCGTTTGCTCAAGTATCACCTTTTCAGAGAAACTTTCCCTGATCAGTATATTTAAACACCAGACAGCCACAATTTCCTTACCTCACTTTTCTTTTCTTCAGAGCATTTGTCATTAACTGACATTACATATTTGTGATTTTGTTTTGTTCGCTAGCACTTAAAATCATCCCAGCATGTAGTAGTAGGCCTTCAATGAATTTTTGATGAACAATTGAATGAGTACATGCTTACTAGTTACTGGCTCTCTGCTGAGCACTGTATGTGTTACAGATCTGAAATTAGCAGTTCTACGTGCAAATTTTGTCAACATTCTAGCTTAGTGAATGAGCTCAAACTGGTTCCATCTAACCCCATTTTGGTCAGACTTGAGGACTTGGCCATCGTATCCCCAGCAACCTTTCAGGCACAGTGATGAATTTATCTCCATGTGCCGAAGAGTGTCCTTATTTTAAAACTGAAAGTCTCAAGAATTCCCTCAATCCCAACAAACCAGGATGGTTGGGCACCCTACTTTCAGGTACCTAAGCTCCACCTTTCCTGATTTGTTTTATTGTTGTATAGGGATGGGAGAGGATCGGGAGGGGTGTTGACTTAAGGGTGTCTCCTGGGCCATCTGAACAGGAAATTGGCTGTATGCAGTGGTTAGGATGGGAGAACTGGATGGACAATGGACAGGCTGTGGTCAGCTAGTGGGCCTCGCCAGACAGCAACATAAAAGACATGTACAATTGAATGAGTACATGCTTACTAGTTACTGGCTCTCTGCTGAGCACTGTATGTGTACAGAACATGTTGACCTGGTTTCCAGAGCCCTCTGCCACTCTCTCCTTTCCTAAACTATCATGTCACTTCCAAAGAGTACTCTGCCGTGCATTCATTAACTCCCTTAATTGCCACAAGAACCCCATAAGTTAGATATTGTTATCATTCCTATTTTACAGAAAAGGAAACTGAGGCTCAGAAAGTTTAAGTAACTTGCCCAAATTCAGGTAGCTTAGATGGTGAAGTCAGAATTTGAGCCCCAGAATTCTGACTTTCAAGGTCTCTTCTTCTACTACATTATCATGCGGATTTTAATGAGATAAATATGTAGTTTGACTGTGTCCAGCAAAGGATATAGCTTTTTTGTTTCTTAGGATACATTGTTTAAGACCCGAATGGTAGTAGTTAAAAATAATTGATGCTTTCTTTAGTTCTAATAAGGCTTTAAACAGTTGAAGTAACCAACCAAAACACAACTAATAGACAAAAAGGCAGGGGAGGGGGGGCAAACAGCAGGAGATCCTAACTCTCACAGGCCTCAGGGCATCAGTCAAGGTTACAAAGCCAGGCAACAAAGTCTCCAGTTTACTGTACAGACGTAGCTGGTAGGATTTCTTCTCCGAACAGAATGTTCCCAGGTCATTCACACAATCTCTCCATGTTGTTTTTGGAGAAGGATGCCCGGTTTGTATGTAATTCTGAGAAGCATGTATAATTCTGAGAGCATTAGTGTCTTACAGGATCTTGCAAAGCCAGAAGCAGCTGTCTTGTAGTGAAAAGACAAACCGGACTTGGAGTGAAAAGATGTTTGTTTTAGCTCTCGCTCTGTCACTTACAAGCTGCATGACTGGTCCCCTAACCTTCGCCAAGCCTCAGTTTTCCCACCTGGAAAACCATGATAAGTGTATCTCCTCATTGAAATTTAATAAGAATCAATTTAAATAAGGATTTTGATAACCCTCTATCAACTTTTTGCTTTGCAAAATTTCAGTATATAAATAACAGTGAAGAAATTTATGTATCGTGTTTGAAAGGAGTTCTTATGTATACCTTTGAATACAGAACTTGCTGTATTGAGTTTGAGAGTAGAACAGGGAGGGGTCTGTTTTTACCTTTAGCATGAATTAGATAACCTGTACAGAATCTCAATTTCTGATTCTGTTAGGTGGAAATCAGATTAGATAATATCCAAGCCCCCCTTTAGTTTTATAATCTAATATTGTCATTCAAATCACCTGTTAGGCAATTCAAATATGAATTAGTGTCATTCACTAATGTACCTGCCCTATGACTTTCACCCAGAAATTTCTATTCCTGGCTGGGAAACTTCCTGTTGCTTTTTGAAGTTTCATCTGTTACATAAGCTCAGAGATAGCCTGAGCTGTGAAGGGGTAAGGTAAGATCCTGCGATTAGCACAATTAATTGCCCTTTCTTCTCAAGTAGCCTTCTGAGGCATGACCTCAATCAAACGTTATTCCTAGTCCGCTCTGTTTGGCCTCGCTGCTGCCTTCTCCTTCCCACTGCACCATCCACAGGGACATTTCCTCTGAATGCATCTTCAGTAGTGATTGGTGAGGAGATTTGCTACTAAGGGAAATCAGAAAAACTTTTTCCTCCTCCTGAACACCTGCTCGCTTCTTAATCCTTTGCCTGCAAAGCTGCCACCCCCACCATCCTGCTGACGTTGCTGTCAAGATCCGCTCCCTGCCCAGCTCCTGGGCCTCTTTCTTCAGCTTCTCTGTAGTGCCTTTCAGGATATCCTTTCTTGAAACTCTCACCTCCCTTGACCTCTGTTGACACTAATAATAAAGTGACCTTCACTTTAGAGTTGACAAAATGAGTTTGTTACAGAAAATCCTGTCACAGAACTCCTTTCAGGTTTGGGAGAGAAGGGCTGATCACGTAGGTGGGAGCCATGGACTCAGGGCGTAGTGGTCAAATAGAGATGATGAGACCCCAGCACATGGACACTCTTGGAGGTGATGGATATAGTATTACCTTGATGTAGTGAGAGTATCACTGGTGTATAAATACATTCAAATTCATCAAATTGTGTACATTAAATATGCACAGGATTTTGCATATCAATTATACCTCAATACAGCCATTAAAATTGAAAGAAAGAAAAAAAAAGATGAACCCCTTCCCCACCAAAAAGGCCTATGGGAGTTAAAATAGGTGGTTGCCAAATTTGCTTCCAAGGACAGAAGTAGTCTTCTTTATGTGAGGACTCTGTGTTGCTGAGTAACTAGATGAGTAGGAATGCAGGTGCTGGGGTTTCACATAGTAGAGGAACAACTGAGTACCTCCCGCGGCACGGAGCACCTAAGGGAAAGAAAGGAAATGACCACCAGCAACAGTGTGAAGAAAAAAAGACTTTGTAGGACATATATTTCTGATGGAAACTGAATAATTTATTCTGAGGTATGTAATATAATCCTCTTCTATGTCTTCTCTATAAAATCTTCAGTAAAGTCTGTATTGCTCATTTATATTTTTGGTTATGGTGGATTATATGCTGAGGCCTGTGTCGAGGTTGGTGGAGAGGAAAACATTCTGCCTGGCATGGGTTGGAAACAGACTGCATGCAGAGACAGCCACATCTAGATGGTGTAGAACTGTGGTCTCCAACCCCCAGGCCATGGACCGGTAACAGTCTGTGGCCTGTTAGGAACTGGGTCACACAGCAGGAGGTGAGCAGTGGGCGACTGAATGAAGTTTCCTCTGTGTTTACAGCCGCTCCCTATCGCTCACATCACCTCCTGAGCTCCGCCTCCTATCAGATCAGCAGGGGCAGTAGATTCTCATAGGATCGCAAACCCTACTGTAGACTGCACATGCCAGGGATCTAGGCTGTGCGCTCCTTATGACAATTTAATGCCTGATTATCTGAGGTGGAGCTGAGGAGGCAGTGATGCTAGTGCTGGAGAGCGGTTGCAAATACAGATTATCATTAATAGACAGGTTTGACTGCACGATAAATGTAATGCACTTAAATCATCCAGAAACCACTCCCCTCTCCCCGGCCCATGGAAAAATTGTTTGTCTTCCATGAAACCAGTCCCTGGTGCCAAAAAGGTTGGGGACCTCTGGCGTAGATAGTATCTCATTTGGTCCCACACCATCTTAGTGACTTGCACAGAAACAGAATAATTTTTCTGATTTTTGCAGCTGAGCAGAAAAGACTCCAGAGTTGCTGAGAGAAGTGAGGTGTTTCATCACAGTCAGTCAATGGCAGAAGTAAGCATGGACCCACTCAGGTCTTCTGACTCCAACGAGAAGATCTTACTGCTTCTCCCTTGGGTATTTGCTTACTTGCAGAATGACCTTCACTTATTTTTATTTTTATTTTTTTTTTGTCCACTTTTTTCTGCTTTGATTTGCTCTTCCCATGTCCTCAACAAACATCCTTCCTAGGAGAGCTCAACTTCCTCGAAGATTTCAACTATCATCTCCATACAAATGATTTCCCCAACACACAGACCTACATCTTTAACCTTGACTCTGTTAAACTTTGAGCCCTCATCTCTAACTTCCATACTGTCTCACCTCAATATGTCTAAAATCTATACTCATCTTCTCCCCCTGCAGTTTCTTGTCTGGGCTGGTGCTGTGGCCCTGGATTCCAGGCTGAACTGAGCACTAGATGAAAGGCAGGATTCTTTGACTTCTCTTCCCCCTCAAATTTGGCAGGCATCAAAGTCCTGTGGGTCCCGCCTTTAGGGAATCCCTTGAGTTTTCTCTTTCCTTTTGAATCTCATTTTTATTTTATACTTAATCAAGGCCCTGTTCATTTTACACCATAATTATTTTTTATATTCAATGTAAGTAGATATTAAAATTTATTGAGTGGATTTAATATATTATGTAATACAGGGTAGGACCTCAGAAAATAAGCCTAGAGCTCACAGAGGTCTTAAATGGACCCTAAAACATACTCTTTTTATCTCCTGGGGTTTCGAAGTTCTCTCTCCTTGCTGTGCCTAAATGGGAGAGTGTGGCAGAAAAACTATGAGGCCACACAATGCTCTTCTCCTTGACTCTGCAGGATGGACTCAGAGCCACCAAGGAACAACCACTGTGAAAGCCACCTTCTGGTGCTATGAAGAATTTTAACATAGATGTGAATCCATAGGGACACCCAGGCATAAATTCTAACTGTCTAAGTGCCTGCCTGCCCTCACAAGTTATCAGAGCCTGTTTAATCATCTCAGCAAGGTTTACATCAAGATTTTGTTGTATAGACACTAAGTGGTTCCAAGTTCTCCCCTCACCATTATTTCCTGTCACCAGTTCTAGATTCATGTCCAAATGTCTGTGTGTGGGTATGCATGTGGTGTGTGTGTGTGTGTGTGTGTATAATCTGTTCACTTTCCTGATCACAAACCTCAGAAGGGTTCCCAGCAATCTCAGAATAATGTCCTTACTCTGGACATTGGAAATCCATCACAAACAAGCCCAGCCCACTTCTCCTGCCTTTACCTCCACGTTACCCCCGACCCCATGTTAATTCTGTGCTGCCGCCAGGCTTGTCCAGTTGATCTTCCTGAAACACATCCTGGGGAGTCTTGTTTCCAACCCACGAACCCTCAGTTCCCTAAGCCTAGAACCTCTTCCGTGTTCCCCTCAACATTATAGAAGTCTGAGACAGTAGGGGATAGAGGAAAGGGTAGCTTTGGAATCAGAAACCCTGGATTTCAATTCTGGCTCTTTTGCCTACTAGCCGTGGGGCCTTTTTGACTAACCATTTACCTCATTAGGCTTCAGTTTCTCTATTTGGACGGTGAGAATAACAATAATATGAATAGTATAAGTCCCTTGGGCTTGTAGAGAAAATTAAACATAATATACAAAATTGCCAGATAAACTAGAAAATACTACAAAAAGATCATTATTATCTACACAATCACTCTTCCCCTCTAGATCCTTCTCTCCTCCAAAACAAAATGTCATGAATAATTATTAATAACAATTTGGCTAATATTTTATATTAATATATAATACACTTTATGGTTTTCAAATACCTTGTGCATATGCCTAATCCACTGTACATCCCACTCATTTTGGGAATTTAATCTTGGAAGACAGATTTATCCTTTTTGTGTCCATGCACGCTCTTCCCATCTCTATTGTCAACTCCATTAGGACAGTGACCCTCTCTCGAATCCTATTCCCCATTCCCGGCAGAGTCTTGTGCCAAGCAGACACTCCAAAATTATGAACTTCCAAAAGCGAGAGGTTACAGGCATAGGCTCTACAGACAGAGAAGTTTTGAAGTTCTGCAGCTTCCTAGTTGTATGGCCTTGAGTACATAAACTCTCGGGCTCTGTTTCCTTGACTGTATAATGGGAATGATATTCACACCTGTCTCATGGAATGATTATGAAGCTTCGAGGAGCCAATATGGATAAAGCCTGGCATATGGTGATTTCTTAAGTCTTAACTATTAGTATGAAGTGGAACTGAGAGTCTGGTTCCGTTCTTCCCACTTTATCACTTCAGGCCTTTTTCAACACAGATTCCCCCATGAGTCATCTTTATCATTTATTCACCGGAGCAAACATTTACTGAGCATCTGCTACTTACAAAAGGCTGTACCTCGAGTAAAAGCAGCTGTGCTTATGCCTGATTGCTCTGTTACTTTCTTCTGGGCCAAAATTTCTCCATAAATTATGTCCTTCAGCCTTCCTGTCTTATTTTTAGGAGCAGAGAAAAAACTGTGATGGTGTTCCAACCTCAAATCACCTTTTGTGGATATTCCAAGTGCTGGAAAAAGTTATTCATGTTTCCTTACTGAAAGGCTACTCAGATCCCCTAAGATGCTTGTATTTGTGGTAAATCCTAACAGGAGGGAATAGAGTTTGTCACATTGCTTAAATTCATTCAGCCACAGGACCATTTATTTCACAATTACCCTCAGAATCTGCATTCTGTCAAATCTACTCTGGAAAACACTGTGTGGAAGTCCTATTTCTACCTCCTCCTCCTCTGGCCACAAATTCATTTTGACTAATTCAAACTGTCCTTTGGAAATGTTTCACCTACATGAGACTCTACCCACTGGAGGACTGAACAGAGAATCTTTGGTTCAGTAAATATTAATTATGTATAACTTAAACAATCAGACTGTATTGCTGCAAATGGCCTTAACTTCTACATGTACAGTTGTTCCTACATATTCAAACATCACTTACATTTTAGCCAAAGAAAGAAATAAAATAAAATCCCCTCAGCAACCATAAGAGTTGTCACAAAGACCATGTATTTTCATTAAAATCCTCTAGAGCTTCACTCGGAACTTACTTACTCTTACTTTAGCCTGATCTTAACTGTGTAATCTGGTTCCCAATCTGTAACACAAAATCAGGCTAGTGAAGACAAACTTACTAGGTGTAGAAAGAAGTTAATTACATCTAAAAGTCTGGCCATGAAGGTAAACAATAGACATAGAAATTCACAGCAGGAACAATTCATGCAGGGCATAACCCACTAAAACTTAATGTCTTTGATGATTTCATTGCATTCTCTCCCAGCATCCCTGAGTGATCAAAAAAAGTTAAATTCTATTCAAGATACTAAATTAAATATATCAAGGCAATGTACAATACATTTTGGAAAAATTTCCTTCCAAAAGATTTTTTAACAAATAAATAAATAAGTCTGGATGTGTTAAGTGGTCAACCTTAAGTTTTTCAGAAATTTCTGAGACGAGGAGCACACCATCCCATATGAATGCTAGGCAAACGAGGTGTAGTTACTGTCCGTACTATTGATTGCCCTTGGCTTGATAAATCATCCTGTGGTTCTGCCCTTCACCGACCTTCTTAGCACACTCTGCCCCAGTTCCACTCAGCCCCTAGGACTCTCTAAGTCTCAAAGATCTGTGTCCAACGTCAAAATCCCTACACAGCTGACCTGGCATTATGCAGCCTCCGCTGGTCATTTGTCCAAGTAATTTAACAAGAGTGAGAGATCAGGGCTACGACGCATTTACATCTAACAAGTAGATGGTGATCCCCCAAATATAGCCAAGTTAGAGTGCTGGGCTGGCAGATTTGGGACTATAAAGAGAGCTGAGGGGCACACTCCTGAGATTGCTCCACCTGCAGCCTCTCTAGGTAAGTGCTCACAAGTACCCCCTCTCTTGTTCCAGGTAGCTATGATTACACCGGATCAGATTACCAGTCAAGGAGGGAAGGCAACACAGTAGCCCTTTCCGAGGGCCTACGAAGGGTATGGTCCTGTGTTAGGGGCAATGTCGGAGACAAGATGGCAAGGGAAGACACCTGCCTTTCAAGAAGCTTTTACAAAGGGTGAAAAGACAAGAATATAAGCAATTGTGAGACAAAAAAGAATTCACCTGCAGAACAAAACTGAATATAATGCGTGATTCCATCTCTGATTATTTAGGTCAATGTTGTACTGTTCAGTTAGCAAATTATCATGCTTGCTTGTGCTATGTCTTCTGTAATTGCTTGAACTATTATTTGACATTTTTTATGGTTATTTAAATTTTTTCCCATGTCAAGATTTCTGGGAGATGATTGAGGGAAGAACTTATCCCAAGCATTTTATCCATCTTAGAACGTGTCATAGTCTGGTTGCTATGGACTGGTTTGCAGACTAGTCTAGCATGGTGTGCCCTGTGGACTTTGGACTGGGCCATGTCTGACAGTGCAATAGCATCCTCAGAGTGACTTCAGCTTTTGGAGACTTGCGGCGCTTTGATGTCAGGCCTCCATCTCCAATGGAGGACTTTCTGTCGTAGACTCACAGGGCTGAAAGGAATCTTGGAGATTTTGTGGTCCATCTGTCTCATTTTACAGAAGAAAACAAAAGCCCAAAGGAATCACAACAGCTACTTAACAAAACTAGTATTAGAAATCTACAGCTCTGCCTCCAAGTTTTATTTCTTTTGAACTTAGGATTCATAATATAATATATAATCATTTAATTTCTTTCTGAGAAATTTGGGAGAATTTTAGGATATAGCTGGAGATTATTAGACTCATAAAATAAAGAGAGGGAAGGAAGGAACTGGAACAGTAAGCCAAATGCTGACTACTAAGCCAACGTTCCTGCCTAAATGGGGTTTCACAACCTATTTCCCTGGTCCCATGAAAGTGTTGTGTGGTAAATGGGAAGTTTGTTTAAATTAAATTTGATATTGAAAATTTTTCAGACACTGATGACTCGTTAAGATAGCCATGTGGTTTATAAACACCAAGAGCTGAGATTCCTTGGGCCTGGATGAGTTTTCAGCTGCTCTACTTTCATCTTCTCCAGGGAAATTTAGGGCATTGAAGAGAGTAAAGAAGTCTTTGCCTACAATTCACAACTTTTCTCCTATTGCCAAAAGAATTTGATAACTGCCCCTAAGCATCTGAGTTACAATCTGCATCATTCCTCACCCTTCTTTCTTTCTTTCCTGACCCCTCACAGCCCCCCAACCAGAAGCAACGTCTTGCTAAGTTCCTCTGACACTTTGTTTAGACTCTTACAGAATTTGTCTTATTCTTTCTTGTTCAAAGATTTATTTGAGCATTGCTCTTAGCCCATACTAAATTTTGCATTCTTGTAAGGCAAAGACTGTACTTTATTCTTCTTCACACCCCCTTAAAGAGTTGACATGGTACTTTGTACACACAGAAGGTTCTCAGAAAAGTGTTATTTAATTGTTGTAGTTAACCATACATTTAAAGAATAATGATTTTAATCAAGAGTAAAAATGCAAGTGGCAAATTTATTTCATTTCCACATCATCCACTGTGTATCTATTTAAATGTAGATAAACTAGAACAAGCACAGTTTCTACATTTATTTAAACTCTTTATAGCTCATTTGGGTTTTTTTGTTTGTTTTGTTATTACTTAAATCATCCCTAAGAAGACGCCTTATTCCTGAAGGACACTGACCCTTACTTGGGAACCAAAAAGGTAAGAGTTACTTTCAGCTTGATCATTAATGCAATAATTGAAATTAGAAAATATTATTTTACACATTCTCATTCTTCAGCTCCTAAGGAGCTGAAATTGATGAATTTGAAACCAATTACTTAAGTGTTCTTAAAGGCAGATTACAAAATATGCAGGTTTTACCAAAGGAAGAATGGCTTCCCAAATTTGCTCATTAGACTAAAGTGTATAAACCACAGTGCAGAATTTTGACATACAAGCTCAAGGTCAATGAACAGTACTTAGTTGGCCCAGAACATGAGGCTGATAGGGTCAAGATTCAGTCTTCACACACAGGCCAACTTTGCTGTACCCTGAGCGGAGTCCGCGCCCCTGAATCCAAGCAGCTGTGCCTTCACTCACAAGCAATGCTGAGAGAATAAGGAGGGATCGGTTCAAACCTACACCCAGTGTGGTAATAAAAACCCTTTCCCTCTAAAATTTGTGTTTATGAGAGGTAATTCTAGATGAATTAAGAATTAAAAAGCCAAAGTGTAATTGAGTCATGACCACATAGCTGCTGATAAGGAACAGTGGCTGTGACATTCCCAGGAGATGGATGAAAGTCAAGAGTAGTGTCATGGTGCACTGAAAGCAACAGAGAGGCACTCAGAAAGTAATGATGGAGATTCGAGGGGCGGGGGTGGCCATCTCAATTAGAAGGCCCCTAAGGACAGGAACAGAGGAGGTGGCTAAAGGGACACAGCTATGCAACATTGGAGACAGGTCATGCTGTTGGAACAGAGAAGGAGCTAATTAAGGGAATTTCTGAGGGTTGAGTTCAGGCGGCAGCATGAGTCACGCCTCAAGAGTCAGGTCAGATCTAAGAACGTAAAATTTATCAGTCAAGAATGAATGGTTTTGGACGGGCGCGGTGGCTCACACCTGTAATCCTAGCACTCTGGGAGGCCGAGGTAGGAAGATCATTTGAGCTCAGGAGTTCGAGACCAGCCTGAGCAAGAGCGAGACCCTGTCTCTACTAAAAATAGAAAGAAATTAGCTGGACAACTAAAAACATATAGAAAAAATTAGATGCCTGTAGTCCCAGCTACTCGGGAAGCTGAGGCAGAAGGATTGCTTGAGCCCAGGAGTTTAAGGTTGCTGTGAGCTAGGCTGAAGCCACAGCACTCTAGCTGGGCAAGAGTGAGACTCTGTTTCAAAAAAAAAAAAAAAAAAAAGAATGAATAGTTTTACCCTTGGTTCCCAACACAGTTGCATAAATATAGGGAGAAGATCCGACTTAACAACCGCAAGCACGGAGAGGATTGAGGGGCTTTGCTCAACAGTGAGTGGAGAGTTAACAGTGTGACGGGCTGCCAAAATGCAGTCACCACTTCAGGCATTACACCTAGGTCAAGAGAGGTGAGGGCACACTCTGATGGAGGATGACATGTGGTTTGGATATCACACTGTAAGAGATTAACAGGAGTAGGTTCAGGGTAGAGTGTCCCGGACAGTAAAGGAGATTCAGAAGCATATCATGGAAGAAGCAAATGAAGTTGGTGCTGGAGCTATTTAACATGGAGACGATAAAGCTAAAGAGACCTCAGAACGGCCATCATAAGGCTGAAGAGTTGACTTATAGGAAGGTTTGAACTTGTTCTGCTGTTACCGAGAGCTGGAATGACAATCTTTGGTCAAGAAGTTACAGAGAGCCAGATTTTAGTTTAAAGCAAGAAGAATTTTTGGCCTGTCAAACTGCCCAAAATGGAAAATAATTGTGCCTGAGAGTATTCAACTAGGCTGGACACATCTTTGCAAGAATATTGTTGGAACAACTGAAGCATCATCTAAGTAATATTATACAATTAGGAGATACTAGGTTCTGAGTCACAGTTAGAATAGAGTAGATGGAAGGAGAAAAATCTCTACCTGAAAACTGGCAGTGACTTGAAGCTCAGATGGAAAAGTGTTATTTTTCTAAAAGGACTAAAAATATGGCTCAACCATCAGTTATTATAGTCTTTCGCCAACTTCAGACTTCATTCTTATATTACCATCACAGGTTTTACAATATTTGTATAATACCAGTACTATTAATTTACTTAATTTTATTCACTTATTTATATATTATTCATTTTTATTTGATTCACTTTTTTTCCCTAGATTTGTTTTTAAAGGTTATCTTACATTCTTGCTTTAAAGGTGTAAATCAGCAATATCAGCTGAGAAATTTATAAAACATTTAAAATCTCAAACCCCATTCCATACCTACTGAAGATTCCCACTTGGATTCATATGCCCATTAAAGTTTGAGAAACACTCCTTTATGTCACTAGTACAGGTATATGTAACACACTCCCTAAATTTTAAGCAAATTATACTCTATTTTTACCAATTCTGATTTTTTTCACATTTTTTTACAAAATGTTATCTTTGAGTTGGGATGCATATTACAGTCCATGAAAGGAGTATTGTAGTTTAAAGTAGCTACATTTTTTTCTTTGTTCATGAAATACACAATTGATGGCATTTGGTGTTTTGGTAAAATGAGATTAGACTTTAAAATAAGCATACAATTATTAAATTAAGAAGTATTTGCCTAAAATCATTTTTTTGTACAAGCAGTAGGACTATGCCATGGTTTTGGCTTTAGAAAAGCAAAGTAGTTTTATAAAAGCAAAATAATACTCTAACACATTAACTGCCATTTGAGTTATATTTAACTCATGCTAGTTTTGAGCCCAGGGCCTTGTGAAGCATACGTAACTCACGTCTTTTTCCCTTGGGAGCCACAAGAACTATGTTCCAAGTTGCATATAACTCACCCACAGAAAACAATAAAAATAACAAATTTTTCATTAAATTGGAAAGGATCATTTGTTTTTGAAGTTTTTATTCTATTTTTATAGTAAAACACGGTGGCTCCAAGCAAAAAAATTGTTTTCTAGTGTGATAGTCAATGTGTTTGTTAAACCAGTGGTTCCCAAATATCACTCTGAGGCCCTTGTAAAAAAAAGTCAGATTCCCTGGACCCAACCGCAGGGATTCTGTTGCAGATGATTTTGATGTGGATCACCTTCCAGCAACACTTTTGAGTATTATGCTTAACACTAAGTCAAGCTAAATAATATAAGGCCATAAACGTGTAACCTGTCAGGAGTCTCTCATACAGTAGTACAGCCATTCTCAAAGTGTGGTGGGTCCTTAGAGATTTCCCAAAAACTTTTCAGGAGGTCTGTGAGGTCAAAATAATTTCATGATAATACTCAGCTGTTACTTGCCATTTTTACTGTGTGAATGATGCAAAAGCAAGGATGGATAAAACTTCTGGTGCCTGATTATAAATCAAGGCATGGCACCAAACTGTGCTAGTAGTATCCATTGTATTCTTCACTGCCATACACTTTCACTAAATTTTTTAAGTTTAAAAAGCCTATTTCACTTAAGAATGACTTAAAATTTCAATAGTAAAAATTGTTAAATTTTTGAAATCTCAATTCTTGAGTGTGTATCTTTGTAATATTTTATGTGATGAAGTGGAAGATCCACCAAAGTTTATTGGTTGTCTTGTGGAAAAGTACATGTGCAGTTGTATGACTTGCAAGCTAAACTAGCCACTTTATTCATGAAGCACCATTTTTACTTGAAAGACCAGCTAGCAGACAACCTATGGTTCTTCAGACTTGGATATCTGGCAAACGTGCTCTCAAAAAGGAAGAATGTGCTTGTCATTTTGAGGAAAAAACTGACAGTATTTGTTATAATGATAACTTTGAGTCTTCAAGCAAAAATTAGAATACATGTAGGAAAATATCCATCTGCCACAGCTAGCTTGACAGCTTCCTAGTACTTAAAAAATTTTCAAATGTTATCACAGTGGTTATATCAATGATTGTGATTTTTTAATATTGTACTATAAAATGTGTCAACATTTGGTAGTTTTATATAATTCAGTGAACCAAAATTTTCGAAATAACTGATGTTTGATGTCTATACGTGGGAAAAAGATCCATTCAAAGTACAAGACAGACTAGTGGATTATAATGTAACGGTGTACAAAACGTTTGTTGATGTGGTTTTCAGGTTCCACATTGCAACTAGCCTATGAGAAACTACCACTTGTTGAGTTTTGGTCAGTATCTAAGAACAATGTCCACAATTATTTGAAAAGGCAATTAAAATACTTTTTTCTTTTCTAAATTACATAACTGTGTAAAGCCAAATTTTCTACATTTGCTTTAACCAAATAAATATACAGAAACAGATTGAATATAGAAGCAGACATGACAATCCAATTGTCTTCTGTTAAGCAGACATTACAGAGATTTGCAAAAATCAAAAAACAATACTGCTATTCTCACTAATTTTTTGTTTTGGGAAATGCAATCATTTTCATAAAAATATGTTATTTATGTTAACATGAAATGGATTAGATAGTAATTTTAATTTTTTTTTAACTTCAGAATATTACAGGGGTACAAATGTTTTGGTTACATAGATTGCTTTTGTAGTGCTTGAGACAAAGTTATAAGTGTGCCCATCACCCAGATACTATACATTATACCTGTTAGGTGTGATTTCACCCATCCCCTCCAACCCCCTCCCACCTGCTTGATTTCCATTGAGTTTTACTCCATCTGTGCACATGAGTGCTTTTCAGTTAGCTCCAATTTAATAATGAGTAGATGTGGTGTTTGTTTTTCCATTCTTATAATACTTCACTTAGGAGAATGGTCTCCAGTTCCATCCAGATTGTTCTAAAAGGTATTAATTCATTTTGTTTTGTGGCTGAGTAGTACTCCATGGTATACATATACCACATTTTGTTAATCCACTCATGAATCGATGGGTACTTGGTTGGTTCCACATCTTTGTGATTGTGAATTGTGCTACAATAAACATTCAAGTGGAAGTGGCCTTTTTATAAAATGGCTTTATTTCCTTTGGGCAAACAACCAGTAGTGGGATTGCTGGATAAAATAGTAGGTCTTCTTTTAGTTCTTTGAGGAATCTCCATACTATTTTCCATAGAGGTTGTGCTAGTTTGCAGTCCCACCAACAGTGTATAAGTGTTTCTTTCTCTCTGCATCTACACAAACATCTATCATTTTGGGACTTTTTGATAAAAGCTATTCTCACTGGGATTAGGTGATATTTCATTGTGGTTTTGATTTGCATTTCCCTGATGATTAGTGATGTGGCACAAAAAATGTGCCACATCACTTATTGGCCATTAGTCTATCTTCTTTTAAAAAACTTCTGTACATGTCTTTTGCCCACTTTTTAATGGAGTTGTTTGATTTTTTTTCTTGCCAATTTGCTTGAATTCTTTGTAGATTCTTGTTTTTAGCCCTTTATTGGATGTATAGCATGTGAATATTGTCTCTCATTCTGTAGCTTGTCTATTTTCTCTGTTTATTATTTTCTTGGCTGTGCAGAAGCTTTTTAATTTAATTAAGTCCCATTTATTTATTTTTGTTGTTGCTGTGATTGCCACCGGGGTCTTCTTCATAAATTCTTTGTCTAGGCCGATATCTAGTAGAGTTTTTCCCATATTTTCTTCTAGAATTCTTATGGTTTCATGTCTTAAGTTTAAGTCCATTATCCATCTGGAATTAATTTTTGTGAGAGATATGGATCTTATTTCAATCTTCTACATGTGGCTATCCAATTTTTCCAGTACCATTTATTGATCAGGGATTCTTTTCCCCAGTGTATATTGTTGTCTGCTTTGTCAAAGATCAGATGGCAATATGTGGATGGTTTTATATCAGTGTTCTCTGTTCTGTTCCATTGGTCTATGTCTTTATTTTTGTGCCAGTACCTTGATTTTTTGGTTACTGTAGCCTTGTAGTATAGCTTAAAGTCTGGTAAAGTGATGCCTCCAGATTTGTTCCTTCTGCTTAAGGTTGCTTTGGCTATTTGGGCTCTTTTCTGGTTCCAAACGAAGCATAGAATAATTTTTTCTAGATCTGTGAAAAATGACATTGGTATTTTGATGGGGATTGCATTGAATCTGTAAATCACTTTGGGTAGTGTGGACATTTTAACAATGTTGATTCTGCCAATCCATGACCATGATATGTTTTTACATTTGTTTACATCATCTGCAATTTCCTTCCTCAGTGATTTGTAATTCTCTTTGTAGAGATCTTTCACTTCCTTTGTTAAATATATTCCTAGGCATTTTAGCTTCTTTGTAGCTATTGAAAGGTGTTGAGTCTTTGATTTGCTTCTCAGCTTGACTGTTGCTGATGTATAGGAATGCTACTGATTTGTGTACATTGATTTTGTAACCTGAGATTTTGCTGAATTTATTTATCAATTCCAGGAGTCTCTTAGAATCTTTGGGATTTTCAAGATATAAGATCATATCATCAGCAAAGAGCAATAGTTTGGCCTCCTCTTTCCCCATTTGGATACCCTTAATTTCCTTCTCTTGCCTGATTGCTGTGGCTAGGACTTCCAGCACTATATCAAATAGAGGTAGTGATAGTGGGCATCCTTGTCTTCTTCCAGTTCTAGAAGAAATGCTTTCAACTTTTCCCTATTCAGTATGAGGATGTTGTCTGTGGGTTTATATATGGCTTTTATAATTTTGAGATATGTTCCATCTATGCCTATTTTTTAGGAGTTTTTATCATAAAATAGTGCTGAATTTTGTCAAATGCTTTTTCTGCATCTATTGAGATGATTATGTGATCTTTTTTTTTTTGCTTCTGTTTATGTGGTAAATCAAATATATGAATTTACATATGTTGAACCATCCTTAAATCCCTGGGATGAAGCACACTTGGTCATACTGGGTTATTTTTTTGATGTGCTGCTGAATTAGGTTTGCTGGAGTTGTATTGAGAATTTTTACATCTATATTCATAAGAAATATTGTCCTATAGTTTTTGTTTTTTGTTGTATCAAGGTGGCTTTGGTATCAAGGAGATACTGGCCTCATAGAACAAGTTGGGAGGATTCCTTCCTTCTCAATGTTATAAAATAATTTCTGCAGTATGGGTACCAATTCTTGTTTGTAGGCCTGATAAAATTCGGCTGTGAAACCATCTGGTCCAGGACTTTTTTTTTTGTTAAAAGATTTTTTATTGCTGTTTCAATTTCATTGCTCATTATTGGTCTGTTCATGAGTTCTATTTTTTCCTAAATGAGTCTTGGGAGGTTGTATGTTTCCAGGAATTTGTTCATTTCCTCAACATTTTTGAATTTATGCGAATAGAGATTTTTATAGTATTCACATATGATATTTTGTATTTCTGTAGTATCAGTTGTAATATCTCCTTTTTCCTTTCTGATTAAGCTTATTTGGGTTCTTTCTTTTCTATTTCTGGTTAATCTAGTGAAAGGTCTATCAATTTTATTTATCTTTTCAAAGAACCAACTTTTGTTTCATTAATATTCTGTATTGTTTTTTATTTTTACTTTATTTTATTATTTTTTAGAAGATAAAAAGAGTTCTTGAGAAACAGTACTTTATTTTTTTATTTCACCATATTATGGGGGTATAAAAGTTTAGGTTACATATATTGCCCTTGCCCCCCCTCCCCCACCCGAATCAGAGCTTCAAACGTGTCCATCCCCTAGACGGTGCACATCGCACTCATTATGTATGTATACACCCATCCCCTCCCCCCCACATCTGCCCAACACCCGATTAATGTTATTCCTAAATGTGCTCTTAGGTGATGATCAGTAATTCCAATTTGATGGTGAGTACATGTGGTGCCTATTTTTCCATTCTTGGGATACTTCACTTAGTAGAATGGGTTCCAACTCTTTCCAGGAAAATACAAGAGGTGCTATATCACCATTGTTTCTTATTGCTGAGTAGTACTCCATGGTATACATATACCACATTTTATTAATCCACTCATGTATTGATGGGCACTTGGGTTGTTTCCACATCTTTGCAATTGTGAATTGTGCTGCTATAAACATGCAAGTGCAGATGTCTTTTTTATAGAATGTCTTTTGTTGTTTTGTGTGTTGTTTTTTAATTTTTGATTCCATTTAGTTCTGCTCTGACCTTAGTTATTTCTTTTCTTTTTCTGGATTTGGGTTTGGTTTTCTCTTCCTTTTCTAGTTCCTTGAGACAATTCATGAGATTGTTGATTTGTGATCTTTCTGTCTTTTTGACATAGGCCTTATGGCTTCCAGGAATTCCTATTTCATGTTAACTTTGGCCAGTCTGATGACTCTGTATTGTGGTGACTGCCTCTTTACAGTGAATCTCCCAGGTGTTCATTAAGCTTTTTGTACTTGAATATCTAAATTTCTAGCAAGACCAGGGAAGTTTTCCTCAACAATTCCCTCAAATAGATTTTCCAACCCTTATGTGTTTTTTTCTTCATGCTTGATCTCTTTACATAATCCCATATTTCTTGTAGGCTTTGTTCATTCCTCTTATTTCTCTGTTCTTATCTTTGACTGACTCATTTAATTCAAAGGTATTTTCTTTCAGCTCTGAGATTCTTTCTCCTGCCTAGTCTAGTCTTAAAACTTTCTACTGTGTTTTGTATTTCCTTGAATAAATTTTTTGTTTCCAGAAGTTCTATTTGATTTTTTTTAATAATTCAATTTCTTTAGTGAATTTTTAATTCATTTCCTGTATTGTTTTTACAGTTTCTTTATGTTGGTTTTCCATTTTCTCTTGTATTTTTTGAGCTTCCTTATAGTGCAAATTTGGAATTCTTTATCTGTCATTTCAATATTTTCATTTTGGTTGGTATCCATTGGTAAAGAGTTGTTGTTTCCTTTTGGTGGTCTCCTTTTGCTCTGATTTTTCATAATTCTAGAGTTCTTTCACTTATTCCTTATCATCTGACCTGTCAATCAAGTTTTGGGGGTGCTGGGCTTGGCTAATGAGTCTATCCCCAGGGCCCTGAAGATCAATCCCTCACTGTGCCAGGGAGAAGAGTGCTGTTTCCAAGTTGCATATGGAGTGTTCAAGCAGGTTTGATGATCTTCTCAGGTTGCATCTGTCCTGCTGTCTTCACCTCTTCCCAGCTGTGTGGATTGTGTTGGGTTCCCCAGCTTAATCTCTGATATGGCAGGTGGCACTTATGAGTACGAATCAGCTATGTCCTGTTTATTTGAGTTGGAAGATGCAAGGATGAGCTATAGAGTTGTTCTCCCTCTCATTGGTTGATGTTTGTGTGAAAAAGCCAGCTGCAGAGATGTTCTTTTATGCCTGTGGTAGACTCTGGTCCCCCAGGTGGAGTACTTCAGTGCCCCAAGCTTTAGCAGGGACCCTGTAGATTCCAGGAGGTTGCTTTATCTCCACCACTGCTGGGGTGGAGAGTGGAGCAAGGTGGTTTGTGGCTAGGTTGTGGGAGCCTGAAAGGCTTTGCAAAGCCTCGGCTAAGCTCAGAAGTTGCTCAGGGGGAGCCCCCAGTAGGAGGTTCACAACCAGCTCTCTGACCCAGGAGGATTGTTCATGGGGGAGGGGCCTAAATGCTTCAGTGCTAGGGCCCTGGGCTGGGAACTTTCCGCTCTTATCCAGTAGCACAGTTTTTGTGCAGGGAGGAGTGGGCACTCCCCCAAATCACCATTCTTTGGACCCCACAACACACTCCCATCAGTCCAGTCCATGCGTGTTCCCTCACCACCCAAGTCCAGCTTTCAAACCTCCCCCGATCTGTGTCTGACCCACTAGCATACCTCTCCACAAAAAGTTGGCAGGCAGGGAGTTCCAAGATTGTGCACCCCTGTTGCACTACAATTCCTCCAAGGAGGAGGTGTGGGCCCCACTCTCTGTGGGGCCTCAGCTTGAAGCACACTCCCACCAGAGAAAAACGTCCACTCGTGAACTTGTCGGCTCGAACTGCTCTGCCTGTTGTAATGAGTGGGGGGAGAGGCTGTAGCAGTCAGTCAGTCAATCTGCCTGAGTGCGAGGGGAGGCCTTTGGTTGCCATGGAATCAGGGGCTAGGCTATTCCTCTCCGAATGCCCCACCCTTATTCAATATGGCAGTTCTCCAGCAAGGGCTGTGGGCACACTCGCAGATCCCTATTCCTCAGCACTCTACCACACTCTCCCATGGGATTTGTCTGTGTGGGCTTTCTTGCCACCCAAGTCCAGCTCCCAGACTTCTCCCTTGCATCCTCCTGCACCCCTCTTGTGTCTGGAGGGCACTGGGACCAGTTTGCTTATCTTAGCCACCAGCATGCAACACCAGTGAAACACCAGTGGGAAGGGAGTTCCCAGATTGTACCCCCCTGTTCCACCACAAGTCCTCAAGGAAAGAGGAGGGGGCCCCACTCTCTGTGGAGATCTCAGCCTGGAGAGCAGATAGAAGCAGCCCTTCACGAACTTCTCTGTTCAAACTACTCTCATGGTTGTAATGGGTGGGGAGGGGCCACAGTGCCCAGTCAGCCCGAGCTCAAACTGATTTCTCAGTTGCAGTGGATGGGGAGGTGCAGGGGAGGAAGTATCTGGATAGAAGAGAGCCGGCACTCCAGCTTCTCATGGCGCTCTCCCAGGGGACACCTCATGGGCTGCCCAAACTACTGAGACCTACTAGTTTACCCCACTATTCCTTAGTTGCTGCTATGGCTGGGCTCATGGAGGGTGGAAAAGCCTTCAGTAAACTTAGTGTCCCGCTGTCCACCAAAGGCATGCAGGAGGGGGAGGCAAATCTCCCCTCACCCTTTCACTGGGCTCCGAGCTTCTCTGAGTTTGAGCCTTGCTGATATTTTCTCCTCTTTTTCTTCTTCCTTCTTGGCTTCGCAATTTTTCTCCATGGGGTCCCCAGCCATCTCGGTCGTCTCTCTGTGAGCCACACCTGAACTGTGACTCTTCTCCCCTCTCCTCTATCCAATATCCTGCCTTCCCATGAGAAAGGTCCGACAAGTGATGTCTCTAGTCTGCCATCTTGTTGATAGTAATTTTAGATGAATCAATAAATATGTTTTAATTTTCTAAGTTTTAATTTCTAATATGGTAAATATTGATAGATACGAGTTATGTAAACCAAGGCTCATGGGATTCTCAGTAACTTACTTTAAGAATGTGAAGGAGTCCTGAGACCACAAAGTTTGAGAACTGCTGCTGTAGTGAAATCCACTTAAGCCACGACTCTGGGAACTACCTTCAGAGGAATGAAAAGGAAAAGCAACGCAGATGAATTCTTCCTCATCCTCCAGGTTATAACTGAAGCAATTTAAAGCGGCACAATGGCTACAGGCCAGGAGCTCTCTTTGTGAGTGCTCTATTGGGCTCCAGTCTCTCACTGTGAAAACTTAGCCACGAGCCCACAGATGGTTCAGTAGAGCCACTGGCCAAAGTGAAAATGCAACTTCTCTGCATAAGACCCGAGAGGAAGTAGATGCTTCTCTTTCTGTAAGCTAGAACTCCACGGAATCACAGGAAGAGATATTTAAACCATGACCGGTTACCAATGAAGAGCAATTTTGTAAAGGGTGAGATGGAGGAGAGAGAACTATAACCTGTTCAACTTTCCCACATTGCAAAGAGAATATGGAAGATCTATTATCAAAAATATGAACTGTTTTTCCGTTCTTGTCATACTTCACTTCGAAGGATAGGCTCCAGCTCTATCCGGGATAATACAAGTTGGTGCTAGATCACCATTGTTTTTTGTAGTTGAGTAGTATTCCATGGTATACATATACCACATTTTATTAATCTACTCATATATTGATGGACCTCTATAATATTCTTAAATTTAAAAAAATATGAACTGTTTCTTAAGAGAACAAAGGAGAGATATGTGTGTGTGTGTGCGTGTGTAATTTAACTTTATTTTTCAGTTACAGGAGAATGGGAAGGAAAAGAAAGAGAGAAGAGATGGGATGGAAACAAGGAGAGGAGTTGAGGGAAAAGGGGTCCAAAGAGGGAGCAGGAGAAACAAACACGTGCAGAGGAGGGGAAACGGAATCACGCAGACCACAGGAACCAGACAGGAGCTGGGCTGGCTGCTGCTTTATCAGTAGGCAGAGACTGGGGCCCAGAGAAGTTAAGTAGTTTGACCAAGGTCAGTGCTAGGATCTTAAGATGGATTTTCTGACTTCTAAGAAGGGAAAAGACATTACATAAGTAAGGGGAAAAAAGAAGGTGAAATACATAAAGGGCCCAAAAAGGGAGACAGTTTAGGAAAGATGGACACAAAAGATAAGATAGAGAGAGAATTATTTTAATGTAAGCCCTCCACACACACACACACACACACACACACACACACACACACACACATGCACGAACACACCATGCAGGGAGTTTTAAGGCAAGTATTAATCTAATTAAACAGTGTTTGTCACACCCTGACACTGCCACACACAATTAAAATTTGGAGACCTTGGCACTAGGCCCAGTACCTCCCAACTGTGCATGGAAATCCCCTGGGCATCATGTTAAAATGCAGGTTCTGATTCCACAGTCTGGGGTGGGTCTCAGATCCTGCACTTTCTAACAAATTCCTGCTGATGTGGATGCAACTGGTCAGGACCAGACTCGAGCAAGAAGCACTATGACAGCAGTTCTCAGGCTGTGGTCCCTAACCAGCAGCAGCACCTGGGAACTTGCTAGAAATGCCAATTTTCAGGACCCACTCAGACCTACTGACTCAGAAACTCTGGGATGGAGCCCATAACCTGTGCGTTTCCAAACCCTCCACGGGATTCTGGTGCACATTATGCTTTGGAACCGTTGCCCAGGGCCTTCATGCCTTCGTCACCTTGTTTCCTAAACAAGTGTGACAAATCTTGTGTTCAAGTCATTTACTTTCCACTAGGCTATCTGAAATTTCTATTAGGAATTATCAGCATTCCAATAACTATGTTCAGATACTCTGAAGATTTTCATATGACACTGAGGTCACAGAGCTCAACCATGAGCAATTTAGAAAGTGCTGCCTGAAGCCTCTTCTATTGGGCTCATCTTGGCTCTGATTGATTCAGACTTGCACACATGGGGTTGAACTAAGAGATATTCCCCAAATTGACATTTAGAGAGGAAAACAACCATCATGCTTTTGTCTTAGAATAAAATATCCCCTTTAGCTAGTTCCCACTTACCCACTCTAAGCTCCTTGACCTGGATGTAGATCTCTCACGACCTAGGTTCATCCTGGGAGCCTTTGAATCTGGCCCCCTGTCTGAATGGAAATAACAGGCAGGGGCCCTGCAGATTCAGTAGTTACCCAAGTGCAAGACTCAGCAGCCCCCTCTGGTCTTCCCAGACCCCTGCAGTCATGAGCTCTGATGCAGAGATGGCCATTTTTGGAGAAGCAGCTCCCTACCTCCGGAAACCAGAGAAGGAGAGAATCGAGGCTCAAAATCGCCCGTTCGATTCTAAGAAAGCCTGCTTTGCAGTGGATGATAAAGAAATGTATGTGAAAGGTATGATCCAGAGCAGGGAAAATGACAAAGTCACAGTCAAGACCCTGGACGACCGGGTAAGTGTTGATTTTGTCTTCGATTATATGGGCGTTCTTGTTTACCTTTGGAGTGGACTATTAGAAATTGCATGCTGGTCCGTAGCAACTTGAAGTTTGAGCAGAACTTATGAATAAGTTGTCCGTTGTGCAGTGAAGTAGCAGGTGAAAGCTGCTATTGCTTGCACCTTTGCTCCTGCCTCATTCCTTCTCCTAGGACTTGGGCTTTCAGGGGTTTGGTGGTGTTTGCTTTGGAGGAAAGCAGCCGGTGAGGGTGGGAGAGGTTGGACTGTTTAAGGGAGAAGGTGATGCTGTTTGCTTCAGGATGGGCTGACCAAATACAGCTCTCTGGGCTGCAGAGTGATTCTTTCAGAGGAAGCTCAGGGGGCATTGCCTCATTTAACGTGGAGAATCACTGTGTGCTGTTCAGTGCTTACAGGACATCCACCAGGTCTAGGTCACAGTGTTGGCCACTTTGCAAAATATAGGAAATCTCAACACCTGCTTTCCCTAAGTTTACCATCTAGTGTAAGCATCAAGGTGTATATGGCAGGTACGTATCTCGGTTCACAAACTCAGGCGTGTGAGACAGATCTTGCTTTTCTTTTTATTGTTGAGCTTAACTTCTGATTTCAGACCCTTTTCATTGGGCTGGAAAATGATTTTTTCAGTTACTCCTGGGGTTCCCACAACCTCAGCATTGTGTCAGATTTTCAGAACCTTACACAGTACCACACTGGGTACCCACTCCTCCCTGGATGATCTGTTAGGAAAAAAGTCCCAGTCCCTAAAGGTTCAGGATACAGAGACTTTTCTACCTCCCCTTCTGCTACCCTGGGTATCCGTGTCTAAGTTAGGGTGGTAGAGCAGGAGGGCCTCCCTTTCTCAAGAAACTTGTTCTACACCAGCAAGTTCCTTTCGTTTTACCTTTTCTGTAAAACCCTCGAAGCTCTCCTAAAGACTTAGGCTTTTAGAAAACAAAATCCAGAAGGTCTTTAAGGCTCTTTCTCTTTTCTGTCCTATTTCCTACCTCTCCTGAGTGATGGAGTAGAAGGCCAGCTGTATGATTGAAAGGGGGATAGAGGCAGGAAAAACACCAAGGGGAGAAAAATTAAGTAACAGTCTCAAAATATTATTATCCATGAACCATGATGCAAATCCAAACGTTTTAACTATTAGAGCAGAAGTACAAAGAATTATAGGAGCCTTGAAGCAACAGGGGAGAGAGGAAACAGGGCATGGAAGAGCTGGCGGCACTTGAGATAAGGTTTGAGGTTTTCTAAATAAAATTTCAATGAAGATGAGCAGGAGTACTTAGATGGAAATGCAAAGAACACATCGAGCAGTTCTAACATGCCAACCTTAGTCTTATTGTAGTACTCACAGCAAATAGGGTGGACAGCCTGTCCTGGCCTTGGCTACCCTAAAGCCCCATCTGGCCACCCCCAGGGCCAAAGGGCTCTGAGGCTCTGCACACCTATAACCCGGTCCTGGTGCACACCCTGGTGCACACTGCTGCAGGATGACTGGGGACAGCAGACCAGAATGGGTTACGGAGTTTGACCAGAATCAGATTCATCAAAAACAATTATTTGTGTATCATCTCAGGGCATGGAAATTGTCCACAAGGTTATCCATCATAGTGGGGTAACTGCTACACCATTTCTCACTGGTCCCACCACTCCAGTACAGTGGGGTGTGGATCGCTGGCTCTCCCAGTCAACTCCTGCTTTTCCTCCCAACACCCAGACGCTCACTCTGAACAGTGACCAGGTGTTCCCCATGAACCCCCCCAAATTTGACAAGATCGAGGACATGGCCATGATGACTCACCTGCACGAGCCTGCTGTGCTGTACAACCTCAAAGAGCGCTACGCAGCCTGGATGATCTACGTGAGTGCCCTTCAATGTCTCTTTTTATTCCGTTAATTTCTCTGAATAAAAAAGCAAGATCCACGTGTTGAATTTTCTGATTTCCCCAGACCTACTCAGGCCTCTTCTGTGTCACCGTCAACCCCTACAAGTGGCTGCCGGTGTACAACCCCGAGGTGGTGACGGCCTACCGAGGCAAAAAGCGCCAGGAGGCCCCGCCCCACATCTTCTCCATCTCTGACAACGCCTACCAGTTCATGCTGACTGGTGAGTCATTTCTTTGATTCATATTTTTTGAAGTTGTTCTTAGTTAATTATTCAAGCCCTTGACAGGCTTCGTCACCTGAATGCCCAATGATCAAAGTGTTCTTAGGAGACTCAGACGATTTGGAAACGGAAAACCAGGGACACGGCATCTTCCACTACCAATCACAGCGCATGGCAAGGCCAGTGATCATGGCTGAAGCCACACTTAGCTCATGATTCTTTGGGGGAGTGTGGAAGACAAGGAGATGCCCTATCCCTACCTCCAAAGAACTCCTGATGTGGACACACTTGGAAGAGAAACTATATTAGTAGCCACTTAGGGAATGCAGAATTGGAGAAATGGGTAAAGCAGTGTCCCTTCACCTGCCTTCTTTCCCAGACTCAGACTCCCCTTTCCCTCCCTAAATTTCCAGAACGGAATTGGAAGTAGAGATATGGTAATAAAATTGTCATGCCGTTATGCCTATCATCAAGGCTGTCTGTTCAATTTTCACCTGACTTGATTTGGCACAGACACAAGCATTTGAGATCTGCAGATACTTAAAAAATCATCGAATACGATGGTGCCCACACTTCTGTCATTTCTATCTTACACTCACAATCCTTGCCATTTCTGAAAATTTAATATTAATATTTTTCATTAAATTTATGAGAGTTACATTAATTATAAAGGGAAGGTTAACATAATATCTCTACTTCTATTAGTTTTCCCTGGCTGCTGTAATGAAGTGTCACAGACTAGGTGGCTTAAGAAACAGAACTTTACCGTCTCACAGTCCTGGAGGCTGGAAGTCTGAGATCCGGGTGTTGCAGGGTTCGTTCCTTTTGAGGGCTGTGAGGGAGAATCTGTCCCCTGCCTCGCTCCCAACTTCTGTGGTTTGCTAGAGAAATCTTCAGCATTCCTTGGTTTGCAGAAGGATCACCCTGATCCCTGCCTCCAGCTTCACATGACATTCTCCCTGTGTGCACTCTGTCTCCAGGTTTCCTCTGTTTATGAGGACACCAGTCATGCCGGATTAGAACCTCGTCTTCACTAATTACACCTGCGTCTTATTTACACCACATTTGCAAATAAAGTCAGATTCTGAGGTATTGGGCATCAGGACTTCAATATATGAATGTCAGGGGGACATAATTCAATCCATAAGTATTATAAATGGAAAACCACCGTCACTTTCCACACAAAGAAGGTAAACATAAAAGGAAAATGCAATGACAACCAATAAGTGCCTATACATTCTAATTAGAAGCTGTGGCCTCCCTCAGGCTCTGAATCTGAGACTTGCTTTCTTTGTTAAAAAGGGAGATGAGACAGTGCTGGCAAGGAGTGAAAGATCTACGAACAGGGATGACTTTTACACTGCGGGATTCACTACTCCCTTCAGGCTGCTCGTGTTGCACGTCCTGCATTTGAGAAATCTGCACAAATTGTCCCAAAGAAGATTAGACATGCCCAAATCATTAAAGCCATTAACTAGAGCACATGTTTTCTAACCATCCCCAATGTTGCCCTCTTTCTATATTCTGTTTGTTGTTTATTTGATTTATTTTGCTTCCCTCTGCATTTCTAGATCGAGACAACCAGTCCATCCTCATCACGTGAGTAACCCGTGTTTGCAGCACGATGACTGGGACACCACAGCCGTCTCCTCTTCTCTCCTTTATCCCCTTCCTTTTAAATCCACAGTGGAGAGTCTGGGGCTGGGAAGACGGTGAACACCAAGCGTGTCATCCAGTACTTTGCAACAATTGCAGTCACTGGGGACAAAAAGAAGGAGTCTCAGCCTGGAAAAATGCAGGTGAGCAGCTGCCTGCACCTGGGGGCTTGTTGGAATAAGTGTGATTGAAAGACTGATTGAGCACCAAGTGTATACAAGGCGTGCACTAGGCAGAGATGGGTAGGTAAGAAAAACTCTGTTTCTCCTCTCTATAGTGTCACACAGAACACTTCTGCCACCAAATGTGTGGGGTTTTGCCATTCCTCACAATTCTCCAATTCTCTGTGGACACCAGCTGGGTGTCCTATAATTCAATTCAATTCTCACACTAACTACTTGGAGATAGAGGGTCACATCCCACAAGTTAAGGGCTCAGTCCCACAAGACTACCCCACTTCAGATACTTGTCACAAGTCCAGGCCTCCTGAACATGTAACCAACGGGCTGTTAATTGGGGGTTCTCACAATAATTTACTAGAATGGCTCTTAGAACTCAGGAAAACACTTTACTTACATTTACCAGTTTATTATAAACGATACAACATAGGAACAGTCAAATGGAAAAGATGCACAGGGCAAGGTATGGGGAGGGGTGTGGAGCTTCCATGCTCGCTCCGGATATACCACCCTCCCAGCACCTCCATGTGCTCACCCACCTGGAAGCTCCCAAAACCCCCTTGTGTAGGGTTTTCACGGAGGCTCCATTACATAGACATGATAGATTAAATCACTGGCCATTGGTGATTGACTCAACTGTTAGCCCTCTTCTTCCCCAGACGTCAGGGGTGGGGCTGAAATGTCCAACCTTCTAATCATGTGGTTGGTTCCCCCGGCAACCTTCCCCACCGGAAGCTATCCAGGAGCCCCCAGCCATAAAGTCTTCTCCTTGGCACAGAAAGACACTTACCACTTCAGAGATTCCAAGGGTTTTAGGAGCTATGTGCCAGGAAACTGGACAAAGACCAAAATATATATTTTTTATATTACAGTATCTCATGGGGCAAAGCAGGAAGTGGTTCCACCCGAGTGGACTTGGGTTCTGGCACCAGCTTCCTTAGCAACAGCTGAGTGACCTTGACCAACTCCACATGCTCCTCTGGAGAAGGATTTGGTCACGCCAGTGGTTCTCAAACGGAGCACACATCAGGATCGACAAGAGGGCTTCTTTACAAGGGCCGGTGGGGTCCCAGGCCCAGAATTCCTGATTGTGTAGGTCTAGGCTGGGACCTCATATTTTACATTTCAAACATGTTCCCAGCTAGTGTTCAGGCTGCTGGTCCAGGGGGCACACTTGGAGAACCACTGGGTTCGACAGTAGTTTCCAAATTGCTCTGGACCAGAAGGGTAAGTAGTCATTGGGGTGAGGGTGAAAACCCTGCTTTCTGTAGTGGACCTCTGAATAATAACTCTCATAAAATATTTTTTGCTACTTAAAAAACTTTTTCGAGAACGGCTGTGTCTGTCGTATCATCTCTTAGGTCACTTGCATTGCTCACTTTCTAGTTCTCCTAAATACAAATGTCTGTGATGTTAGGTAGGTCACATGCATGAGGTAACAGAGGTACATGTGTCACGATTTATATGAAATGTTATCAGAAAGGCAGTCTGGATGTCGTGACAGAGAGGGTGATGTTCCAGCCTGGAATTTGGCATGACTGGAAGTCACCTGGATGCTGTACTAACAAGAGCCTCTCTGGGATGGGACCTTGAGGACTCCTCCAGTGGGTGGGGCAGGGCCGGTGGGTTCTGCACTAGCCACCACGGGAGGCTGGTCAACGTCTGTCCCTGGAGCCTCACACTCACACTTTTGAGCCCAGAGCACTCACACTTTTGAGTCACCAAGTGGCTACTTCAGAAAATGGTCCAAAGTTCTCTCCTTTCCTCCTCTTGTTCATTACTAGGGAACCCTGGAGGATCAGATCATTCAGGCCAACCCGCTGCTAGAAGCCTTTGGAAATGCCAAAACTGTGAGGAATGACAACTCCTCGAGATTTGTAAGATCCAGTCCAATTTTCAACTATCCCCAAAAAAACCACACCCTCTCTTGCAATGCTGGATATGAAAAATTGCCACATAAACTGGAATCTACTGGGCCAAATGATTCAGATCAATCTACCCACCTGGAATATTTTGATGCACTTTGAAGAATGTGTGGGCTTCTTCCTGGCAGAGGGATGATTTAGCTTTGCTTCCCTAACCAGTCAGTATCACCTCACAGTGTCCTGAAGTCACTCACAGTGATTCAGATTCCACAATTAGCAGTTCTTTTACTCTAAAATTGGTCTCTCTGTGTAGAAACAATTTAAAATGTAAAAATACATTGAACAATAGCTGTTGACTTAGCTACAGAAAACTTAGTGTGCACAAAGTTAGCAGGTTTGACTTCTTCCACTCTAGTAGGCACTGGGAGCAGTGAAGGTAAGAGAAGAGCTCAAAAATTGGGACTAGCTTGATGCTGAAGGATATGCCCCATCCTTGGAGATTTCACTTAAGATTGGCTCAACACTTAAGATTGGCTCAGCTGAAAAGGTATTTACTTCCACACTGGCAAACAAACATCCAACCCTCTGGCCAGTGGAGCAAGTACTCAGAGGTGAAGCTCCCATTTATGCCTGTAGTTGCAAAAGTGCATCAGAACTTCATACATGTCAGTGGTTGCATAATCTCAAGTTCACATTTTATTGTCATCCCTCAAAGATAAGATGGTTATTGGTAAGAAAATAGATGCATCTGTCAAGGACTATGGCTCTAAGCCCTGACCTTTCTTTCCTTGCATACACACTTTGTACCTTTTGCATTGCCATTTACACATCTGTCTTCCTGGGTACACAACTAAACTCCTCTTCTTTGAGGGAGGTTTGGGGGGGCATGTTACATGGCCAAGGTGTGTTACACATGCCTGGACCAAGTTAGTTATTGCGCTAACCTGACACCAGCGTAAAGTGGAAGACATGCCTTCAAGCAGTCCTATTAATACCCCCTTTCATTTAGTTCATAGACCTCTCCTCTTGGCTCTGACCCAGAAGTCACAATCATTCTGGTTATTCTGTTCCTCCCTCCACCTTCCAAACATTCACAGGCTAGGGATGACTTCCATTGACTTCCATTAAGCAGCTAAAAATACTGAAGACCTAACACTTGCAATTCGTGCATATCTCCACAGACCCTTCACTAACTTTTCCTAGGCTTCCTTCAGAAAATATTGAGAATATTATTGAGTAAAGACCACATTTCAGACTCTGTGGGTGAACAAGCAAGGCAACATTTTTGTCCTCAGATTTGCTGACAGTGTGGTAGAGAACCAATTAAGCAGATAATGTAGAAGGGGGCACACACACACACATAAAATTTCACCTCCCCAAAAAATATCAGACAGACAGTACAACCAGGTTATCGACTCAAAGGCATTATGAAGAGTTTGAGAATCCAGATATAACAGAGCAAGATAAAAACCAAGGAAGCGGTCAAGAATGAAGTGGTCCCAGGAAGGGAGTCAGAGAGGGAACCTGCGGGCATCCCCTGAGCTGTAGGAACAGGACCAGGTGCTTGAGTAGAGCTACCTGAGTCGTGGTTGACCCAGCTTGGGAACTCTGGGTGCTGGCAAACAGAGAGGAGGGAAGTACTCATGCTCTGGCATCACTTTCCACCTGTCTGTGCTAGTACCCATGGAGGGAAGCCATAGAATCATGTAAGTCAAATAACCGTACTACTTGTCCACCTGCTATCGAACAGGGGAAGTTCATTCGGATTCATTTTGGAGCCACAGGAAAGCTAGCATCAGCGGATATTGAAACCTGTGAGTCCAGACACTCTACAAATAACCTTGGTATTTGACCATAAAGTCATCTCTCAGGAACCTGAAATCACATTATTTTTTTGTTACCTTAGATCTCTTAGAAAAATCCAGAGTGACATTTCAGTTATCCAGTGAGAGAAGCTACCATATTTTTTACCAAATCATGTCAAACAAGAAGCCAGAACTAATTGGTAAGCCTTCCAGATAGCGTTCTTATCTTCAAAACAAGCAACATTGGAAAAACCCCAAGGTAAGTTGTGCATGAGATGTTAAAGGGATCTTGTGTTTCACAGATCTGCTTCTGATTTCCACCAACCCCTTCGACTTCCCCTTCGTGAGCCAAGGCGAGGTCACAGTGGCCAGTATTGACGACAGCGAAGAACTGTTGGCAACTGATGTAAGCATGTTACCTCTTTGCGTGTTTACACATAGAATTGTTGAGCTTATGGACTGAGAGGCACTTAGTGGACTAGTAGGAAAACTGGGATCCCGGCATGACACGTGATTAGACCCAAGATCTCAGAGAATGTGTACAGATTGTCCCCCTCCCTACTTGGCTCTACTGTGCAAGATTACAAAATTGAAATCCAGAAGCTTCCCCAAAACAGGCCTTCAGTTCTATTTGCCAGCATTTTAATTAGAATAAATTTTTGCATTTATAGGGTCTTTAACATTTGTTGGAAATTTTCAAGTTACAAAGCCATCTACTTGGTTCTTCAAGAAAATTTAGAAAATACAAAAAAAAAAAAAACAAAAAACATAAAGCAGGAGAAAAGCCCACTCTGTACCAGTCTCTCCATTTTTCTACCTACCGCCTTAGGCTCACCTAAGACACCCACTTCCTCAGTACACCTCTCAGGCCTGCGGCCTTTATATTTGGAGGGTAGCTGCAGGATTAATAATCATAATAACAAGAATAATGTTTAACTCTATTGAGCATTTACATGCAGCAGGCACTGAGATAAATGGCTTTACTTGCATTATCTCATTTTAGCCTCAAAAGCACCTCTGGGGTGAGGTGGAGGGGGAAAAAAATAAAGCACCTCTGGCATAGGTACCACTATTGTCCCTATTTCACAAATGTGGAAGCTGAGTCTCAGAAAAGTACATAATTTTCCTGAAGACACAGTTTGTAAATGACAGAATGTTTAAACCCAGGTCTGCCTAACCCAGAACTTGCATTTTTCATTAGAATATACTATCTCTGAGCAATTCATCTCCACCTGTGCTGGCTCTACCCTCATCGAAGCTGCAAGAGCTTGTGGAAAGAGGTCTTGCTCATCGTCCTAGGGACAGTGCCCCATAACTAGCTTCTTAGCCTGCATTTGGTGACATTTCCAGGTGATGCTAATTGTTTTAAAGCAAATAAAAAATGTTCAAATAAAAAAATAATCAAAGAAACTTCAGTTATCTTAAAGTCTAGTTATGTTAAAAGAAAAACTTTAGCCAAATTAAATTTAACAGAGTTTATCTGAGCAAAGAATGATTCATGAATCAGACAGCACTCAGAACCAGGAGAGGTTCAGAGAGCTCCAGCCAGCAAGGCGGCCAGGCAGTATTTATAGACAGAAAAAGGAACTGATGCACAGAACAGCTTGATTGGTTGCAGCTCCACGTTTGCCTTGTTTGAGCATGGTGTTTGGAGGCCTTTGCCCTGAATGGACATGGTCTGATCAGTTGGCAGCCTGTGATTGGCTGAGACTCAGCTATTTGGTACAAGAATAGAGTCTTAGTTAGGTTATAGTTTGTTTATGTACTAAGTTAGGTTACATTTCACCACATACAGAGCAGACTTAGACCAAATTTAGTTTAACAGTTGTTACGTATTTTTAAACGTGTTTCCCCAGTCTTCACTAATTTGCGAGCACAGAAAGGGCCAGGCTAATGGCTGATGCAAGGCCTCCAGCCCCCAAGAAAGGTCCTTCTAAGGAATTCTAAGTCACCAGAGTTGTCTCATGTCCTCACTGTAAATGCTTTGCTGCCAGGTGCTGCTGTTGCTCCTGCCTCTTGCGGAGCATCTCCTGGGTGATGGTTGGTGGCCAAGCAGAGGGAGAACGTTCTCCTCCTCCGAAGATGACATTCTCCAAGAGGCTCCCCAGGCAGTAACGCTCTCACCTGGCTCCTCTCAGTGTTTAGTGAAAGAGTTCTTTGTCCTTTAATCTACAGCGACGCCTCCCTGGGACAAAGATATGCCTCCCTGAGATGGGATCTGGATTCAAGGGATGGCCATGATGGACTCAGACTCTCTCCCCCATCAGTCAACTCTTGACATGGCTCTTCCTCCCCAAACGGGGCGCTGCTCTGGGAGTGCCTCACTCTTTCATACCATCCCGCTGATGCACTAGGTCTATCCTACCAGCTCACCAGACATGTCCAGACATGTTTCAATGGACTGCAAACCCTGCTGCATAATCCATACATATACCCCAGAAAAGAATGTTTGTAGTTGAAACTTTTATAGTAGAAGACTGACAAAGTGGTCACAAAACCAAACCAGCAACTCCTGTAGGATTTGAAATGACTCAGCCTTTTATATCTCCAGTCCCCAGGCTTACCACATTCTCCCTGTATGACTTGGGGCAGGTTATTTACCCTCATAAAACCTCAGTTCTTTACCTAGAAATTCGGAAAAATCTGTACACCTAGAGGGTCCTAATGGAGATATAATGAAATACCATACAGATGGTGCCTACCCAGTGCCTAGCACATAGAAAGGGCTCTGCAAATGTTTACCCCTTTCTCATTTCATTTGAAAAATATTGTTACTATCTTTTTTTTTCCTTTAGTTTTTTATTGCAATTTTTTTATTTCAGCTTATTATGGGGGTACAAAAGTTCTGGTTAGATATATTGCCCATGCCCCTCCCATCACCCCGAGTCTGAGCTTCAAGCGTGTCCATTCCCCAGACAGTGCACATCGCACTCATCATGTAGGTATACACCCATCCCCTCCCTCCAGCCCCCACCTCTGTCCGATACCCAATTGGTGTTATTCCCAAATGTGCACTTAGGTGATGATCAGGGAAACCAATTTTCTGGTGAGTACATGTGGTGCTTATTTTTCCATTCTTGGGATACTTCACTTAATAGTGAAGTTGGGTGAATAGTGAATAATGGGCTCCAACTCTCTCCAGGAGAACCAAAGAGATGTCGTATCACCATTATTTCTTATAGCTGAGTAATACTCCATGGTATACA
>CM052441.1:104710853-104738172 GCA_028533085.1 Varecia variegata
ATTTTATGGGATAAGACCAATAATTCACATTTTCTTCCCATAATTTCCAACCAACCACACAAACGTGTTAAACAAATGATGTTCAACCACTAAGTTTTATTTAATACATGCTGTCTCATGTACTAAACAGAAGAAAAGATAAGGCCAGGAACCAGCTGCACATGGATCCCCGAGCCCTACTGTGATGGCTGTCCTTTCTCTCTCAGAGTGCCATTGACATCCTGGGCTTCAGCTCAGAGGAGAAAGTTGGCATCTACAAGCTGACAGGAGCCGTGATGCACTATGGAAACATGAAGTTCAAGCAGAAGCAGCGAGAGGAGCAGGCAGAGCCAGACGGCACCGAAGGTAACCGCATCTGGGAAGGGGGCTGGGATTGGACTCTCTGCCTAAGTTCATGCGTGGACTGGGCCACGTGAGATAAACTGCATTTAGTTCAAGAGCTGCTCTTCCAAAATCATATAAACTGAATTTGGGTTGCCTGAAGCTCATTGTACACGCACTGGGGAAGTCCACTCACTCAGTCAAGGGTTCCTACAGTAGGGAATCCTTGAAAAATAAAAAGCATCATTCTCATAAATGAATAATCACCATCCACTCCATCTTTCACCATCTCAGTTTACCTGTTTCTTTAAGGTGAACTTCAATGAGAGACTATTGTTAAGTGAACTTCACTTTCTCTCTGTGCATATCATTATTAACGTCCAGAGTGCAGTCCTAATCCTTCAGGCCTAAAATGAGGGCCTTGGTAAAGTGAGGGCCAAGTTTTCTTCCTCTCATCACTTCCACCCCTGAGATCTGTTGAACTTGACCCTGAACCAAGATCTGGTGGACAAACTTCCTTCCTGTAACTCTCACCTGCTGGTCCCACCATTGCCCTGGGCCTCCTCCCTAAGAGGCCTGGAAATAGAGCAGAGGGCAGCGGGAGGGGGACAGACCCACCGCCTGTATGTCCTACTTGCTGGACTTCTTGTCCCTCAGAATGCATCTTACAAGTTCCTTGAATAAAAGGCTGGCAACATGGGTAGTCCCTGGTAGTTCTACCTTTTGATCACATCCCCACAGTATGTAAAGCAGTGTGTTTTAAAACCTCAGGCAATAAAAGGGAACTATAGCCATGAATTAAAGGCCAGGAAAATCTACATGACCTTATCAGCATCCTATAAAGGCTCATCTGATTAGGTTAGGTCTGCCTGGGATAATCTCCCTTCTCATTAATTCAGAATCAATTGAGCAGTAGCCTCATTGTGGGAGTGATATCCCATGACAGTCACAGGCCCCTCCCATGCTCTAAGGTAAGGAAGGAGATTATGCATGGCATGTACACCAGGAGGCGCTAATCAACAAGGGAAATACTCCAAGTGTTCACTCAGGAAACACTTCTGACTGGGGTAATCAGGGAAGTCTTCCTAGAGGAAGGGGCACTGACATGGACTTTGAAGGATGAGTAGGATTCTGAGTGACCTGGGGGAGAGGCCAGTCCAGGCAGAAGAAATGTCATGAGCAAGGGGGCAGAGGAAGGAATGTGATGGGGACCGAGGGACAGAGAGAGGTCTACTTTTACTATAAAAGAGGATATGTGCAGTGGATTGGTAAGAGATGTTCGGGAAGGCCTTGAGTGCCAGGATGAATGGTTTAGAATGTATATGGTAGGCCACAGAAGCCACTGATGCTCCAAGTAGCAGGGGAAATAATGTGGACAACCCAGAATTAATCTGTCAGCAGCCAGGCTCACCAGAGTAGGGAACCTTGGAAAAAAGTGTCATCAGGCTCCTCAGCAAGGGGGGGCTGTATTGACACACCTCCCCAGGGGGTGGGGGCAAGGTGTCCCAGACCCTCTTCCAGCCCCAGCAGCCATGTTTTCAGTGTTTAGTAGAGAAAGTGGAGGGCTCTAATCAGGGCCTGAGCTCCAGTGACATGAGCGATGATACCAATCCAAGTTAACATTTGCACCAGGCATGCTTCATGACAGCCCTATAACATGGGTACTGTCATGGTCCCCCATTTTATAGATGACAAAACCAAGATCTGAATCCAGGCAGTCTGACTTGAGAGCCCAGGCTCCTGGCCGCGATACTGTGCTGCGACTGTCAGAAACGGTGGCGAGGCCAGCTATTTTGAGAGTGAAATGAGCAGGGCTCAGTGCCTGTCTGAACACAGGCACGTCAGGGTTAGGACAGGAGGATATGTCACCCCAAGCTGTCAAGTTGAAGTGACTAGTAGAAGAATAATGGTACCATTCACCTAAATGGGCAAAGCAGGAAGAGGAGATAGCTTGAACAAAGAGTAAAGCACACATTTGACCTCTGCTTAAGTACGGAACAAATACCATCCTGGATTTTTATTAACTTATCTCCCCAGATAGAAATGAGGTGAGGGTCCAAACCAAGGAGGAGCTGTCCCTGGGGAGGAATATTTCTCTACCTTCTTGATGAGCTCAATGCAGGCAGCCAGGTCCATCCCAAAGCCAATGAATGTCCACTGAGAGATACAACATGGTATAGCCTGTGAACTACATGAAACTGCCAACATTCAACTGCTTGTGACCATCTGCAAACACTTGAAAGCAGGGTCAAGGTTTCATACTTCTCTCTCAGCTATTAGCACGGCACTTTGCTTAAATTTGGAAGGTGCCTAATGTATATTGCCAGCTGCCCAAATGATGCCTCCTTCACTCATATACCATTTGAATGTATTATCAGACTCCAATGTTTCTATGTAATTAATATCTTTTTTATGAAACTGAAATATCAGTAGATCAAGATCAACCAAGAAACCTATCATTGTTCAAGGTTGTATCTAGGAGGCTAATCGGAAGTTCATGAGAACCACAAGCCCCTGAACTATGGGACTGAAGCTTTGTTGGACAAGCCCAGGCCTGGTACACATAGGAGAACATGAAAACATCAAAAAGAATTATAGAAAATATTTCTGGGAGGAGCCAGGGCTCGCGTGGACACTTAAGCAGCTGCTGTTTTTGCATGATGCCATTTCTCCTCTTCCTTCAGTGGCTGACAAAGCCGGATACCTCATGGGTCTGAATTCTGCAGAAATGCTGAAAGGCCTGTGCTGTCCACGGGTGAAGGTTGGGAATGAATATGTCACTAAAGGGCAAAATGTCCAGCAGGTAATGGTGGTGCTCTCAATACAGTTGACTGAGGCATTTTGTAATTGTCCTCACCCATCATGTTAAAGTTCTTTCTGTTGCAGGTATCAGAAATGCGTATGAAACTAGCTTCAGCATTAAGGGGGAATTCATTTTAGGCCTCAGGGGTAAATCAAGGCATGCAAATCAAAGAGTGCCCATTGGACAGCATGAGGGCCTGGAGCCAGGCAATGCAGAACCCTCCGAGCCAGGCAGCTCCCCTCCAGCCCCTTCTCCAGGGCTCATGGCTGTCCTCTCTGTGCTCTGTTGTGCTCTTGCTGGGCAGATAAACTTTCTCCACCTCTCCTGCCCACGGCCACCCATAGCTCCCAAGTTTATGTCTCTGTGTTTCCAGCCTCATCCTGAAACTGAAACCAGTATCTTTTGATCCCAATTCCAGATTCCCAGGAAAGACACTCCAATTAACCCAGCCTGGATCAAGTTCATCTCTGGTCTGATTAAGTGTGTCCAGGGGCTGGAGTCATATGTTATAACCATGGACGTTAGAATACTGACTTTACAAATGAGATAGTTCTCAGAGAAAGGGGAACATCATGAGCTGAGCACACACCTCAAGAAATATTTATTATTATGTTGAACTATATGAAATTGTCAATTTATCGATTGCTTTTGACCTTCAAGATGTCAATTTCTTGTTTCAACTTCATGCAGCCATAAAAACACTAATTGGAGTGTTGACTGGGTGATCTTTCCTTAAGGTGACCAACTCAGTGGGTGCTCTGGCCAAAGCCATCTACGAGAAGATGTTCCTGTGGATGGTCACCCGCATCAACCAGCAGCTGGACACCAAGCAGCCCAGGCAGTACTTCATCGGGGTCCTGGACATCGCTGGCTTTGAGATCTTCGATGTGAGTGGTTTCGGTAAAACAACTGGAAGGAAAAGATTCTTCTACTTTGTCGCCTGCTTTGCTGCATCCCCAATGTGGTTTCCAAACTCACTCAAACTCTTTGGTATTTGAAATGTCCAGTTCAACAGCCTGGAGCAGCTGTGCATCAACTTCACCAACGAGAAACTGCAACAGTTTTTCAACCACCACATGTTCGTGCTGGAGCAGGAGGAGTACAAGAAGGAAGGCATCGAGTGGGAGTTCATCGACTTCGGCATGGACCTGGCTGCCTGCATCGAGCTCATAGAGAAGGTAGAGAAATGCTGCTTCCCAGGGACAGCTCCTCCTGGGTCGGGACCCTCATCTTGTTGCTCTGACTCTTCTCTGCTAAGATGTTGGTGCCCCTGATGCTCTGCCCCCAGGCTGTGAGCCTTCAGGTAGATAACTGATCCCATTGTGCAGAGAGGGTGAGTGCCCCAGCTCTCTTCTAACACCTAGAGAGGTGCAGAAGTAGTTAAAATCCAAGGGCTCAGTTATCCCCAAGAATGTGAGTGGAACCCCAGCAAGGACAGTGGCATTCCTTACCTATTTGTCCAAAGATCCAAGGAGAAGGGATCACGGGACAGTGAGTGCAGTTCTTGGAAGGATGTTGCTATGAAAACAGGAGATAACATTAACTTTTTGAAAAAAGAATTCCCATGACCTTTCGAGCACAGCTCATGTTGGAATGAGTCTATCTTCCTAAGGTAACTACTGAAAAATCCAGACATTATTGTTCAAAATATTACTCATATTACTTTACGGTTATGTAAGTAACTTTACTTTTTGGGTAAATCTAGTGCTAAAAGTGAGCTTAATTTATATGCAGATACTTTCATTCTATGTTCTTTTACTCAAAAAATATTACTTAAGCACGTACTATATGTCTAGCACTGTTTGGTCATCCACCAAAAGGAACAAGAGCCTTGCTCTCACAGAGCCTACATCCCAGTGCTGCCAATACCAGAGTGAGAGCGCCCAAGAAGTTCTCTTTTGGTTTCTCCAGACTGTGGAGCCCTTGATATGTACTATTAAGTGTGGAAGCAGAGTCTCTGTTATCCTCTTTCCAGCCGATGGGCATCTTCTCCATCCTGGAAGAGGAGTGCATGTTCCCCAAGGCAACAGACACCTCCTTCAAGAACAAGCTGTATGACCAGCATCTTGGAAAGTCCAACAACTTCCAGAAGCCCAAGCCTGCCAAAGGCAAGGCTGAGGCTCACTTCTCGCTGGTGCACTACGCCGGCACCGTGGACTACAACATCACTGGCTGGCTTGACAAGAACAAGGACCCCCTAAACGAGACCGTGGTCGGACTGTACCAGAAGTCTTCACTGAAGCTGCTCTCCTTCCTTTTCTCCAACTATGCTGGTGCAGAAGCAGGTAAAATTTTGTCGTTTTCCTTCCTGTGGAAAGCTCTGTGTACTTACTCATAACCCAGAGCTGCTCGTGAAGAACCATAGTCAACACAAGCTTCAGGTTGCGCTTGATGTATGTGTCTGTCTTTGCTCTCCACTTTTCTTCCCCCTCCTCCTCCCCCTCCTCCTTAAGAGATTGGGTTCTACAGTGGTACATAGGACCCCTCAGTGGACGAGATAGCCAACATCACATTGTTGGATAGCATTTCTTTGAGATATAATTAACATATGGTAAAATTCACCCTTTAAAACCTTTAGTGGTTTTTAGTATATTCACAAGGTTGTGTGACCATCACCACTATCTAATTTGAGAACATTCCTATCACCCCTGTAACCCAAGAGTCGTCACTCTGCATTCCCATCCCCAGCCTCCGGCAACCATGCGTTCATCTACTTTCTGTCTCTATGGATGTGCCTATTCCGGACATTTCCTATAAATTGAATTATGCACTATGTGGTCTTGTGTGTCTGGTTTCTTTTACTAGGGCTAATGTTTTCAAGGTCTGTCCATGTTGTAGCAGGTATCAGGACTTCGTTCTTTCTATAGACAAATAACATTCCACGGTATGAATAAACCACATTTTGTTTAACCAATTACCAGTCGACAGGCATTTGGGTTGTCTCCACTTCTTGGCTATTGTGAGTAATGCTACTATGAACATTTGTATACAAGTTTCCATGTGGCATGCACTGGCAGTTCTCTTGGGTATATACAGTACCTACGAGTGGAATTACTAGGTCATATGATAATTATGTTTAACTTTTTGAGGAACTACTGAACTCTTCAAAAGTGGCTACACAAGCCACTACCGTTCTTTAAGGCTACCAATATATACATTTTTTAAATAGTTGCCAAAATTGAGTTTTTAAATTATGTGCTATTTTAAATGCATACATTTAATAAATTAATGTTTTTAGTTTGAAAATATATGCAATATAATCATTTGTTATGTAATTAGATCATTTGAAAAATTGATTCGGGCAGAGGAATGCAATAAATGGGCATAAGTATAAACTTCAATGAAGAAAATCATTTTCTTTCCATCTGATCAGGGTGTCTCTGTCACTGTACTGCACAGCCTCACTTAGAGAGAACACCGAGATGCTGACATTACAGACCCCGTGTGGACGTGGATCTGGGGAAGGGGCTTTCCAGCCTCTCCTCTCTGAACACAGATTCACACGGGACCCCAGGAACGAGGAGGGTGAGGTGAAAGGAAGAGAGGGGAAAGTGAGACATTAACATTTTCCCCACGGCTGAATCTTGATTAGGTATCAGAGACTAAATCTGAAAATTGAGCCATGCAGAAAAAGTAGACCAAATATCACCGACTCCAAATTAAGATGGCAAATTGGGTTGTTTCATTTAGAAAAGAAAAAAAAAATCAACGTGTGGAATATCCTTGAGAAAATTCCGTTTTATTACTTTCAGTTACTTCCTCATTAAGTGACAGGCAGGGACTCAAGGAAAAAAGGGCGTAAACTCATGAAAGAGATGATGATCATTAAGAGGAACATCTCAGTCTTACCAAGGTCTGATTTCTAAAGGAAAGGACTGTCCTTTCATGCTGAGAGTCTAAGTTACACTCCCAGGGAAATGCCACCCACACCCCACACACCCCATTCCCACAGGGATCAAGGTGAGGTAGTTTGGAGGCGTGTTAACACACACAGACAGAACCTCCGTTCTCTTATGTCAAAAGGAAACCAGATCTCCCGTTCCTGGAAGCAGGTGTGTAGGGAGCCCACACTGTGCACTCTGGGTTGCATCTGACACGTGTCTGTCCTTGCGTCTGTCTCCAGGTGACACCGGGGGAAGCAAGAAGGGCGGCAAGAAGAAGGGCTCCTCCTTCCAGACCGTGTCAGCTGTGTTCAGGGTGCGTGTTTTGGCAGCTCCCACATTCAGCTGTTTTTCTGCCGAGTGAAATGGCATTTGCTAAATGTGCTTGTTTTAATTTGTGTCCCAGGAAAATTTAAACAAATTGATGACCAACCTCAGGAGCACGCACCCTCACTTTGTACGGTGTCTGATTCCCAACGAAACCAAGACTCCTGGTGAGCACCAATCCAATCTTGCCAATTACGCGAACAGAACAGGACGCCCTGAGATGAATGCAAAATTCTGTGGGTGTGCTCGCGGAAAGGGTCATCGTCGTTGTCACTTCTCAGAGTAGTCTAGAAATAGAGTTGCCGGATTTAGCAAATAAAAATACTAGAGGTACCCAACACAAAGAAATGATAAATGTTTGTGGTGACAGATATCCCAATTACCCAGACATGACCATTACACATTGTATGTTTGTATCAAAATATTACACGTACACCAAAAATACATACAATTATTGTGTCCATGAAAATTAAAAATAAGGAAAAAAAAACAGATGTCATGTTAAATTCTACTTTCAGATAAACAATGAAAAATTTCTTGGTATAAGTATGACCCATGCAGTATATGAGATATAATTACACTAAAAAATTATCCATTGTTTATCTGAAATTCAAATTCAACTTGGCATCCCATCTTTTATCTGGCACCCCTACTATGAAATCATATCCAAAATATCACGTGTACAAATGTGGGTGTGTCAGGTCCTTGGCTTCGTAAGGCTCTCAAAGGGCTCTGTTGGTCCCCTTTACCCCAAAGTACGAACCACTGCATTTGGCAAATAATCATCTTAGGTATCCCATAATAAAACAGCATCAATAGCAACGGATTTTTTGAGTCCATACTGTATGTCAGTTAACTTTTTTTTATTATCTCTAATCCTTGCAACAGTTCTCTGCAAGATACGTGTAATGATCTCCATTTTATAGATGAGAAAAATGAGAATCAGAGACCGTATTTATAGATACAGAACACCGAGCAGTAGAGCAGACCTTTAACTGTCACCTGATGCTGATGTGCAAATATTCTTGGAGTACAGCTGTTTTTCAGGGCCATTTGTCACTAAGAGGAAAATAAACTGTCACACAGAGCTGTGGCTCTGGGGTAGCTCACTCGCCAGTGGAGTTGTTCTCTGTGGAACATGGGCCTCCCAGCTCATGATTCAACACCCTGCCTCTGCAACTTTACAAGTGAACAGAGGTGTAGATTATTGAGCAAAAAGATCCCAGCTCCACCTATTACTCACCTAAACCAAGCACTTGAGCTCTTTCTGCCTCAGCTTTCTAGTCTATAAAATGAGGATAAAAATGGCGTTTTCATTTATTATTTATTTCTTTAATAAGTGCCTATAAAATGGTTGCTCACTTTGTAAATATTAACTCATTTAACCCACCTTGGCAGGTTGTTAGGAGGATTAAATGAACAAACACAAGTAAAGCATTTAAAGCAGCGCTGGGCACATTGCGAACACCCAGTCCCAGTAGATATTGGATGTCAACTGTTATTGTTGTTATTATTATCATTATGATTATTATTATGACTCAGAACCAGAAACTTTAACTCCCCCATAACTGGGTCTATTATAATTAATTAGTGGAATTGCATCTTCCATGGAAGTTGGGTTCAAACATTTAAAGTCTAAGTCAGAGGCAAAAAGCAGTGGCATCATTTCTGATATAGGCTGTTTGGGGCATGCTGTGCTTCCTCCCAGCAAGCCGGCTTCTCCTCCTCTGGCTTTCAGGAATGAAGGAAATGATCCATGTCTGCATCGTCCAGTGTCGCAGCCGCTGGTTACACAAAACGTGGCCGATGCAACTAAGAAAATGCATTTTTAATTTCAATACCTTAAATGGAAACAGCCCCAGGCAGCCAATCACTGCTGTATCAGACAGTGCAGCTCTAGAAAAACCTTGGAAATTGTCCAATTGTACAGTGATCACTCCCCACAGCAACCAGGGAATCTTGAGAGCATTCCAGAAGTTTCCAAAAGGTTAAGTCACAGCCAGCTTTAGCCACAGCCCTCCCCAGCAACTTAGCCCATAAGGATATGCACCACATCCCCAGGGTGCCTTTCGCCTAACCCTTCACACAGCCCGAGACAGCATTGTCTCCATCCCAGTTTGACTTGTGCCTGATTACTAAGAGTGCCCGTGTTCCCTCCCCATGAGGGCTTGTCCCCGGCTCCTCCCCTTCCACCCAAGCTATGTCCTCCTCCAACTGCCAGAGCAGGTGCCGAACAGCCAGCAGATGACCCTGCCCAGCCATCCCCCCTCCCTGTCCCCTGCCACAGCCCTCCTTCCTCTACTGGGGTCCTCTGCCCCCGCTGAGGGCACAGTGGGCTTTGCGTCCCTGTCCTGAGTAGAGGCAGGAAGCAACTCGAGCCATCTTGTGGGAAGTGCAAGGGGCACCCCACACTCCCTCTGCCACCCTCGCAGCCTCGCGACAGAGCCAAGGGCCACAGATGGGGTAAAGAGCAGTATTCTGGCTTTTATTCCCGTGGCTGTGGTCAATAACATGTCCCCAAGAGGCTGGGACTATGTCCACCATGGGACCTGTGGGCAGGCCCAGCCTACGGAGACCCCTCCACCTTGGAGCTGGCACTGACTCTAGTCTGGGTGGGTTGGAGGGTGTCACGGTGCCTCAGACCATCAAAGGCAAATAGTGAAAAAGCCACAGACACACTCATGGGACATTCTGTCCCCAGGTGTCATGGATCACTACTTGGTGATGCACCAGCTGCGCTGTAACGGGGTCCTCGAGGGCATCCGGATTTGCAGGAAAGGATTCCCCAGCCGGATCCTCTATGCCGACTTCAAACAGCGGTAGGTCACCGCTCTCCTTTGCACTCTCTCCTGCGAGGGTGGTGAGGGTGCTCCTTGGGCTGGGCATCTCGGGGAGCTCATAAGGCCGCAGGGGTTCTGTGGACCTCATCTTTTGCTGGGGGGATGGCCTCATGCCCAGAGCGAGTGCTGGGCAGCCCCAAGTGGCTCCAAGGCCAGGCCCAGACTCTGCCTGACTGACCCTAGGACAGGATGTCTCAACTTCCCCACTGTGGACATCTGGCGCTAGCTCATCCTTTATTGCAGGAGCTGTCCCGTGCATTGTAGGATTTTAGCAGCATCCCTGGCCTCCACCCAGAGACACGGGTAGCAAACCACACCCCTCCATGCCAAGCTGTGACAATCAAAACTGTTTCCAAACGTTGTCAAATCACCCCTAGTCGAGACCCACAGCTGTAGGCCAACTCTCTCCTCCCAGCCACCATCTGGGCCCACAAGTCCAGGCCTCATCCAGGGTGGAGGAGAGGAGAGGACCCTCCAGAGGTAGAAAAACCAAGGTCTGAGGTCACAGTTGATTTCAAATCTCTTTTAAGTCGAATAAGAACCATTTACTCAGAAAGAAAAATTCCAGTTGTGCACTTGGCTGAGCCTCCTTCTTTCACGCTTCTCTCCCTCCTACCGGGGCCTCCAGAATCAAGCCCTAGCTGTCCCTCTCTCCCAGACCAGCTGTATAATATCCTACTTCCACCACGGACAGAGCAGGAGAACATTCTAGAAGGCCTGGTCCCAGGCACAGGGTCTTTCTGGGGGGTTGTATCCATTCAGGAAACTCTTCTCTCCTCAGGTACCGGATCCTCAATGCCAGTGCCATCCCAGAAGGGCAGTTCATCGATAGCAAGAACGCTTCTGAGAAGCTCCTGAACTCCATCGACGTGGACCGGGAACAGTTCAAGTTTGGCCACACCAAGGTGCGAACAGGTGCAGCTGGGACTCCCCACGTATCCCACAGCCTGGGCTGCTTGTTGGCTGGCTGGAGAAAAGGCCTCTTTCCTCTTCCGGTCAACCTAGCCACCGTGCCCTGTAGCCAGGGAAAGGGAGCCCTGCGTCTAGGCACGGCAAGCTCTCTCGGTGCTGGTATGTATGTGGCAGGGAGCTTAACCCACGGAGCAGTGGAAGAAATCAGTGGGGAAGGAGGGTGAGGCAGACACATCTGGGAACTTCTAATCTGCTCACAGTTGTAGTCCGTGGTTACTTTCTGGACTTGTCTTTGCTGCGTGCGCAGGAGCTCTGTCAGAGCCATTCTGCGTGGGTTGGTGGGGCTTGGCACAGATGTTAGAACAGGCCACCTCACTGTCCAGGGCGGGCCACTGCAGAGACCAGAACCACCGAGAAGCGAGACCTAGGAGCTGGATTGCTGCCCTTTCCACCTGGCGCTGAGGGCTGAGGGCCGGGGTGGGGCAGGAGCAGGCCCCGAGGGCCCAGGTGAACACCTGCTGACGATAAAGCAGGGCCCGTCTCTCCTTTAATGCAGGTGTTCTTTAAAGCTGGGCTCCTGGGGCTTCTGGAGGAGATGAGAGATGAGAAGCTGGTGACGCTGATGACGCGCACGCAGGCCTTGTGCAGGGGCTACCTGATGCGGGTGGAGTTCAAGAAGATGATGGAGAGGAGGTGAAGCAGACCCTCACCTCACCTTATCCTGCCTGCCCCCCCCCACCCCACTTAGCAGCCGGTGGTCACTCTCCGCTTGTAGTCTTGGGATATCTGCATACTCGTTCATTCTGTCATTTATTCATGCATTTAACCAACATCTGCTGAGCAGCATCCTGGGCTGGGTGCTCTGCATGGCACTGGGGACACAGAGGTGAACTCTGCTGTCATGGAGCTCTTGGGGCAGTGGGAGCAGACACGTGCATGGCTAGCTTGAATGCCTGTGCCAACCGCAACATTGGAGTTACATCAGGGCAGCGGGGGATGGGCAAGACTAGGCCCCAGCCTGGTGGGGTCGGGGCTGATATGAAGGGGCCAGCAAGAAGAAAGCCCTTTCTGAAGGAGCTTTGCGTAACCCGAGGAAGGATGGCTAAGGCTGCTGTCCCTGAGCACAGGGCAAGAGGCAGGCGGGGAGGTCCCCAGGTGTCACGTTCAGAAGCCCAGACTGCATCCTCTGGTTGACGGGGTGCTGAGGAAGGCGAGTGGAGAGATGAGGGATGGGATCGGGTCACTCTGGCTGCTAGGAGGAGGTGAACTTAGGGGACAAGAGAAGGCAAGACCACGCTGTGGCCGAAGTCCAAATAAGAGGTGATAAGGACCTGAATTAGGACATGGGCGATGGGTGAGAGGAGGGCACGGACTGAGGAATGTTTAGGAATCCTATTCCCTCAATAATTCAAGAGAAGGAGTAGCAGCTTTGACAAGTGCTTATTGTGGGGATTTCGGGGAGGGGGATTCCTGTGGAGCCTCTGCTCCCTGATCCCCTGTGCAGCTCACGTTGTCCAGGCCACCATGGGCCATCGTGTATCGGTCAGGAGTAACTCCCAGGTCTCCAGCTCCGCTAAATAAATGGAAACCAGAAAACAGAAATTGAAAACATCCCAACAAGGGAGAGAGAAGCGAGTTTTCAGGCACCTGTGAGCTCTGTGAATACAAAGCCGTGGCGGGCGAAGGGGAGGAGAGCATGTGGGTGATGCAGGGGTGTAGGCAGCAGTTGGAATCAGGAAGATAGATCAACCTGCCAGAGCAAGAGACTGGGAGATGACCAGGGACATGTCCTAGGTTTCCACCAACACCTCAGCAGGAAGAGGGAGCCCCTATGGCAAAACACAATGAAATGGGAAAAATACCATAGAATCAAAGGCAGAGGGAAGTTTCAAAAAGGCAAGAGTTGAGCCAGTCATAGTGGCTGGTGCCTGTAGTCTCAGCTACTGGGGAGACAGGAGGATCACTTGAGTCCAGGAGTTTGAGGCTGCAGTGAGCTATGATCATGTCACTGCACTTCCACCTGGGTGACAGAGCAAGACTCTATCTCTGGAAAAAAAAAAAAAAAAAACAAGGCAAGAGTTGATGGACAATTCAAGTGTGGGAGAAAAACCCAATAGGAATGCAAGATGCTCGTTGCACTGAGCATTAGGAGGCCACTGGTGCCTCAGGCAGAGCATTCTCTGCAGGGTGGTGGAGGGAGGGGAAGGCGGGGGCTAGGAGGTCCTCAGATGGCCCCACGCCCTCTCTTGCCTCCCCACCTCTGTGCGTGCCGATTCCTCTGCCCCTCATTTGCAGACCTGCTCTAGAGCCACAGGACCTGCAACGCTTGCAGACCTGCTCTAGAGCCACAGGACCTGCAACGCTTGGCTGAGCCTCCCGCCCCCCAGCCAGGAAGGATGGAGGTTCCATAGGGGTGGGGGAGGGCCGGGAGGTCAGAGACCAGAGCTTGCTGTGGTTTGTTAACCTGAGTCTCAATGGGTGTGCAGGGACTCCATCTTCTGCATCCAGTACAACATCCGCTCTTTCATGAACGTCAAGCACTGGCCCTGGATGAACCTGTTCTTCAAGATCAAGCCTCTGCTGAAGAGCGCGGAGGCTGAGAAGGAGATGGCCACCATGAAGGAAGACTTCGAGAGGGCCAAGGAGGAACTGGCCAGGTCCGAGGCCCGCCGGAAGGAGCTGGAGGAGAAAATGGTCTCCCTGCTGCAGGAAAAGAATGACCTCCAGTTGCAGGTCCAGTCTGTAAGTACCGTCTACCTGAGAGTGCAAAACACACACTCTGGAGGACAGAAAAGGAGGAGGAACACCGAGGCCCCCAGCAGGTGTCCATTCAAGAGACAGTGGTGCCACCCAGTGGTCCTGTCGAGTATTGCAGCATTGCCCAGCAAGCGAAGGGAGGACCTGTTCTGCCTTAGCCGGAGCGGTGCGTGCAGGAAGACACGCCTGCAGTGTGAGTCTGTGCTGTCCCTGAATCCTCCGTGTCTTCCACAGCGGAGTGGGTGTATTTTGCTGTGGGTATGAGGCTGTGTGTGTGTCATCCCAATTAAAATCTGTCAGGAATGTACCAGGTCTTCTAAAAGTTGTGTCAATAAAAATAATTCATTCAAATTAAATAACCCAATTTGAAGTAGAAAGAGTAAATGTCCATAAATGATTTACAATAATATGGTTATAATAAAAATGCTTTAAAGATGGGCATTTTTTATCAAAGAAATAAGAAACAGGAAACTATATGTACAGTGTGCCACACTCTGGCAGTGTAATTATCTCATTTCACAGAGTTAAGGCATTTTTAATTTTCCCTTTTTAATAAATTCCCAAATACTTTTACCTTTTGCTTTGTGTGCAAAGCATTTTCTCCTCCCCTTTTCATTTTCCCAATCAGTGCAGGGCAGGTATTAGGAGAACTTTCCCAGCCACAGTGGGCAAGAGAATAAGCTTTGGATCCAGATAACTGGGTTTATATCCCAGATCCTCCCTTTGGTAGCTGGACAAGTTTCTAATCCTCTTTGTGCCTCAGTTTTATCATATGTAAAATGGGCATAGTAATAGTACTCACCTCATATGGTGGTTGAGGAATCAGGGAGGTTAGTGCATGTGACGTGTCTAGCACATAGCACAGCTTTACAGATGCTCAATTAACATTAGCGCTTATTCTTGTCAGTGTCTTCCCATCCATTACCCTGCAATGTGCGTCCAGTTCTTAAAGTGCTCTTATATGGGAAGATAGAGCCAGATGTAGTTTAAAAACAGAATAAGCTAATCTTGGTCTGTTCAAGAGACTCACTACAATAGAGTCTTCTGGTACATGTACTTATTCAATCACTGATTCTTGTGTATTTTTAATTTTCTGTTTTGTGGCTCAAGGAGGCACAGCTAAGAAGACATATGCAGCACTTTTCTGCTGCAAGTCAAAAGGTAGCAGTGTTTTGAAAATATTAGTCAGCTTGGGATCACAGAGTAGATGGGTCATTTTTCAGCTGGTGGTGGCAGGAAGAGTGAGATGGCAAGATGTCCACATTCGGCAAATTTCTAGAGGCTTTGTTCTTTAAAGCGAACTTGTAACTTCATGAACTCCTTTGTATGAAATTATTTTAAGTGAATTCCTATTATGTGAATGATGCTTTGATGGTTAAAAATAAAAGAGCATAAGGGTGATATGTAAGTGTATGTGCACACATGTGTAGTATGTGTACATGCATGCACATGTGTGTGTTCATGAATCATTTCTCGGCTTAGGTCTAGAAAATGGGATTTTAGAGGATAAGTCCCTTTCCTTCTAGGGTTTTCCAAGAGGCTGATCAAACTTACAATGACCTGGTTCTTGCAGGAAACAGAAAATCTCATGGACGCTGAGGAACGGTGCGAAGGACTCATCAAAAGCAAGATCCTGCTAGAAGCAAAAGTCAAGGAGCTGACTGAGAGATTGGAAGAAGAGGAAGAAACTAATTCTGATCTGGTTGCCAAAAAAAGGAATCTGGAAGACAAATGCTCCTCTCTCAAAAGAGACATTGACGACCTGGAGCTGACCCTGACCAAGGTTGAGAAGGAGAAGCATGCCACAGAGAACAAGGTGGGCAAACCCAGGGTCCCCCGGTCTCTGAGCCAGTCCCCACTCCTTCTTGGTAAGGGGAGGAAAGTCTGGGGCAGCAGTCCCTCAACCCAGTACTGCCTGCAAGGGAGAGGCAGGAAACAAGGAGAGGCACAGTTAGGTCCCACTGCATTCTGCCCTATGACTTGGTTTCGCTCCCACAGGCTCTTCCCAATCGCCCCTGGTTGTACCACAAACTTCTAGCTTTTTTCTTGAGGAGAAGGACTGTTTCATATTCATCTTTGTTTCTCATGGCACAGGGATAGCAAACAGAAATGCCTGCAGGGGCCGGGCAGATAAGGAAGGAGGCAGAAAACCAGATACCACCAAGGATTGCCAGGGAGGTGGGGGTGCAGGGACCCCCATGCATTTTCAGCAAGGTATAGACTGATGGAGCCATCAGGAAAGTCATTTGGAATTACTTAGTCAAATTAAGAATCCACCAGATACTCTATGATCCAGCAATTCTGCTCCTTGGTGTATAAACCAAGGAATTCTCCCACCAGACCATAAGGGGACATGCACAAGGATGTTTGTAGCAGCACTGCTTGTAGGGGAGGGCTGGAGGCAGTGTCTAGGGTCCACCGCTGGGGAAATGGAGAGGTAAAATGTGCTAGGTGCACACCATAGAATACCACGCAGCCATTAGGAGCAGCAAGCTTGTGCACACTGGGCAACAAAGATGGATATTAAACACCTAGCACTGAGTCGGGGAGAAATATAATAAAACAAAATATACAGCATGATAGCATTTATGTAGACAAAAATCACATACATGCAACACAATAACATACATTTAACAAAAATATGCAAAAACACATGACATGATTCATTCCCTAATGATTGCCCATGAGGTAGGGTAAGGGATGAGGACTGCCGAGCATAAGATGACAATGGCAGTTGACACTCAGAGGCAGTGTTGGATAGACAACTGGGAGTGATGGAAAGAGACACTAGGGAGAGGTAGGGACTGTGGCAAACTGGAGAGTTCTTGCCCTGTCCATGGGTGGAACCAAGACTCAGCCCTAGCCAAATGTTGTCACGTGGGAATGTGATTCCAGCATTGCCAGAGCCTCTGATTTCCCAGGAGAAGCCAGAAATCCAGATTTTATGTGAACTCTCATTTTTTCCAATGTTGGTAACATTTTCAAAAACTGTAAATCACTATGTGGGACTAAAGACAATATGTCTGTGGCCAGATTCAGCCCACAGGTCTGGAGTTATTATAGCAACCTCTGCTCTGGAAGATGGTTGTGCATGGAAGAAGGTTCCATTTAATGCCTTAAAGCTCCACATTTGGTGCTCTCATCCCGCGTCTTGACAACACTGCACACCCATCCTGGATTTTCTCATATAGCACCCCATGCCTGCCCTCCCCTTCCCGCCTCATTCTGAACCCCAGTCGGCCAACCTAACAAATGAATTTCCACACATGTATTACAAGTAAATATAGATTGATGCGTTACCCTTCAGAAGTAGCACGTTTGCATTTTAACTGTGTCCTTTCTTGCAAAATATAATGCCCTCTTTAAAGGAATAATCCTCACGGGCGAATTTGAGGCACCGTGATAGACACTGAGGAACATGAAGAACTGAGAGGTTGTCCATCCCAGAAGGCAGAAATGCAGGAGCCAAAAAAAAAAAAAAAAAAAGGAAAGAGAAAGGAAAAGAAGCAATAGCTTTTGTTGTTGGAAACTTCTGGTTTAATTGTTTCTGTATAAATTGGTGTTGATATTCTTCTAGGTAAAGAATCTTTCTGAAGAAATGACCGCACTTGAAGAAAACATTTCCAAACTGACCAAAGAAAAGAAATCTCTCCAAGAAGCCCATCAGCAAACACTGGATGATCTTCAGGTTGAAGAAGATAAAGTCAATGGTCTAATCAAAATCAATGCCAAGCTTGAACAGCAAACAGATGATGTGAGGATATTTTACTACTGGGCTTCAGCACGTGTTACTGTGAAAGCTCAGGCAAGGGAGGGTCTAATTAGGACGTAGGGCCTGAGAGTTCAGAGTCAGGAATCAGAATCCCAGAATTCAGTCCTCAGCCCTACTCCGACCCGGAACGAGTCTGGGACACTGAGCAAGCCTCGGGAAGCCTCAGTTTCTCCATTGTGAAATGGGGCTATGAATAGCTCCATCTCAGGGGGTTTCCATGGAAAGCCCAGCATGTAGAAAGTTTTCAGTAAAACACTGGCTGCTAATATTATGATTATCATCATTATTATTAGCGTCCACTTGAGGTCATTTGAATTCCAAAACCTCTAATCCTGTTCTAACATTATTTGTAAAAGTTCCGTTTCTGGCCATGAAAATTACCACTTCCCACCCCCTGTGGCAGTACAGTATTGTTCTTGATGGAAGAGCGAGGTTTGAAGTTTTCAGGTTTTTGCTCATTGTTGTCTCTAGAACTCTTCCAGATTGCATGATTTTTTCCTGAGACCAGAGTAGGCGTGCCCCTCCTCTACACCATCTTTCCCTGTGCCCACATATGTGTATACACACACATGCACACACATGCACACACGAGAATTTCTTGCCTCAGTCTTCCCACGGTTGCATAGGGTAAGGAGGGGAAGAGTGATGGTGCACCCTAGCCCTGCACAGTGCCACCAGCAAAGTCATTTGTTCCTGTCTGTGCAAGGGCAGGCACCAGACTCCTACAGGGGACATGATCCGGGCCCAGTGGGGATGGCTGAGATGGCTGAGACAGGCACCAGCAGGTCCCTGGGAAATCCAGCCCCTGGGGTGGCCTTTTCTGGAGGAGAGAAGAGAGGGGAGGGAGGGACGGACTTGTTTCCTGCTAGAGCCAGAGGCTTGCAGCCACACCCTACAGCAGCCAAGGAAGCCACCGGGCACGACCACGTGTGTGGCTGCACTGGCTGAAAGGCACAAGCTCATTTTCCCAGGGGCTCAACCTTTCCACTTGTGCCTCCCCAGCTCGAGGGCTGTTTAGAGCAGGAGAAGAAACTAAGAGCAGACCTGGAAAGAGTGAAGAGGAAGCTGGAAGGAGACCTGAAAATGTCCCAGGAATCCATCATGGATCTAGAAAATGACAAGCAGCAAGTGGAAGAGAAATTGAAGAAGTAGATATTTCATTTTCTACCTCTGTGTTTAAGCCTGAAAGCCAACTTCCTCCCCAAAATTAAAAGGCTTATAATGCATGTCCTTTTTTTAAAAAAAATCTATTTGCAGGAAGGAGTTTGAAATCAGTCAATTGCAAGCCAAAATCGACGATGAACAAGTTCATAGTTTGCAGTTGCAAAAGAAGATTAAAGAACTGCAGGTAAAAGTGTCAAACCCTTCCCAACCGAGAGTCCCTGTGCAAGCATCACTCGTGCACTTTCCCTCTTGTTTCTCAGGCTTCTTCGTTCCTGAATGCTCTGTCCTTTCCTTTATTTTTTGAAATTGATATTTTAATAATCTAAGTCACACATAAACATATCTCCTTGAAAAGACGCGATATTACTGATGAGGGTGCTCTGACCACCACCCCTGAGCCCAGTGCCCTCCCCGTCTGCTCAGAAGAGCTGCCAGCATCAGTTGGACATGCATCCTTCTGGGTCTTTTGCTATGTGTTTGTGTACGCAGTTAAGATCCAAAGAAAATATGTAATACATATGCAAAAATTCTTCTTGTTTCTTCATATTTTTAGCATAAATATTATCAGAGGGAGAGTGTCAATCTGCAACTTGCTCCTTGCATTTAGCAACATGTTCTAGCACAATCCGTGGTAGATGTGGGTGGGCATCTCACTGCTTCACAGACTTCTAGAACATGTCTCCATCACAACTGATTAGACCACTCCCCTATTAACGGACCCTTAGGTTTTTTCCAAGTTTTCTTCACCAACTTAATGTTATAACATATTATTTACTCCGTGCTGCCTATGCACTATTCCTCACCACCCAGCCCCTCCCAAAGTGGGTCGTCCCCCTCCACAACAACATTCCTAATACAATGACCATTTTAGGCCCGCACGGAAGAGCTGGAGGAAGAAATTGAAGCAGAACACACATTCAGAGCCAAGGTTGAGAAGCAGCGCTCGGATCTAGCCAGGGAGCTGGAGGAGATCAGTGAGCGGCTGGAAGAAGCCAGTGGGGCCACGTCTGTGCAGATCGAGATGAACAAGAAGCGCGAGGCTGAGTTCCAGAAGCTGCGCCGGGACCTGGAGGAGGCCACCCTGCAGCACGAGGCCACGGCAGCCACGCTGAGGAAGAAGCACGCGGATACTGTGGTCGAGCTCGGGGAGCAGATCGACAACCTGCAGCGGGTCAAGCAGAAGCTGGAGAAGGAGAAGAGTGAGCTGAAGATGGAGATCGATGACATGGCCAGCAACATTGAGACTGTCTCCAAGTCGAAGGTACCCGACCAGTCCTCCTGCTCTCGGCCAACGTGAGGGAGGTGTGCGGCGGGTGTAATTTGGTGCCCCCAAACCACTGCATGCGCCACACTGAAACCCTCCTCCCCACTTCTGCCAGCTTTCAGTATTTCAGATTCATTCAAGTCATGCATCTTATTTGGGTTGCTGCAATAGAATACCTTAGACTGGGTGATTTATAAACAACAGAAATTGTTTTGCTCACAGTTCTGGAGGTTGGGAATGCCAAGATCAAGGTGCCGGCAGATTTGAGGTCTGGTGAGGGCTGCTCTCTGCTTCATAGATGCGGCCTTCTTGCCGCATCCTCACAGGGCAGAGAGGGCGAACAAGCTCTCTCAGGCCTTTTACACAATGGCACATTCATCAGGGACCCACCCTCATGATCTAATCACCTCCCAAAGACCCCACCTCCCATCACCACTGCACTAGGAATTAAATTTCAACTTATAAATTTCAGAGGGACACAAATATTCAGATCATAGCATCACTCAAGCATGATCAAACGAGCTACCACCACTCAAGGTTGCATCACCCTTCCAGAGTCTTACAGAAAGCTTCCAATCCATCTGGCATGTTCTAGAACTAAACCTGTGGGTGGACTGCATCAAAGGGCCTTCTGGGGTGTGGTCTTCTTCCTACCACCTTCTTAGCCCACCGTGCTAGTCCCCAGGAGGCACGGCCAGTGCGAAGTCACGCGTGTCAGTGGGGGAGATGAAGGTTTTGCAGCATTTGAAACATATGCAACTTGGGAGGGTTGGGCTCCTTAAGAAAAAGTATACAAACTTATGAAAATTAGGTATGAAAGCCAATATTTATTTAGAATGAGAAAAATAAGTTCCTGGCACCTTAATGACTCAGATTCCCTTTTTCTGAGGCCTCTTGAGGCTGTCTGCCAGAAGTGCCTACCTAGAAATATACTCTGCTTGCAATGGCTGCCCCCCCAACCTGGGACCTCCACAGCTCCCCAAACTCCTTGGGGCCCACGCAAATGAGGTCCCTGAAGCTTAAACTTCACCAGCTTCATAGCAACCCCACCTCTGCACACAACCTCAAAGCAAAGCTTTCCTCAGAGAGCGACCGCGTGCTGCCCCTGTTGCGGGGTGCTCTGAGCTGTGCTTGGAGTGGCTCCACTGGGCTGGAGGAAGCGGTGGTGACCCCAGTGTGGGGCTGGGGGCCTCCCACGGAGGGTTTCCCAGAAGGCCACGGAGTCTGTCGAGAAAAGGGAGGGAGATGTGGATCTGAGAATGAGGGTGGTCTCTGTGGCACCTCTAGTTGTCCTTGTGTAGGGTCTGAGTTCACATTGCCCTGTGCTTTCTCTTGATTTCTTCCTCACTCCCTGACGGCAGCCAGCCCTGGCTCCGGCTGGTGACTGCTTTCTCTTCCTTTCCTGTTTCCCCATTTTTCTGCCCTTTCTCCCTTTCTTGGTTTCTTCTTTTTCTCTAAGAAGCTGGATCTGCATGCATTCTCTTTCTCTCCCCCTATCTCCTTCCCTCTCTCCCTCTCTTCCAAGCCGGCCCAGGTCACAGGCTTGGCTGGGCTAGGAGAAGCTCCAGCATCACCCAGGAGCTGCACCTATGACCAGCCCCTCCTGACAGCCTCATTGTCTCCAGAATGGCTTCGTGCTCTCTGCTCTCAATTTTGAAATCCAGGGGGAAGAAGCACTTCATATTTTATTTCTTTATGCTTCGTCAGTTGTTGTTCCCTTTGATTTTTCTCCTAGTGAGTGGCCGTCCCTTTTCAACGGCACCTGCTTTGATCCTCTCGTGTTTGTCTATCATCTCCTCAAAGAGATCCTAAGCCCCGCAGGACCTCCCTGGAATCAATATCCCCACCTCACCTGCTGCCCTCTCACGCTTCCCGGTCTAAGGAGAAACACATGCTGGAGACATTTCATTTTCTGTTTTGCGGGGTGGGAGGAGGAGGGAGAGGTCTACAGCACACACAAGGTTTTTGAACAAATTTCACAAAAACACAAGCCACCTAGAGGCTGGGAGAGAAGGTGAGTCCCTCCACACCATCTCCGACACGGGGAGCCCTTTGTCTTATTGGATGAAACGCTCAACACCGTTATCTGAACACACACCTGCAAACGTTACTCACACAGCCACCGAAATGATTCTATTATAGGAGGATCCCAGGGTTCCTTTGAGTAGCATCTTCTCAAAGGTTTGTTTAAAAATCATTAAATACTTACCTACCAAAAGCTGATGTTCCAAGCTATTGGTGATTGAGCAGCAATCGCAAATAAAAAAGAAAAAGCAGCCGGGCGCGGTGGCTCACGCCTGTAATCCTAGCACTCTGGGAGGCCGAGGCGGGTGAATCGCTCAAGGTCAGGAGTTCGAGACCAGCCTGAGCAAGAGTGAGACCCCATCTCTACCAAAAAATAGAAACAAATTATCTGGCCAACTAAAAATGTATATATAGAAAAAATTAGCCGGGCATGGTGGTGCATGCCTGTAGTCCCAGCTACTCGCGAGGCTGAGGCAGTAGGATTGCTTAAGCCCAGGAGTTTGAGGTTGCTGCGAGCTAGGCTGACGCCACGGCATTATAGCCTGGGCAACAGAGTGAGACTCTGTCTAAAAAAAAAAAAAAGAAAAAGAAAAAGCAAATCTGAAATGACTATAATTTTTTTAAACCAACCTCTACATGTTCTGTATTTTTATTTTTATTTTACCTGCCAAGAAGCTAAACTATCAAACTGTCCAGTTCAATACTGGACACTAGGAATTCATTTTTTTCCCCATTCATGTTGGCCTTTTGTATTTTAAAGAGTAACATAGAGAGAATGTGCCGGACTGTGGAAGACCAATTTAATGAAATCAAAGCCAAGGATGACCAACAGACACAGTTAATCCACGATCTGAACATGCAGAAGGCAAGACTGCAGACCCACAATGGTGAGCACGGGCAGGGCTCGGGCATCCAGCCGGGGCACGGGCAAGGGCAGCGGGCAGCACTGACGTGGGGCCCCCTCTGCTTGGTAGGGGAGTTGAGCCACCAAGTCGAAGAGAAGGAGTCTCTGATTTCACAGCTCACCAAAAGCAAGCAGGCCCTCACCCAGCAGCTGGAGGAGGTTAAGAGGCAACTGGAGGAAGAAACCAAGGTAAGGATGCCTCTTTGGGGGATGGCAGAGTTGGACAGAACTGGAGAAGCTGGCAGTGCGATGGCTTCTCCCAGAAAGCTGGTGGGAGGCAGCGCTGTCAAGTCTGATGCTTCTCTCTGCCTTGTAGCATCGTAGGAACCTGTTTTTAAGGTTAAATGATGCTGGCACTGGATCTTCCTTAGGGCTAGAAAGTCTCACCAGGGTGCTCCATCCCCTGGGCTCCTCTGACCCCCACAGGTGGTCTGATGAACTCTGTAGCCGGGGGCGTCTCCTCCCCACTACTGCACCTGCTTGAACCTTCTGCCCAGCGACTCATTCCGGCCTCCTGAAGTGCCATCTTCTTCCTTCTTCATTACTCTCATGTGTCACCTCCTATAACACCTGATTTTAAGCTCCCCTCCTCCCAAAAGGCTGCATGGTTTTAGGGGTACCCTTGGGACATTTACATAAACATCTTGGCTGGGTTCCGTGGCTCATGCATGTAATCCTAGCACTCTGGGAAGCCAAGGTGGGAGAGTCGCTTGAGGCAAGAAGTTCAAGACCAGTGTGAGCAAGAACAAGATCCTGTCTAAACAACGACAAAAAAAAAAAAAAAAAAAAACCGAAAAGAAATAAAACAGAAACCCTGGTAGCTAAGCGTGGTGGTGTGTGCCTATAATCCCAGCTACTTGGGAGGCTGAGGCAGGAGGATCGCTTGAGCCCAGGAGTTTGAGGTTGCTGTGAGCTAGGCTGACGCCACGGCACTCTAGCCCAGGTGACCAAATGAGACCCTGTCAAAAAAAAAGTAAAACATTATCTTGTCCTTGACTTCAGTACCTAGATATTTGTGTTTATAATACATGTCTCACCACTGATCTGTAAACTCCTGGAGGACAAGAATAATTTTCCCCACTGCACCCATTAGGTGCTTAGTAGCACACAGTAGGTACAGTGCCCAATAGAACAGTGTACACAGGAGATGCTCAGTAAATGCTGCCCACGTGTGTTCAAGCATTAGAATAGGAATCTGGGGGTCCACAAAACTGAGTAAATGGAATTCTGAGCTTTCCATGCACTGGCTAAGACTTACAGCGAAATCTTTTGGAATTTCCCCAAGCTCCATCTTTCTCTTTCTCTTCTGAAAAATAACAAGTGCTGTAGTTGTCTCCCATCTTTCCAGTCCATGGTAAGGGTCTTTGGTGGACTGAGGGCAGGGGAGGGTGAGAACCAGGGCCGGAACAAGCCATGAGATCGCCCACTACAAGGAGCGAGGCTGTCCTTCGGCCAGGATGCAGCAGCAGCTGAGTTTTCCTTCTTGGGCAAAGTCTTGTTGTTTATTTGCACTATTAAAAGGATGAAAATGTGAAAATTACTGCACTGGGTCAACAGAACTCTGTCTTTGACGGTGGCACCAGAGGGTGTTTTGTGACCATTATAGTCAGAGCTAAATTGTTGCCCTGTCCAGGTGGAAGTGAATGAGTGACAGAGGCCTCTAGGCATGTCCTCTCCAGCTTGGGGACAGGAGATGGAGCTGTGGAAACAGTGCAGCTCATATCAGTAGTCCCCAGCAGGGGACACAGACCACCAGTGACACCAAAATATGCTTTTAGATTTCCCCTGGTCACAGCACTCTGTAACACTGCATTAAGCAGTGAGAAAATTATTCCCTTTTTAATTCTGTTTCAACCCTTCTGATTACATCAAAGAAGAGGTCTCAATTTGGATAAGACCTCTCTAGCATTTGCTTATTTATCTTATTAGGAAATAGAGGGGTGTCCTCAGGCACAGAGCCACAGCAGGCCACAGTGCCTAGCTAGATGGTGATGACATTGCTTTATTTCTCTTGCATTTATTCTATGCTTACCTTCTGTTTATGCAAATGTCAATGCAGTTCCATTTACTGTCCTGTAACAGCTTATTTTTTATTAAATATATTTCAATATAATTAAGGTGTCCACTTAAAAAAATCAAAACAGGCGATATACTGATATGGCCAAATTTGCAGAGGCAGCATGGGAATGATTCAAGCTGGGGAAAGGCTATCTAAATAAAAATACCTGAATTTGGAAAAGAGTCAAATGTTTTTGCAATTTGTCACCACTATAATTCCCAGGCCAAGAACGCCCTGGCGCACGCCCTGCAGTCCTCCCGCCATGACTGTGACCTGCTGCGGGAACAGTATGAGGAGGAGCAGGAAGCCAAGGCTGAGCTGCAGAGGGCAATGTCCAAGGCCAACAGTGAGGTTGCACAGTGGAGGACCAAATACGAGACGGACGCCATCCAGCGCACGGAGGAGCTTGAGGAGGCCAAGTAAGGGCTCCAAGTGGTGGCCCAGGACACAAGCCAAGGGGCAGGGACGTCTTCGTACCTGGAGAGAATCTGCCTTCCCTCCCCAGGCCTTCGTGGTTTCTTAAGCATCCAGATTGTGCCCCTCACCCTCTGGGGGGTTCCCTGTCCTTACCGTGGGGGACTGTCCACTCCACCTGGCTCCTTTGGGGTCTTCCCAGGGACCTACGTTGCCCCCAAGCATTTTGGGATCCTCTTCAGGTGATACTTGGATCCTCTTCACTTACCGAATTCTAGATTTGGGTCCTTATCGAATCCCAATGCCTTCTAGACTATTTATTTCCCTTACCATCTGACAGTTACCTTCTGAAGTATTACACCTTTGCCAAGAAAAAAAAAAAATCTGGTTCTCTTAGGAAAAAACTGGCCCAGAGGCTCCAGGAAGCCGAGGAAAACACGGAGGCGGTGAACTCCAAGTGCGCTTCCTTGGAGAAAACCAAGCAGAGGCTGCAGGGAGAAGTGGACGATCTGATGCTGGATTTGGAGCGGTCCAACACGGCCTGCGCTGCCCTGGACAAGAAGCAGAGGAACTTCGATAAGGTCCTTCCCCGACTGCCTAATGGTGACGGTGACAAAAGCAACAGCCTTTCACACGTGGATGTGTGAGACGCAGGCACATTCTAGAGGGTCCCCGGCTGGAGCATCAGTTCCCAGTTTGGGGGATTTGGGGTGTTTCTTTACTTTTGGGACCGTCCCTCCAAAGGGAATTTCATTTTCAGTTAAAGCTAATTCAAATTACGTTGTGATCATTAATACCTTTAAAAATCCAGCAGAGCACCTGCAGGGGCATCAGAGTTTGGAGCCCCTGATCTAGACCGGGGGCCCCTCCACTGTCTTTGGTTCCTAAGGATGGGCGGGAAAGCCTTGGTGTTACTGGGAACCCTGGTTTGGACTCTTCCAAGTCCCCCAGCCCTTTCCACCTGCCACATGTCCCTTTGTCATCCCCCAGGTCCTTGCAGAGTGGAAGCAGAAGCTGGATGAAAGTCAGGCCGAGTTGGAAGCGGCTCAGAAAGAGTCCAGGTCACTCAGTACCGAGATCTTCAAGATGAGGAACGCCTATGAAGAGGTGGTGGATCAATTAGAGACGCTGAGGCGGGAGAACAAGAATCTGCAAGGTGAGCTTGCTGCACTGCACAGGTGTGTAACGGCCCCCAGCCCCACCAACAGTGCCTTCCCCCTGTGGCCACAGCCCTCTTCAGACACGCCTCCTTCCTGCTGCCCCACAAAACCTCACTCACCCACCACGCCTCACCTTTACTCGGTTTTCCCCAAGGCCCAAACCTAAGGTGAAGCGCAGTGATAGCTGAGCCCCGTTTGCGAGAGACAAGGGCACGTGGGTTGCTAAGCCCACTGCTCTGTTAGGGAAGACCCTTCAGAGATTCTGTCTCCACGTGGCTTTGTATTCTTGCGCATGTCACTAGATTCCTTAGGACCTCAGACTCCAGACCTACAAAATTAGATGACAAGACCCAGTGCTTTCAATTTTTAAAATACATGTTTTATTTATTTTATTTATTTATTTATTTATTTTATTTCAGCTTATTATGGGGGTACAAAAGTTCTGGTTAGATATATTGCCCATGCCCCTCCCATCCCCCCGAGTCAGAACTTCAAGCGTGTCCATTCCCCAGACAGTGCGCATTGCACTCATCATGTAGGTATACACCCATCCCCTCCCCCCACCCCCCACCTCTGTCCGATACCCAATTGGTGTTATTCCCAAATGTGTACTTAGGTGATGATCAGGGAAACCAATTTTCTGGTGAGTACACGTGGTGCTTATTCTTGGGATACTTCACTTAATAGAACGGGTTCCAACTCTCTCCAGGAGAACC
>CM052441.1:104738672-104764882 GCA_028533085.1 Varecia variegata
AGTGAGAATGGCCTTTATCAAAAAGTCCCAAATTAATACATGTTTTATTTTTAATTGTTATGGATAGATAATAGTTGTGCATATTTATGGGGCACATGTGATGCTTTGATACAGGCAGACAGTGTATAATGACCAAATCAGAGTAATTGGGGTGTCCATCGACCTTAAGAATTTACCATTTCTTTGTATTAGGAACATTCTACTCTTTTAATTATTTTAAAATATTCAATAAATTGTTGTTAACTATAGTCCCAGGCCTGATACTTTCCATAAAGCCCCTTCTGGTTCTGAAAGACTATAATTCTGTGCATTTTCCCCACGATTGTTTCCTCTGGTCCGTGATTGTTTTGTGTACAGCACTTTGTGAGGTTTTAGGTGTCTAAAGTGCCCTTTGCTTGTCGCTCCTGTCTCTGCGTAGCTCAGGTGAGGCAGCACATCCATTCATGTCTTGCCGACACCTGGTCCGAGCGGCTTCACTGCATGGTCTCCTATACGACTGTCGTGAATGAGTCTCCCAGTCCCTACACTACTCGGCAAATGCCTGTGCTGTAAACTGGAGCCTGCTCAAGCAGCCTAACTCGAGCCTGTCCTTTGCAGAAGAGATTTCCGACTTAACCGAGCAGATTGCAGAAACTGGCAAGCATCTCCAGGAAGTGGAGAAGACCAAGAAACAAGTGGAGCAAGAAAAGTCAGATCTCCAGGTTGCCTTAGAAGAAATAGAGGCAAGTGCCTGGGATACGCTGTGACATTTGGAAACTTGGGAGGACAGAAAACCGAAAGAGGTTTCCTTGACCACCCCAGGGGGCCCTTCCTGCCAGGAGACACCGAGTGTCCGCCAGGAAGAGCACCCAGCCACCCTGGGGCTGAAACGTGTATGCTCTGCTACTTTCTCTCCTGGGTGTCCTCTGGGGCACACTTCCCTTTTTAAAAATAAATACATGTGTTCATTTTGTCCTCAATGTCTCCCTCTCAGGAAGCAGAAAACAATCACCTAATATTCTGAGAGCTATTATAGCTCAGAATTCCTCAGCATATGTTTAACGCAGTTGCACACCATCCTCTCTGGTTATCAGGAACGCTGTGTAATCAAAACAGGCCCAGAGTCTCCTGACGTCGTCATCAGTTGTGGCTGGGGCAGGACGATCCGTTGAGACGTTTCTAGGGAAATTCAAACAAACGCAGGATAACAGGAGAGCAACTGCCCTGTCATTTAAGAGAGCAGGTTGACTCCTGATTTGTGGTCACTGTTACAATAGCCACCCTCAATACAATTTTCACTAATTCTAAAAGATGCTCTCCCTCGAGACGTGATTATTTGTTAATAACAGATACAGAGTTTTAGTCCCAGTTTCACCACTGTCAGGGACATTTGGGAGCAAGTCAAATACTCAGATCTCTCTGAGAATTGCTCTCTTCATCTGTACAATGGGCGTAAGAATACCTGTGCCAAAAGGCGGCCACCCATGGCATCCCCAATCGCTCTCTTGCTTTTGTCAGGGTACCTTGGAGCACGAGGAGAGCAAAATCTTGCGTGTCCAGCTAGAGCTGAGCCAGGCGAAATCTGAGCTTGACCACAAGGTCACCGAGAAGGATGAAGAAATCGAGCAGCTAAAAAGGAACAGCCAGCGCGCCGCAGAGGCCATGCAGAGCGTGCTGGATGCGGAAATCCGCAGCCGCAATGATGCCCTGAGGCTAAAGAAGAAGATGGAGGGGGACCTCAATGAGCTGGAGATTCAGCTGGGCCATTCCAACCGCCAGGTGGCAGAGACCCAGAAGCACCTGCGCACGGTCCAGGGTCAGCTCAAGGTGAGCATGGCCGCCTCCGCACACCTGGACGCGCCCTCCGCCCGCCCCGCGGCTCTGGCCTCACCCCTGGTCTCCCCTGAAGGATTCCCAGCTGCACCTGGACGATGCCCTGAGGAGCAATGAGGACCTCAAGGAGCAGCTGGCCATCGTGGAGCGCAGGAACGGCCTCCTGCTGGAGGAGCTGGAGGAGATGAAGGTGGCGCTGGAGCAGACAGAGCGGACGCGCAGGCTATCCGAGCAGGAGCTGCTGGACGCCAGCGACCGCGTGCAGCTCCTGCACTCCCAGGTGCGTCTGCCCTGGCTCTGCTCTGGGTCCACCCTGGGGGCAGGTAGGGCCTCCTGCACCCCCAGCTGCCTCAGCTCTCCCTCCGCTTAGGGTCCCCTCCATAGAGAGGAGCACCAGGTTCCTCCCAGACCAGCGGTCAAGACCACTTTGCCTTAAGCTTGGTTCTTGGAACAACATTGACTTTTGATTGGCAGACTTCTGAGCTCCCTTTTATCCAAAGACGAAAATAAAACATCTTGCATGTTGTGGGGGAAAGTCAGAGCAAAAAAGGATTAAATTTTGCATAAAGCCCGTGGGGAAGGCTTCACAAAGTACCGTTTAAACTGAAATCTTAGAACATCAGGTTTTTATTTCAAGGTAATTATTTTTATAAAAGTTTTTAAAAGTCCCTTGTTTTAAAAAATAGAAAAGTCAAGCAAACACATAAAAAAGTCTATCATATTATTAACATCTCGGGTCTCTCATTCTTAGGCCCTTGTGAATTATATCAATTTTATATCTTTTGTAAAAATGCGATCAACGTTTTGCAACCTATTGTTTTCATTCACCAATGTTGTCATGAACGTATTTCTACATCTTTAAATAGTCTTCCATGATGTGGTTTTTAATGGCAGAAAAGCAGGCTATTATAGTTGTACATTAAGGCGCTTTTATTTAATCCATCCTGTGTGGTTGGTTATGTTAGATTGTTCCCGACAAAAATTTTTACTATTAGAAAGACTGTTGTGATGAACTTCCTCATAACTAAATTTTTACACACATCTATGATTACTATTATCGTAATATTTTAGACATAAATAAATTTCTATAAGTAAAATTTCAAGGTCAAAACAGTAAAGACATCTGTGATATATTGTAAATTGTTCCTTAACAAGGTTGTCCCAACTTTTATTTCCATTAGGAAAATATGTGAGAGCTCTTTTCTATAAATTCTCAAATATACTAGCTCTTACTTTTTAAATCTTTGCCAATTTTATTGTTGAAGTCTACCTCACTGGGTTTTTATTATTTTTTTTATTACTAATGAGGTGGAACATTTTACCATGTTTGTTGGCCATGTGTATTTTTTATTTTTTCTGGTGCGCTTTACCTACTTGTACTTTTTGTCCTCTTTTCCTATCTAATTTGCCTTACTGATATGTTAAGGAAGGGAATTTTTTTCTGTAATAGACATTGCAAATGTTTTCCAGTCTGTTATCATCCTTATAATTCTATATGTGGTATATATTTTGATTATTAGAATTATTTTTCATTTTATACAGTGTATCTATCAATCATTTCCTTGTTTCAACACCTTTTATTGAATAATCTATTCTTCCTTAAACATTTGACATTCTACCTTTATCATTGAGTCAATTCTTTGATGTACAGTCCTTGGATTGTTTTAGGACTTCCCTTTTGGTCAAGAATAAGACAGTACTAATGTACCTAACATGTCACCTATGGGAAAAATAAGAAATGGAACATAATCATGATTTATTGCCTCTTCCACGCAACCACCTCCTTTCCAATTGCTTTAAATGCCCCCAAAGAACCTACACCCCTGATATCTAATTTTTCCTGTAGAACACGAGCCTGATAAACACCAAGAAAAAGCTGGAGGCTGACATAGCTCAGTGCCAGGCGGAGGTGGAGAACTCCATCCAGGAGTCCAGGAATGCGGAGGAGAAGGCCAAGAAGGCCATCACGGATGTGAGCTCTGTTCTGCCTTTTCAGAGGTGGGGTTTGGAGCTGAGAAAGGGGGCCTCTGAGTCAGGGCGTGGCAAGTAGGTTTCATCCCCTCGTAACTATGGTCAGTTAGTGGTGGCTTCTTGGACAGATGTAATGAGGTGCCATCTCTGCAGAGGCAGAGTGGGAAGGGATGCTGTGAGTAATCGGCGATGGCCAGCCCAAGTAAGGCAGGGGAGGCTCAGTACACACGGCACTGACCTTAGCATCCTCCATGGGCTCCGGGCAGGGACGGGCGGACAGCCCACTGATGTGTCCTGTGCACTCCACCAGGCCGCCATGATGGCCGAGGAGCTGAAGAAGGAGCAGGACACCAGCGCCCACCTGGAGCGGATGAAGAAGAACCTGGAGCAGACGGTGAAGGACCTGCAGCACCGTCTGGACGAGGCCGAGCAGCTGGCGCTGAAGGGCGGGAAGAAGCAGATCCAGAAACTGGAGAACCGGGTAGAGCGATTTGAGAGAACTCTCACTCTTAAAGTGACCGCGGGCTCAGCCACCCCAGGCAGAGCCACGATCCAGAAATTTAGGTGGTGGCAAAGTGGCCACTGATCGAGGAGACTGCAGGTTTAGTTTCAGGACTACTTGCACAACCCTCTGTGAGCCAAACTTCCCCCCTCTTTCTCTGGTACCTGTCCATACACGCCAGCACACACGCGTGCACTCTGGCACGCTTGTGCCTCAGCGAGTGCGGTGTCAGGATGATGTTTAATGTTCACATTCTGTTTTCTATGTAGATTCATACCTACACACATAAATGGAAAAAGACATACTTTACAGTCATAAAATTACACATTTCAGTATAGTTTACAGTTTGGACCAAGCTTCACCTTGATCAACCGTGGCCCATCCTACGTAAAGGTGGTAGTTTTCTCTTGTCTCCCACTCTCAGGTCTCAGTCCCTCCCCGGTTCTAATCTCACCGCAGGCTGCAGTGCTGGGACAGGTATATTCCTCGCTCCATCCCGAAAGGTTGATGCACCAGAAAAGTTCAAGTTCAACTGTACAGTCCTGCTTTCTCTTTATCTAGAAGTGTATTTTGTAGTTGTTCGGGTTCTTTCCTGATTGTTCCCCCCGTTTCCTGTACCCCTTGCTTTTCCCTGTAGACCTGCGACAGTTTACGTCAATCATTTTTTAAATGGGCTGCGCTAGCGTTGACATTTTGGAGGGCTCTGCGGAGGCGGCTGTTAGAGAGTCTCTGTTGTCCCAGCGAGTCAGGAAATGAGAGTAGGAGGGAAGGAAGATGAGGAGGAGGAAAAGAGATGGAAACAACTTTTCCCAGCAGGAATACCTAGAAATACAGTCACTCTTTATGCCAGCCTCCCTAGGATGTCAGTCACCAGGCACACGAGTCCCTTTAAATGTGAAAAGATTTTTTTTTCCACTAAAAACAACAAAGCCATAGACATGTGAATAGCAAAAGTAAACATTGAGTAAGTCAGAGCTTCCCAAAAAATTCTTTTAATGTTTATTTTCAATTATTCCCAGTCCTATTCCATTAAAACGAGCTTAGGCCTGTCCTTCTCATGGGTCTCTGCCATGAGGGAAGGATTAGGTCTCATGCCACCCTCTGGATTCCTTGATTCTGGCTTGGCAGGGAGCCCTGGGCTACCCTCCACCTCGCAGAGGGAGGCACTTTGTCCTTCAGTCCGCAGCTGTCTGATGATCTGAGTTCCATAGACCTTACAGAGGCTTGGAAAGCATTCCCAGGAAACCAAATGTTTTGTACAACTGATGGAAGACAGTTTCCGGGGTCCAGGAGCTAGGGGGAAGGGGTGTTTTTGGAACAGTGCCCAGAATAAACCTGTTCCGCTACTAGCTTTCAAGGTTGATCTAGTGAGTCTCCAAGCCCAGAGTGCCCCCCTCTGGGGCCACCAGGATTCCTGGTGAAGTGCGGCCTATGGCTAGCCGTCCCCACCCCCTGCCTGGATCTCTCTGGTTTGTGGAGTTGGGACCACAGTCGGTGAACTGCGTCCTCAGTGACTACCCTCCCCCCTAAAGACTTCCAGAAAGCCAGGAGAAACTATGAAATTAACAGCACCTGTGTAGCGCTTTGCAGTTCTAAAAATGCTTTCATGTACTTCATCTAATTCGATCTCCACATTGAGGTAGGTTGGGCAGAAATCATCATCTCCACTCTAAATATACAGAAACTCACACTCAGTGGTGGCAACTGACTTGCTTGGGACCTATCAATGCGGCCTGGCCTACTTGGGTTCTCTCCACGACCCCTGCTGCCTTACTTCGTCAGGAGTCAGGGCCGCCAGGAAGGGTCGTGCAGGTTTCACCTGCGAGGACAAATCGGGGCCAAAGTCCAACCTGTGCTGCCCTTGCTGCCAAGCTGCCTGGCTCCACAGCAGGGGCGTCTTTGCAAAGCCTGAGCCAGCAGCCTAGCTCTGTGCACCTGGGGCTGCCTCTGCCCAAAGAGGGCATCTTGTTCTAATTTTCATAAAGCCACTGCAAGGACTAGTGGTGGCCTTGTGAATAAAATGTGGCTCCTGAGCCCTAGGAGGAGACACCTTTGCAAAATATAATCAGGGGATCTTGAGTTCACCCTAAAATGACTGGCACATGAGTCAATGAGAGAAGCCTGGGGCAGCGGAGCTGACTCGACTTCTGTGCTCTGTTTGCCCCACCCAGGTGCGGGAGCTGGAAAGTGAACTTGACGCTGAGCAGAAAAGGGGAGCCGAAGCTCTGAAGGGGGCCCACAAATACGAACGCAAAGTCAAGGAGATGACGTACCAGGTAGAGGTCTCACACACCTCCACGCATGCTGTCTCGACCAAGCCCCATGAGAAGCGGCCATGAGTGTGCAGGCCCCTGTCACAAATGCTCTGTTTGCAGGCTGAGGAGGACCGCAAGAACATCCTCCGGCTCCAGGACCTGGTGGACAAGCTGCAGGCCAAAGTGAAGGCTTACAAGAGGCAGGCGGAGGAGGCGGTGAGCACAGGAGGTCCCCAGGGGCACCCACACTGGCCTGCTGTCCCCGCTGGCCCTGAGTGGGGTGGGTTGCTGGTTAGTGGGGTCCACTGAGCCTGAGGCCTGAGTTTGCATTTGCAGGCTGTAGACATGGGGACATGGACACCTGCCTTCTTCTCTCCCGTAGTCTGTGCCCACCTCCACCATGTCTGTGCCCTCTCCACCTCCACCATGTCTGTGCCCTCTGGCCTCACCACTTCAGCCTAGCCACCCCCCTGTGCACTCTACCCCCGCCCTAAATCTCTCAACCCACCCCAGAGCATGCTAGCCCACCCTACTGGCTTCAGATCACCTGATTCTCCCCAGTCCCCCTAGCCCACCCTCCCAGCCCCCCAGCCCCAGCCACCACACTCCATCCTCTTTGATCCATCCCTTGATCAAACAAGTGAAATCAACAGGAAAGACATGGAATGGGCTGAAACCAGTGTTTCCCAAAGTATCTTCCAGGGACACTGGGTCTGAGGGATGTCAATAGCAGGAAGCTGGTGCCAGGGAAGGGGAGAGCTTTTTCTTTTATAGAGAAGAAATAGTTTGGGAAACTTTGGGTTAAACCAAGTTAAACTGGTTGCTTTACTTCAAGGATTTCTCAGATTTTTATAGGTAATACGTAATTAACTCTCCACAGTGGAAGAAGCATTCTAGAATGTAGCATTTCCCACACTTGATTGACGTTGGAACCTTCTTATTGTATGCAGAGCATCTCACAGGACTACTGTTCCGAGGAACAAAATTGAGGGGGCCCTGCCCTGGGAAAATGACTGAGCACATGGCTTCTCCCACTGCCCTTTCTCCTCCCTGCCCAGGAACCTGGTTGGTTCTGTCCTGACCTCAGGGATGCACATTTGAACTGGATCCATGCGGGGAGCAATTCGTGCACATTGGATCAGTACAGGCTTGGCAGGATCAGCCAGGCTAGAGAGCACCCAGGGGGCCCCCTTATTCAGGAATGCTTGGAATGCCTCAAATAGACCAGCTCAGTGGCCTGGGCCCTGACAGGTGGTTCTGGGCGGAGGCACAGGACAGGGGGGCTTGGACATTGGTCTCAGATACTGTCAGGTGGCTTGGGAGAACTCTGGACTTGGGTCTCCTCCACAGAGCTCTAGGGGAGAGACAGTGCAGAGGAGGGGAGCAGGGGAACATGAGGTGGTCCTGGAGGGCAGCAGCACCTGCAAGGTGGTCCAGGCAGTAAACACAGCCAAGGGCTGGGAGCCTTGTCCCCACACTCTGGAGAACTCAGCCACCTCCGTCTCTGCCATCAGGGAATCCAGGGCCCATGCTGTCCCGGTTCCCCAGCCCCCCTTCAGGCACTGGGCACCTCCAAGTCAGACTGAGGGCTCCAGAGGCTCATACTCTTCCGTCTTCCCGCGCAGGAGGAGCAGGCCAACACACAGCTGTCCCGCTGCCGCAGAGTCCAGCACGAGCTGGAGGAGGCCGCAGAGAGGGCGGATATCGCTGAGTCCCAAGTCAACAAGCTGAGGGCCAAGAGCAGAGACGTGGGAGGCCAGGTAAGAATGGTACCTAAGTGTGGGGGCCAGGTAAGGGTGGGTACCTGAACGTGGGGGGGCCAGGTAAGGGCAGGTAACTGAGCATGGAGGGCCAGGTAAGAACAGGTACCTGAACATGGGGGGACCAGGTAAGGGCAGCTAACTGAGCGTGGGGAGCCAGGTAAGAACAGGTACCTGAGCATGGGGAGGCAGGTAAGGGCAGGTAACTGAGTGGGGGGGGGCAGGTAAGAACAGGTACCTGAGCATGGGGGAGCAGGTAAGGGTGGGTGCTTGAGTGGGGGGGCCAGGCAAGGGCAGGTACCTGAGAATGGAGGGCCAGGTAAGGGCAGGTACCTGAGAATGGAGGGCCAGGTAAGGGCAGGTACCTATACATGGGGGACCAGGTGAGATCGGGTACCTGAGTGTGGGGGAGCCAGGTGAGAGGGGGTACCTGAGTGTGGCTTCTCCTCAAGGAGCTCTGAGTCCCGGGAGTGGGGACAACGGGCCATCCTGGGAGGGACTGGAGGGTGCCCGTTGGTCCCCTCTCTCCTGCTGTGGCTCACGCACTCACACATGCTACTAATTTAGCGATGACTCCTGTGGTGAGGCAGCAAGAGGCACAGGGGAACCGTCTTTGTAGTCCCTGTCTCTCCCTGTCACTGGAGATGCTGCCCAAGAAGCCCCTGCCTCTCCGGGCATTTGTCTGCTCTTTGGTGTCTCGATCGGTTTGGTTTTACAACGTGCACAGGAAGGGATGCCAATCCTTGCTATTCTTACAAACTTCCGGGCTTTCCAGCCACTCCACTTGAAGGCGATGCCCAGCCTCCGATTTGCTTTGACTCACCTCTGTGTACGATTTTTTTCTCCCACAGAAGATGGAAGAATGAGGCCCTCCCGATGTTCGTTGCCAAGGGACACCTCCGGGAGAGTGGAGGGAAATGTGTGAGAAATAAATTCTCCTAATACTCAGATTCCCGGCTCTGCTCTATTTATTATCTTGGTACATTCCTCTTCCATGAAGCTGATGTTTAGATTTCTGCCTGCTCTATTGTAAGTATAAAACAAGGAATGTGAGAGTCGAGTCTCCTTACCCCAAGTTGAAAAGATGAAAATCTAACCCATTGCCAGGTAAATCACCAGCTTCCACCGACATTTAAAAATAAAGACCCGGTATCCCCCGCACCTGTCAGAATAGCTACTATCAGAAAGACAAAACAGAACAAGTGTTGGTGAGAATGTGGAGAAAAGGGAACCTGTGTATCCTGTTGGTGGGAATGTAAATTGGTACAGCCATCATGGAAAATAGTACGGAGGTTCCCCCCAAAATTAGAGCTACCATCTGATCCAGCGATCCTCCTACTGGGTATGCACATATAAAGGGAATGAAATCAGGATCTTGAAGAGATCTCTGCACTCCCGTGTTCACTGCAGCATCATTCACTGTAGCCAAGACGTGGACACAATCTAGATGTCCACTGACAGACAAATGGATAAAGAATGCATGGTATATGTGCACAATGGAATACTATTCAGCCTTTAAAGATAAGGAGATCCTGCCATCTGTGACAACATGGATGAACCTGGGGGACATCATGCCAAGTGAAATAAGCCAGACACAGCAAGACAAATACTGCATGAGCTCACCTATATGTGGACTCTAAAACAGTCAAACTTTTAGAAGCAGAGAGTAGAATGATGGTTGCCAGGGACTGGGAGTTGGGGAGATGGTGTCAAAGGGTGCAAAGTTTCAGTTATGCAAGATGAATAAGTTCTGGAGATCCAATGCACAGTACAGCGACTACAGTTAATAACATACACATATATTAAAACAAGTTGTATGCCTTAGATACATACAATTCCTATTTGTCAATGATACCTCAATAAAGCTGAAAAAAATGCTCAGACAAGAGAGGAAGGAAGTAAGGAGGTGAGGTGAAGGGTGGGCAAAGGAGAGGAGGAGAAGAGAAGGCCTTTTTGGATAACTATAGCACAATTCCTTCCTAGGAACTCATAATTCTTGCAAATTATGTTGCCCATTTTCCCCTAAGTTTACAGAGAGGGACACTGGGGCCCAGAAAGGTTTAGCACTCTGACTGTAGTTGTCCAGGGCAGAGTAGAAACGAAACCCTGGGGATCCCAGACTCTCAGGCCACTAAGCAGCTCTGCTTTTCCATCCCGTCCCTTTTAGGGGCCGTGTCCTACAGTTCTCTCGTGCCCACCCACAGTTCCCCATGACATCTGAGCAGGTGGAAGGTGCCGTCAAACTCATTCACTTCTAGGAAGACAGATGCTTTGGAAAAGACTGGACAGGAGCCCACGCACCACCCCACTACTCCTAGCAGCTAGAGTAACTCCCCTGCACCTGCGTGGACCCTCCTCAGGGTGTCAGGGCCAGAAGGAAAGCCCAGAGAGCCGCTAACTTTCAAAGCCAGGTGAGGCTGAGCCCAGGCACCATCCTCTCTCCCCACCAAAAAAGAAGCTACTGCAAGTTTCAGGTCTCTCTGGGATCTCAGCCATCCCACTGATACTGATACGTTGATTTGCTTACCCTGAAGGGATGTGGTGAGATGGAGTAAGGACCATTAGGATGGAGTAGGAGCCAAGACCAAATGTGAGCAGCACTGACCACTTAATGGCTGTAGCTGTGTGGCCTTGGGATGATCACATATATTCTCTGCACCTGAGTTTCCTCGTTGGTCAAACTGACCTGTGTGGTCAGGAGCACAGGCTTTGGATCCTGGCAAACCTGGATGGAATCCCGATGCTGTCACGTATCAACTGTGTGGCCTCGGGCAATTTATTCTGCTCTCTTAGCCTCGATTTTCTTATTCTGCAAGGTGGAGATAACAATAAAAACCATAGCTTTGGTGGGAGGGATGAGGGGGTTGTGGTGAGGGTACAGTGTTTCTTATTGGGGTAATGAACATGTCCTAAAATTGACTGTGATAATGGATATAGAACTCTGTGAATATATTAAAAACCATTGAAGTTTACACTTTAAATGGATGAATTCTATGGCATGTGAATGACATCTCAATAAAACTGTTTTAAAAATTCACATTTTCCATTACCTGTAAATGTTTGCTTACTATACACCAGGCACAGAGATAAGTACTCTATTCTCTAATATTTTGGTCCATCCCTTCCCTCTGGCCTTCTAGATCCTCCTTTCTGTCTCATCGCCAGCCCACCCCAATGCCTCTGACACAGTGGGTTGGAAGTTGAGGACTGGAAGTGGTGGTGGTGGCAGAAAATGATTCTGATGCTACCTGCTCCTAAATCCACCACCACCACCATCACCACCATCATCATCATCCTCATCACCATCAGCACCACCACCATCACCATCATCATCATCATCACCATATCACCATCATCACCATCATCATAACCATCATGGTCATCATCATCATTGCTGAAAGAGTCCATTAGAAATGATCTTTTCAATCTTCTCATCATTGCAGTCAAGGAATCTGAGGCCAGGAGGGAGAAACAACATTCTCAAAGTCCCCCAGATACCAGTCCCTAGTCCGGCACCCCTGCCACCCTCATCACCCTCCCAATAAGAGGAATAATATTATTTCAAATACACAGAGTAACTCTGTGTGATGCTAAGTGTTCATGTGCCCATTTTCCTAGTTTCCATCCCAGCCTCCCAACAAGCCTGCCAAAAGATCTGGCATGGATCCATGCCCTCATTTTCTGGATGTCTTGTAGGCAAGTTATGACTTGTCCAATGTTTTGAAAAGGAGATGAGATTACAGCTCTTCAGAATCCCTGTATGGCACATAGAGTCACACAGCGTTGTGTTTTCTCTCTGCATGGGAGTGTGCTGTAGCGATCGGAGCCCTGGGTCCCACCCTGCCAGGGTCCCAGTCCTGCCCTACCACTCATAAGCTTTGTGACTTTGGGCAAGGTACTTCGTGTCTTTAAGCCTCAGTTTCTCACATGTGAAATAGGGTGTTAACAATTTACTTTATAGGGTTGTTTGGGGAAGCAAATAAGAACATGTAACAAGTGCACTTGGTCTAGAGCCTGGCACATAATGAGCACTCTGATAACCTGCTATCATGGTGGGGAGGGTTGAGACATGGCCCCAGGAGAGCCACCTGGAGTACAAGACAGAGATCCTGATGGACAACAGTCTGGGGCTTTGGCTGTGTCTCTAAAGGGTCTCCTCTGGTTTGAGGAGTTAACACACCAGGCAGTTAGAGTTCACCCCCAAAAATCCTATGAAATCACTCCTCCCCGACACCCCAACAAACCAGATCTGGATTCTATCTTCTCAAGTACTCCCCAGTTCAGCTGAGGTTTCTAAGAGGAAGCCACCCCCAAGTATCTCTGCACTTATCTGGCCCCTATATCCAGCTCTTGGCCCCCAGATTTCTGAGTTAGAAGATGTAGAATATTCCTGTATCCTTCACAGTGCACAGCAGTGTCTTATGCTTCATCAGAATTCTGATTATTGAATAAAAGGATGAATGAATGAATGAATGAATGAGAGTCTTTCATGCCTAGACACCAGGTATGCCCTGATGAGAATTAAAAACCTAAAGATAAATATTTTTTTTCTTTTCTGGAGACTGGAAGAAAGAGAAGGTTGTGAAGACGAGACTTCATGTGCTGAGTTTTCTTCCGCAGCATCTATATGTCAAATTCCAGATGGCTCCTGGAAACAAGTCTGAAGCCTCTGGCTGAGTTGGGTACCTCTGGACCTGCTGCAAAATGAGAAAGTGGGGCAGAGGGGACCTTGCCATGGGTCTTCTGCACTATGAGACAGGGAGTGCACAGGATGAAAGCCAGGAAGCTTGGATTCCTGTCCTGGCACACCCATACTTTCCAGAGGGCCTTGGGCAAGTCAAGAAATGTTTCTGAGCCTCAAGATGGGGCTGCGAATCCTGGCGTGACCTACCTACGCAGTGGGGCTGTAGAAGGTTCCCATGTGTTGCTGTGCAAAAATGTTTCCTCAGCTATGCAGCACTGCCCAGATTGAAGGTGGTGTTGCTGCTGCTGTCTCACTGATAATAGTAACGCTGCTATTGCTGTTATTATTATTGTTGTTGTTGTCCCGCAGTACAGACTTGCCTCCAGATCTGGAGTTTGAGCTCCAGGGCTCCTGGAGAGCAGAACCTACCCTGGCCGAAAGCCCCCTTCAAAGCAGAGCTTTGCTGCCACCTCCTGGCTGTGGAAAGGCTGCTTTCCATTATACAAATGACCCCAGAGATTAACGCCTTGGATTACATATTCAGAGTCAGAGGTGTCCTTGGGAATCATGACCATCTGGTCCAGAGTCCTGGTTTTGTAGATGAGAGAATTCAGACTGGTGATAGGATCTGGTAACCCCTCAGGATACAGAGCCAGAGTCAGGCACCCCAGGTGTCTTGGCTCCCAGACCAGGGCTTCCCCAGCTGAGTATCCATAGAAAGGACTGGAATCTCGAGATGCAGGTCTCAGACTGTCTGCACAGAGAGAGAGTGGTCCCTAGAGGTGACCCTGGCAGCAGAGGGTGGGACCATGGCCAAGGGGCTGCTCCACAGACTTCGTGCTCCTCATCCCAGGAACTGCCAGGCTGGAAGACAAGTGTTGGTCCTGCGGGGGGAAGCAGTATACCTACCCGAACCACCTCCTGCCCCTAGCAGGGGCGGGTGACCAGACCCTGAACGTTTCTGGGATGAAGGTGGCCTGTAGCAGTTCCAAAAGCAAGGTTCCTGGCCCTTTTCCTAGACCCAAGACAAAGGACCAGGGTATCTACTCCACAGCAAGATACTCAAGGTCAGGACTGTGCCATTTCACCTTTGGGGCCCTTTACACCTTTTTCCACCCTGCTCAGTGCCCCCAGGAGGTTGACACCAGTAGGTTCCCTTGCCTTCTGGTTTGGGGGTGGGTCTAGCCAATAGGGAGCAGGGATAGAAGAACAAAGAGAAGAAGGAGATTAAGATCAGTATTTATTTCCTGTGTCCCTTCCTGCAGTCAGAGGTCCCTCCAGTCAAAGGTCTCTGTCGGGCATCCCAGCCCCCCAGCCCGTCTGTCCCCAGGCTCTTGTAAATGACCCCCTTGCCCTCTGCTTGCACCACCTCCAGGCCTAGGGAGGGCAACAGAGCCCTGAACAGTCAGACCTGGAATTCCACTATATCCCTGCGGCTTCCCTATCCCTGTCCACACCTTTGTAAAGAGTGTCTTCCTCAAACACTCTTCCCATTATGCTAATTTGGATGTGCTATCTATTTTCTGCAGAAACCTTGACGGACACAGGACCCCTGCCCTGCATCTCTCTTTTACTGGCTTAGGGCCCCTCCCACAGAGCAGCACTGGCTGCCCGTGCGAAGTAAGAGCCACCTCACAGCCGTTTGTGAATCTCTCCATTCATACTCAGATAGACAATAACGCATTCAGTTTCGCTGCACACGTCAACCTGGCACCCGCCTTCACCAAAGTCAAGCTTTTAGGATTGCTTTCTGGCTCCTTTTTTAATTCAAATCAGAGCTCACACTCATTGCCTGTGAACCCATGAAGAAGCAGTCGTTTCCATCTGGGATTTAAGTGGGATCAGTGGTGTCCTTCAACCAGTTCGTACCAACTCACATGCACCAGTTATAACATTTTCAGGAATTTTGAGAGCCAGCTGTCAAACACAGACATTATTAAAAATTAAATTATGTAAACATAATTAAATGAATTTTTCTATTAAAAAGGTATTAAATATTCAAAACTTATAACTTCTTAATTATTTACTACATTTCGTTATTATCTACAACCTCTTGAGGTCACCTGCAACTATTAAACCTGTGAGTTGGAGACACCATCTAACAGTGTGCAAGGGCGTCTCTTCCTGTCTCTGTGTTCAGTGACGTTGTGTTGCTAGCTTGGAATTGGCTATGGTGGGAATATTTACACCACAGAAATTGGAAAACACTACAAAGCAGGGTGTTTTTCCTCCCTTGTTAAACATTTACCAGCACACCACTGAGTGGAACCAGTAAAACCCAAGTAAAAACAAAATCGCAAATCTGTCTATAAAGATACTGGAGTATGCAGGGTCACCGCCCCACACATCCTCCCACAGTCCTGCTAAGTAAGCTTAAACAAGGCAGCAAATTGAGGAATCTTCCCAGGACCAGGCATTTACATCCTGCACAGTACGTGGCAGGGAGGGAAGGCGGAAAGGAAAGTATGAACTGTGCTGTCCAAGCCTCAACTCCACTGTCCTCTGGTCATAAGAACTCATTGAGCTGTAACAGAAAGTCAGCTACAAGTGTCTCAGCAACAAAAGGAAAATTTATTGGTTCACCTAAATGAAAATTCTAACCATAGTCAATCTTCAAGCTGACCTGATCCATAAATTCATGGTTGGATCCAGGTTTTCAGGTGATTTCTTATTTCTCTCTCCCTTTCCATCTGTCAGTTCTGCTTTCCTTTGAATTAACTTTATTCCCAAGAAGCCTGCCCCTTTGTGATGACAAATTTGCCAGGTTTCTATCCTATACTTTAAAATCTTATGCTAGCAGCCTAAAGAAAGTTCTGGCAAAAAACCCAGGACTGATTCTCATTGGCTCCAATTGCCCAGCATGGCCATGCGCCCCTGGTCAGGAGGTGGTCAGAGGCTGTGGGGGTTTGCTCAGCCAGATCTGAGTCATGGGCACAGCCCTGAAGCTTTGGGTGGGACCAGCCCCACCCAGACCGCATGAACTGAGAGTCAGGAGGGGTGTTCCTAATCCCTCCTGCTGGGTCAAGTTCCTATTCCCAGAAGAAACCGTGTGGAAAGAAACACTGATGTCCGCTAGGAGGGCTTACTAGCATTGTGGCCGTGGGCAGCGCTGAGTCTGTTTCTCACTATTAAACTTGAGCTGACCATGCCTTCCCATAGGGTCATGGTGTGGGCAACACTGTATGATACACAAGGTAGGCTACCTGGGAATGCCCACTGGCATCTCCCTTTATTCCTTACGTATCCTCACTTGTCTCTTTCCCATGAAAGAGACAGTGCTGCTAAGATTCTAAGACATGGGTTCTAAGATTCTAACCAGCTGGCACTCAGACCTGGCAGATGCCTCTCGTCCTTCAACTCCTGCTGAGTCCAACTTCTCGTAACAGAACATCATTCCCCGCCCCCATCTCCATGACCTGAATTCAATGTAGGGCCTCTCACTGCTGACAGCAGGAGGAAGAGACCATTGCTCAGAGCTGCGGCCCCTGGCCAGGAGCTTCCTGTCCCCTGAGTCAGGAAGGAGAGACCTGGGTGGGGCCAGACAGAACATCTGGACTCAAATCAGGATGTCACTGGGATCCTGACCCAGAGCCGCCCACGGCAGGCTGGTGGCTCGGCTGTTGCTTCTGCTGGAGAGTGAGCAGACAGCTCACCCATTTACCAGCGAATTGAGTGAGGGCCTACAATGGGCCAGGGGCTGTTCCAAGCATGCGGGGCACAGTAGTGAAATAAATGACAAAAATTCGAAATGCCTTCCTCTTAAAGATACCCCAAATTCATCGCATGCGTCAATCAACCATTCGGCTGAGTGCCTCCTGACTCTCACCTGCCTCGCTTGCTCTCCCCCACCCGTCTGCAGACACACAGCACTTCCTTCCAGGTCACCAGAGAGAATGAACATTCATATATCAGCATTTTTATAATAATAAAATAATTGCAAATAACCTAACATGCTTTGTAACATAGCACTGCCCGAATACACGATGGTAAGAATTGTAATCACGGCAGCTAAAGCTAACTGGGTGCTGGTTACATGCTAGGAGCTATTTTAGGAGCTTTACCTGCATCATCTTATTTAATTCTCACAAAACCTCTATGCTGTGCGTTCTTATTTTATCCTCATTTTACAGATATAAATGGCCCAGAGACATTAAGAAATCTGCCCAGTGTCACACAGCTAGTAAGTGATAGGGCCTGAGCTTACAATGGCCGTGCTACTCTAGGACCACTTGAGGGCTCTGTGTACTTTACAGGGCAAAAGCACAGATGACATTTGGCCACGTCGAGATGTATACATTAGTGTACTTACGGAAAGAAGTCTAAGTTCATGCACACACACTGATCACAGCCATGTGAAAATGTGTGGATGTGTCAGAGAAGCCCACATTCAGGGGAATGAAATGGAATTTCTGACCTAGTTGAGTCTTCATTTCTCTGAAAAGCTGTGTATAATTTTTTTTTAAGTTATCTACCTGTGAGTTTTATGCCCTTGGGGCAAGGCAAATTATTCACTAATTTGATGAGTTCTTGCTGAGATGTTACAGAACGAGACTGGCTCAGTCCCTCTGGTCCTTCCCAGAAAGTGCGTTTTGTGGGAACTTCTGAAAAATGAAGCTTTGGCTCGAGCCTGGCTTTGGGGAGTGAGATTGCTCTGAACGGTCCCGAGAGAGAGAAGAGGAGGCGTCAGCATAGTGGGGATGGGCGACCCTTGGAAAGGGTGTGACAAAAGGGTCTTGATCTGGTCAGAAAGCCCCTCTCCTCAGCAAAGAAAGGACCCCTCTTGCCACTCTCTGCTATCCTCCCTGTCCCCCAAGTGCCCCAGTGTGTGTGATGGGGTGAGTGGAGGACGGAAAAATCCAGGTAACTAGTGCTGAACTGAGGTGACTCTGGACGGGGCAGGCAGGAGTCCCCGGAGAGGGGAGCAGGAGCAGGAGGTGCACCAGGGTGGGGGTTCGGGTGCGGCAGATGCACAGTGCACTGTCCAGCTCTGGGATGATTTCCTTCCTCCAGCAGCAAGAGCTTCCCAGAAACATGAGCCATCTGAAAATCCCCCAGGGCTGGAGCCAGCCCAGGAAATACTGAAGAAGTAGCTCCAAATGCTGGGGTGGATGTAGCAGGGGACAGATCAGGAGAAGAGAGAAGAGGAGGCGTTGGAGTGGATAGCATCACAGGGCAGCCTGTCGGGGGGTGAAGCGGGGCACTGCAGATCTGGCAACTGTGGGATGTGGAACAGTTAAGGTAACCGGTCATATTCAGCCCAGAGAGGAAGCCTGGGGGATGGGAGCATGGCGGCCTGCTTCAAATATTTAGGTAGACACTTGTGAGAAAAGAGAACATGTTCTGCATTAGTCTAGTGCCTTGCGATTCTAAGTGTGGCCCACAGACCTGCAGCATCCATCTCCCCTGGATGCTTAGAAAACCAGCGTCTCAGGCCCCTCCCAGGTGTAGTGAATACAAATGTGCACCTTAAAGAGATCCCCAGGTGATTAAGCTTGGGAAGCACAGATCTGGGGCAACTTCTACCCAAATTGCGGTCCAGGGACCAGTGCCCATCTCTGAACGGTTAATGGTCTCCCTCGGGATAAGTACAGACTTTGACAGTGTTTGGAAGCTTTAAAACAATTGAATGCTGGGTTGACATCCAAGTTCATGGTGAGCGAACTCATCCCATCTAGTAGAGCGCATCCTCAGTGTCGCAGAACTGGTTATTCCTGGTAGGTTCAGGTGGGTTGGGGGGAACAAATACCCTTCACCACTGGGACAGTGGTTCTGAAACTTCAGCCCGTCTCAGTCTCATGATTACCGGGAAGACTTGCTAAACTGCAGACTGCTAAGCCCCACCCCAGGGTTTCTGATTCACTAGTTCTCAGTAAGACCTGAGAATTTGCATTTCTAATGAGCTCCTAGGTGGTGCTGGTGCTGCTGGTGCTGTAACCACACAGTGAGAACCACTGCTCAAGGTAGAAGGCAGGTCCAGACCAGTGGGCAAGAGTTACGGGACCCAGATTCTAGCTTAATATAAAGGATGTTCTGACAGTCAACTATGTAATTGCAATTAACATAGATAATTAGCTATGCAATTGGGTGAGCTCACTGTTTATAAAATGCTTTAACACTGCTTCGCTTTCTAACCCTGTGAGATAAGTTGTTAGAATTCCTGTTTTAGAGATAAGGAAACTGACTTGCCCAAGGGCCAATGGCAAAGCCAGTTGCCTGGTGTTTCAGAGCCTCCCTTTGGATGACTGAAGGGATTCTGGCATTGGCTGGGACTTTGGTTCAGATGGTTTTAAGGCCCTTCCCCCATTGAAGAATCTGGAGCCTCTTTCACCAAGAATTCCATCCAGCTGTCTTCACTGGAGCTCAGGCAGATCCATCCATTGTACAGGGAAATGTCTCAACGTTTGGAATATCTGCCTAACTCGGAGAACCAACATTTTCCCAAGGACCAATGCACGGTGTTACAAAATTATACATGGCTAAAAGATCCATTCAAAGCGAAAGACAGACCAATGGATTTTAATGTAGCACAGTATGAAAAGTTTAGTGGTATGGTTTTGGATTTCACACTGCAACTATCCTTTAAGAAACTACCAATTTTCAAATTTTGGAGTACAATCAAAGAATATCCATAATTATCTGAAAAGCCATTAAAATATTCCTCCTTTTCTAACTACATATGTATGTGAGACTGAATTCTCTTCTACTTTAGCCAAAACAAACCAACAACCAAACAAAAAAAACTTTGCACTAGATTCAATACAGAAGCAAACATGAGAATCAGCTATCTTCTATTCAGTCAGAAATTAAAATGATTTGCAAAACTGTAAGACAATGCCACTCTTTGCACTAATTTTTTTTTGTTTTGGAATATAGTTATTTTTCATAAAATTATTTAGGTTAATTGTGATGCATTAATTGTTGCTATTTTTAACACATTAATAATTTTTTTTAATTTCTCAGTTTTATTTTCTAGTACAGTAAATTTCAATAGGTAGGACCCACACAGACAAAATTTCTTTGGAGTCCTCAGTACTTTTTAAGAGTGTGAAGGGCTGCAAAGACCAAAACTTTTGAGCACCACTGACATAGAACTTTAGCTGAACCTTGATAAAGCCGGTTGTGACCAGAGCCTTGGAAAGGAATGTAGATACCTCCTTTCACTTCTCTCCCAGTACAAACTCAACCCACCCCCAGTGAGGCAAACATCCCCAGGGTGCAGCGTAGGAAAAGGGAAAAGGAAGCCCTCTCTCACTTCCTTTCCTGGAATGTGCCCTGGGCAGCCTCCCTAGAGCGCCAAAAGTGTCACATCCTCTCCTCCCAGACGAATGACTGTGGAGGTTTCCCCATCACTGAAGGCGCTGAATGTCTGGGCCAGTGGGCAGAAGAGTAGGGTGGAGGGAGGCCCCTGAAATTAGAGAACAAGGAGAACTGCTTATTGTACCCACACTACTATGCTGACCCAGCTCCCAGCCAAAATGAACAGCTTTGGAGTGAATGTGAAATCAGCGGCCCCACTAGGTCGCTGAGACCCTACACTTTGGCTTTTCATAATTCCCCATGTTCTCGCGCCCCTCCAAAAAGCAGGCACATGGGGCACCCCCCCCCCCGCCCCCGCCCAATCACATATCCTCCAAGTTTACAAAAACTCGTTAACTGCCCAACTTAAGGAAAGACTGGTGTAAATGATCTGCTGTGTCCCTGTTGCTTCCGGCGGGATGGAGCCCAAGAGGACGAGCCGTGCCTGTGCTGCGCTCATTGCCCCAAACGGCAGGTGTGATCCACGGAGGACGCTCAGGGCCTCCGCGAAAGCGCAGGGCAGTAAAGATGGCGGTGCCAACCTCAAGGGATTTCTGTATTTCTTGGCTTTAAACACTCATGAGAGTGAAATGTTTAAGGAAAGAATAATTCCAATCTTACCCAAACTTCTCCGGGGGGCGGGCGGAAGAACTTACCCCGCCTCATTTTATGGTTAGTATAATCTCGATATCAAAACAAAAATTATAAGTCCATTTCACGCATGAACATGGATACAACAAAAGTCTAAAAAACTATTAGCAAACTGAATTCAAAAATATACAAGAAAGCTAATATATCCTGCTGTAAGGTTGGGTTTATTCCAGGATTATAAGTTTGATTTAACGTTAGAAAATCAATTAGAGTTAATACACTACATAAACGAATGAAAGGAGAAAATTTATATGATCATTTCAAGAGATGCAGGAAAAAATCTTTAATAAAATTCAACAGCTATTGATGACTTTTTAAAATGTACCCCCTTAAACTGGGAATAAAAGGGAAATTCCATGATCTGACAAAGAGTCCCTCCAAAAAAGTCTTAAAAAAACATTGGACTTAATGTGAGATGTTGAAAGCTTTTCCTCTGAGATCAGGAATAAGACATAGGTGTGGGCCGGGCGCGGTGGCTCACGCCTGTAATCCTAGCACTCTGGGAGGCCGAGGCAGGAGGATCGCTTGAGATCAGGAGTTTGAGACCAGCCTGAGCAAGAGCAAGACTCGTCTCTACTAAAAATAAAAAAAATTAGCTGGGCAGGGTGGCACATGCCTGTATTCCCAGCTACTTGGGAGGTTGAGGCAAAAGGATTGCTTGAGCCCAGGAGTTTGAGGTTGCTGTGAGCTAGGCTGACGCCACGGCACTCTAGCTAGGGCAACAGAGTGAGACTCTGTCTCAAAAAAAAAAAAAAAACATAGGTGCAAATCGTCATTATTTCTATTCATCAAGGTACCGGAAGTCCTACCTAACACAATACAACAGGAAAAAGAAAAAAATACAAGGATTGGGAAGAAAAAAACAAAATCTTCATTATTTTCTGATTGTATACCTAGAAATTTCCAAAAAATAAATATATGAAATACTAGAATTGATAAAAGAGTTTAGCAAGGTAGCTATTTTCAAAAGTCAAAATACACTAAATGCAATGAGATATACTTGATTGGTTCCCAGGACAACAAAAACAAAAAACATTAGTGTGAAAACTGGTGAAATCCAAGTAAAGTCTGGAGTTTACTTGTTAGTAATGTACCAGTGTTGATTTCTCAGTTTTGACAAATGTGCCATGGTTACATAAGATGTCAACATTAGGGAACACTGGATTAGCAGTATACAGAAACTCTCTGTACCATCTTTGCAATTTTTCTATAAATCTAAAAGTATTTCCAAGTAAAAAGTTTATTTATAAAAATTTTTAAGATCAAAGTATGCAGCTGGGCACAGTGGCTCACCCCCTGTAATCCTAACACTCTGGGAGGCCAAGGCGGGAGGATCACTTGAGGTCAGGAGTTCAAGACCAGCCTTAGTAAGAGCAAGACCCCCATCTCTACAAAAAATAGAAAAATTAGCCAGGTGTGGTGGCGTGCACCTGTAGTCCCAGCTACTCAGGAGGCTGAGGCAGGAGGATCCCTTGAGCTCAGGAGTTTGAGGTTGCTGTGAGCTATGATGACACCACTGCACCCTTGCCCTGGTAACAGAGCAAGATTCTGTTTCAAAAAATAAAAATAAAAAAATCAAAATACAAAAGTAAATTGTACTTGTATTATATCAGCATCAAATAGGTTTAAAATGATTTTTTTAACTATGCTGTTTATAATGAAATGAAAAGAATCAAGTTCCCAGCAATAAATCAAATAAACATGTATAAGACCTCTCTGAGAAAATTATAAAATACTCTCATTAAGAGCTATGTATTAAAAAGACCTAAGCTATACCATATTCATTGATTGGAAGACTGAATAGTATAAATGTATCAATTCCTTCCAAACTGATTTATAGATTCAGTGAAATACAAATAATAAAATCTCTACAGACTTTTCTTTTTTCCTTTTTTTCTCTCATTCTTCTGCTCTGTTTCCATCTCTTACTCTGTCTCTGTCCATCTCTCTTTTTCTATCTCTTTCTTTCTTTTGATAGAATTTAACAAGATAATTTTAGATTTTATAAGGAATGCAAAAAATCAAGAATAACTAAGACATTCTTTAGGAAGAAGAAGGTAGTAATGTTTGCTGTACAAGGGACTCACGGGGCACTAGGAAGACCATCTTTTTTAAGAAAAAGCAGCTTACTGGGAGACTGCAGCGACGGTGACGGTTGGTGTTGAAGAAGAGTGAGGCTTCCAACTTTCCTACTGATCTGGGAGGTACTGGGCACAGAGGGTCACGATGTCAGAGAAAAAGCAGCCGGTAGACTTGGGTCTCTTAGAGGAGGACGACGAGTTCGAGGAGTTCCCTGCCAAAGACTGGGCTGGCTTAGATGAAGAGGAAGATGCACATGTCTGGGAGGATAATTGGGATGATGACAATGTAGAGGATGACTTCTCAAATCAGTTACGAGCTGAACTAGAGAAACACGGTTATAAGATGGAGACTTCATAGCGTTCAGAAGAAGTGTCGAAATAACCTAACCATGAACTGTTCATTAAATTCTAGGACAGAGAACCCAGGATGGGACCTAAAAAAAATATGTTTACTTCATTATCTGCTTGGATTTATTTTTGTTTTTGTAACACAGAAAATAAATGTTTTGATCTAATCTTGAAAAAAAAGAGCAGCTTAATTTCAAAAAATAGCACGCTACAGAAAATAGTAAATGTTTATTGAGAGAGCCTGTTATGTGCCAGGCACTGCTCTGAATCTTTCTGTATATATACTCATTCAATCCTCATAGCATTCCAACAAGATAGAGACGTTCTTACCCCACTAACAACATGAGAAAACTGAAATATAGAGAGTTTAAGTAACATGGCCAAATAGCTAGTGATAGGCCCACAATTGGAACCTAGATTGTGTGGGTCCCACATTTAACTACAACGGTATGGTTAAGAACATAGATGAACTTAGTGGTAAAGTGAAACATAATGATTTTTGATTTATTTATCAAGAAAAAAGGAAATGCAACTAGAAACTAAAATCTGAATGAGAAAATTTCTATTCAAAAATGATGCAAATGAAGACATGGCATGACTTTGATAGAGTGTAAGGAAAGAGCATCTATCTGACTTTGACACTTAGGAACTTTCCACCAAATGGCACAGACTTGGTGAGATAAAATTACATTTCCTCTTGTCATGGATTGAATTGTGTTGCCCCAAAAAGATATGTTGGTGTCCTGACCCCCAATACTTCAGAATATGACCTTATTTAGGGTCTCTACAAGGGTAATTAAGTTGATTTAATCAGAGTTATTGGGGTGGGCCCTAATCCAATATGACTAGTGTCCTAAAAAGGGGGAGAGTTGGACTCAGAGATGCACCCAGGGAGAAGGTCTTGTTAAGATTGGACTTGTGCTGCAGTAGCCAGAAGGCAGGGGAGAGGCCTGAACAGATCCCTGCCTATAGCCTGCCCTAGGGAAGGATGACCCTGCCAGCACCCTGACTGTGGACTTCTTGACTCCAGAACTGTGAGATAACGTGTTTCTGTTGCTTCAGTCACTCAGTTTATGGTACTTTGTTAGCACAGCTCTAACAAACTGGTATATTTCTCTACAGGTCTGATCACACTGCCTGGTTCAGCAATGAAAAATAATTGGGTAATGCCTGTTGCTGGTTTTCACTTCTTAGAGTCAATCCATAGACAAGGCAGAAAAAACTTAATTTCAATCATATGGATCCTCAAGGGACCTCAAACAACTAAAACAATCTGGAAAGAGAACAAAGTGGGAGGTCTCAAACGTCCTGATTTTGAAACTTACTGCGAAGCCACAGTAATCAAAACAGTGTGGTACTGGCATAAAGGCAGACAAATAGACCAATGAAATAGAATAGAGAGCCTAGAGATCAACTCTTGCATAGATGCCAATGATTTTCAACAAAGTTCCCAAGATCATTCAATGGGGAAATGACGACTTTTTCAACAAATGGTGCTGGGAAAACTAGATATCCACATTGAAAAGAATGAAGTTGCACCTTTAGCTTATACCATATACATACAAAAATTAACTCAAAGTATAAGATGTAAAATGAAAAATCTCTTATAGGAGCATGCAGGGGAAAACCTTCATGACATTGGCTTTGGCAATGATTTTTTGGACGTGATCCCAAAAGCTCAGGCAACAAAAAATAAACATAGAAAAATTGGACTACATAAAAATAAAAATGTTATGCTTCCAAGAATACAATCAACAGTGTGAAAAAGCAACATATAGAATGGGAGAAAATATTTGCAAATCGTATATCTGATCCAGAATATATAAACAACTCCTATAACTTGACAACAACAAAAAACCAAATAACCTGATTTTAAAATGGGCAAAGGACTTGAATAGACATTTCTTCAAAGAATATATACAAATGGCCAACAAGCACATGAAAAAATGCTCAACATCACTCATCATTAGGGAAATGCAAATCAAAACCACAATAATACACCATCTTAGACCCATCATGATGGCAACTACTAAAAAAAAAAAACAGAAGAGAATGAGAATTGGCAAGGATGTGAGAAAATTGGGATCTTCGTGCATTGTTGGTGAGAATGTAAAACTGTGTAGCTTCTACAGAAAGCAATATGGTGGTTCCTCAAAACATTAAAAATAGAATTACCATATGATCCAGCAGTTTCACTTCTGGATATATTCACAAAAGAATTGAAGGCAGAGTCTTGAAAAGACATGTGTACACTCATATTCATAGCAGCATTATTCACAGTAGTCAAGAGGTAAAAGCAACCTAAGTGTCCACTGAGGAATAAATAGATAAGCAAAACATGGTATGTCTATTCAACAAAATATTACTCAACCTTTGAAAAAGGAAGGAAATTCTTCAATATGCTACAACATGGATGAACCTTGAGGGCATTTTGCTAAGTGAAATAAGCCAGTCACAAAAAACCCAAAAACGATATGATTCCACTTATCTGAAGCACGTAGAGTAGTCAAAATCATAGAGACAAAAAGTAGAATGCTGGTTGCCAGGGACTGGGGGGAGGAGGAGGACATGGGGAGCTGTTTAATGGGTACAGAGCTTCAGTTTTACAGGATGAAAAGAGTTCTGGAGATGGATGGTGGTGATGGCTGCACAAAAGTGAGAATACTTAATACTGAACTGTACACTTAAAAAGGGTTAAGACAGCAAATTTTATGTTATGTGTATTTGATCACAATTTTTTAAAAAAGAATTCTTAATTTCAATTACAGAACACAAGTACTGCAAACTCAGACTGGCTGAAACTGATCAGCCAGTGGACAAATGTCAGGAGATGGGGTGGAGGGGTAGGGG
>CM052441.1:104765382-104799405 GCA_028533085.1 Varecia variegata
AAAAAAAATAAAGAGGAAATAAGACAGGGCAAGCCAAATGCTTCCTCACTTATAGGGAAAAGTTAATTTGATGCCATCTAAAGCTGACACATCCAGAAGTAGAAGCAATAAACATAAGACTGGGAATTACGGTGGTAAAAAAATCCTCCAAGAGCTCATGGCTACTCCATGGTGGGAGACTAGAGTCTCGGCTTCAGGGTGGGATCAAGCTACCACACCATGCAGTGCCTGTCCTGCCCCCCATCCCCCTGTACTTTAGCCGCATCTCAGTAACGCCCTCTTCCCCATGGGCCAACTCAGTAGCTCTCCAAGACCTTCTCTGAGAGGTCCCTTCAAGACTCCCTCCTGTTCCTGTGGGCACCTCAGTGCCATACTTCTCAGTCCCAGAGCTCATCTCACCCTTGTAGCTAAGTGCACTTCCCGCCTGCTGCAAGCTGTCCCTGATAGCTGAGGCTGGGTGCCTTTAGGGGCAAGTGGCTTGGCCCCTCAGCCTCACAGTCCTTTATGACTTGGGAATAAGAGCCACGTAAGGTAGTTGTAGGAATGTAAAAGCGTCCAGTTTTATGGGAAGATGATTTGAAGATAACAGATCCACAATGGCTATAGAGCTCTTTGTATGGTTAGATTACAGATTAGTTTTTTCTATATTATTCTCATCATTTTTCCAAATTTCCTACAGTGATTTTTCATTTTCCTTCATTTTAAAAATTTACACTACCCGCCCCCCAAAAAACAAAAAATTAGCATAGAATGGTCTCAAAAATGCTAATTCAATCTCCTTACCCCTCCAGGCAGGCATGTTTTTACTTTGAGGGGTCAGGGACACCTTTGCGAATCTAATGAAAGCTGTAGACGCTTGCCCCATAAGCATTTGTGCACATAAGCAAACACACACAAAACATTTTGCATGTGATTATTTTAGGGTAAAAAGATGAATGAATGAACTTACAAATGAATAAATGAAGAAACCTGCAAAGTCAAAACTATCGCATTCCTTTACATCACTAGGTAGCAGAAGTCAAGGCCAAGGAGTACCAGTGAGAACAATGCCAAGGCGAGGTCTACTCGAAATCCTTCCGGCCCTGGTCCCCAGAGGGCTCTAGCTGCCAACACACTCCAGAAAAGATTTGGACACACCTTGAGCTCACCTGTTCTGTAAAGTTTCTCTCTCTTGAGTTGGACCCAAGGGAACCACTGGGACCCATAATTTGAGCCTGTTAGGCTCAAATTAGCCCCAGGTTTTCACGAAGCTCTGGAAGGTTTCAGGGGGAAAGAGGGAGGCTGGGGTGAAGGGGACAGGAATGCAGAGAAAATCTTCCTAGTGAATTCGAATCCCTGTCTGGTGCCAAGAACAAACTGGGAATTCCCAGAATATTTCCTTTTGTTTTTTCCTCTTCAGCATCCCGTGCCCTTCCTAAGACCCCTGGCATCTAACAAACGCTGCCAAAATTCTCTTTTCAAGTGTATGCAAATCATCTCCCACCCCTGCCTCTTCTGGAGGGAGAAACTGAGCAGGGGGCAGAGAAAGAGGGAGAGGAGGGGAGGCTTCCCTGGCTAAGCAGAATCTGGGAAGCTGCAAGCATGTCATGGGGACAAGGGTTCAATTAACTTTGACAAGGTGTCCCCATAATAACATACGAACTTGGAGGAGGTGGGCAGCTGATGCCTGGATCACCCAGCTAATGTCACTCAACTATTTCAGGAGTTTCTGGAGAGGGGTGTCTAAGTGGGCTTGTTCGTTTTCAGGCACGACTCGTGGCAGGTACTAACCCAGGATTACACCACCCCGCCCAGCTTACCATCACCCAGGACAAAGCAGGGAGGAAGCAGCAAAAAAGAGGTCTGGGACTTTAAGTTTTGTCCCTGGGCTTCATCCTGTACTGAAAAATTTTGGTTGCCCTTGAAACCAAACGATAAGGGAAAATGGTCTATTCCAAAGAATGTGTGCCCTTCCCTGGCAAAATAACCCCCAAGAGCAAAAATAAAAATAATAAAAATAACAACTGCTACTATTTATATTTATTGAATGCTTCTATGTTCTCCACACCTTTCTAAGCTTTTCTCTACCCCTGCAACCCCATGAGGTAGATACTATTGTATCCATTTTGCAGATGCAGAAACAGAAGTTAAAATGTGCCAAAGTCGCACTGCAGAAAGGGAGCTGGGGTTTCTGGCTGGTATTAGAGAGGCAGCATAGCGACGTGCTCCGGAGCCCCATCCCCACGGTCAGTCCAGGCTCGCTCCCTTTCTGCAGTGCGACTTTGGCACATTTTAACTTCTGTTTCTGCATCTGCAAATGTCCCCAGGGGCCCTTGGTCACTCTCCAGAGTCTGAGCCAGACCTTAGGGCCCACAAGGGACTCCCTCAGGCCAGCTATGGCCCAGAGTCCACTCGTTCTGTCACCCAGAGGCCCCTGGGGCGGGTTCTTGGGGCTTCTCCTTGCCATACCCACATTCCCACCTGGTGGGCTCTGGGACCCCAAAGCAAGGGTGCTGGCTCACAGAAAGTCACGGGCTGTGACAAAGGCCCAGACGGATCCCAGGGCCTGGCTTCCTCACGCAGATCCCCAGGGGGGCAGCCCCGCTCCTCCGCTCAGACAGGCGCAAGGTACAGAAGGGACACTGACCATCACTTCACACACATACACACGCACACACTCGAGAACTTATTTCCTGCGACCGCAGTGGCTCTCCTCATCTGACAGAAGAACAAAGCCTTTTCAAGCCTCAGCCTGCACGATCAGCGCCAGCCTATTTCCAGGCACTTGTAAGAATCCCTTTCATTACCTGCGGCTCCTCTTTCTGCCCTGGCCTTGTCGCAGGGCTTTCCTTTAACCACTGTGTTCTCCCCCTGCAGCTGGGACCTGTGCACCCCGACCCCCGTTGCTCGTCTCTGCTTCCGTCTCTCGGCCTTCCGTCCAGATAAGCTTGATCTCTGCCCACAGGGTTTTGTCAAATTTCCCGGCATGAGTCTTTCATCTTCAGCCTGCCTTGTCTGCTGTGTTTTAACAGATCTCCTGTGGGAGGATCCATTCCCCCGCACTCCCCATGGTAAGTTCCTTCTGATGCATCAGGCATGCCCAATTTCTAGAAATTTTGATCCATCGATGGGTTTGCTTCTTTGTTGACTTTATCCTCCTTGGGACCAGACTGTCGGCTCTGTGAGGACAGGCACCCCATCTGTCACGCTCAATATTACATCCCTAGTACCTGGGACAGCACCAAGCATAAAGTAGCGGCTCAATAAATATTTGCAGAATGTTTGACATCCTCATCTGTAAAATGGGGTTACCAGTAGTACCTACCTTGGGGTTATTGGGAAGAGTCAATGAGTCAGTATGTGTAGAATGCCTAGAACTATGTCTGGCATGAAGTGAGTTTTCTGTAAATGTTAGCTACAGCCATCATTATTCACTCTACAAATCCAGTGTGTACTAGGGGCAAAAAGACAGGAAGGATATAATCCTGGCATGTGAGGCAGCCTGGCAAGCTGCCTTGGAGAGGCAGGAATGGGGGGTTGCAGGATTCCTGGGATCAGAGCAACTATCCCCACTTGGGGGAATTGGGAGAGGCCAGGCTGGGCCCTGAGGGTTGACCAAGAGATGGTCGGATGGGGAGTGGGAAAGGGCATTTCAGACACGGGGCCGAGTGCAGAGACGGGGACTGAGGAAAGCCTTGAAGGGTACTTTCTGACCAGACTGTTAAACTCTAAGCACATTACACTGAGTGTATGATTAAAATAAAATAAAAGAAGCTATCCACATGGGCTATTTAGGACTCTGTCCTCAAAATATTCCTAAATTAGACTCTCCCTTTCCTGGACTAATCTCAAGGTCCAGTAGAATTTCCTCTTTTCAAAAAATGTGGCTGCAATAGTCATGACAAGGGATTAGTCACTTTTTCCAAGCCCATTCTCCAAAACTTGTGTTTTTCAACTTTTTTTAAGGTATACATCAATGTGACAGAACTTAAGGCTATTATAGAAAAGGACCTTAGACAAAGCGGAGTCAAGCCCATAATCAAAGCAATATGATCAGATCATAAGCCGCATAGTTTTTAATTTGCCAAACCTTCTGCCTTTCAAACTAACAAGAGCCTCTTGAGACAAAGTCTCCATAATTCAATCATTCAACAAATATTCAATGAACACCTACTATGTGCTAAGCACTGTTCTGGGATTCAGGACTAAAACACTGAACAAAACAACGAGAAATCCATGCCCTTGTAGAGCTTGATTCCAGGAGCAAATAATTTTTAACTTACTACTGATATATATGGGGGTTTTGCCATAATATCTTGGATTTCTTAGGGAGAGATTTAATACATTAAAACTCAAGCCAAGAGGTATTTGGGGTAGGAGGAATTAGGAAAACTTAAGTAGGAAGATGGCCAGACAAATCCTTTCATCAACCCATTTCTCCATTTCTGGCTTCCCAGACTCTTGGTCTATCCAAAGTCAGTCTCTAAGATCCATATTGTGACCTTCTTGTTCCTCACCAGCATCTTTCAGCCAAACACTGGCAGACCGAACCAGTTAGGAAGGTGTTCAGCTGCAAATATCAGAGAACTCAAAAGCAAAGTGTTAAACGATGCGGACATTTATTGGAAGCGATCTCAGCGATCCTCTGGCAGTTTCACTGTGTCATCCTGGCTCTTTTTACTTTTCTACTTTTCCATTCTTAGTGTGTTGGCTTTTCTTCCACATGCTTTCAGCATCATGGCCCCAGGGTGGCTGCACAGCTCTAGACATCACTTCTGTATTCAAGATGGGAAAAGGGAGGGAAAGGTAGCATCTCAATTTTTCTCCTATATAAGGAAGAACATTTTTCCCAGGAGCCCCTAGTAAACTTCCTCCTCTCTCATTGGCCCAAGTCAGGTCACATGACCACATCCAGCCCAAGGGAGATTGGGAAATTCTGTGTTTGGATTTCCAGCTTCCATAATCAGAGGCAGCAAGAGAAAGAAGGGGGCCAGAAATGGCTTGTGTAGGCAAACAACAGTGTCTGCCAGAAAAACCTTCGCAGAGAAACCACAAGACATCAGGCTGAAGGTTGCTCAAGCCATCGTAGGTTGGGAAATTAAAAAAAAAAAAAGGGTACATTTTAGACTGAGTCCAAACATTGTGAGTTAGACCAGAGCTAGGCTCATCTTTGGATAAATCCCAGGCTGGAAACCCCCCTGCTGCAGGAAAAGACTCTATGTTCAGATGCATGGCTCCAGTCTCTGCAGCACGGCCAGAAACATTCAGTACCAGGAACCCAGATGATGTGTTATATTGTGGAGTAAGGCAGACATGGAGGGTATATGTTAATAACGTGACTTTATCAGTTGTTACGGATTAAAAGCTAGAAGGGGTGTCTGGGCGTGGTGGCTCACACCAATAATCCCAGAACTTTGGGAGGCTGAGTCAGGAGGATTGCTTGAGGCCAGCAGTTCAAGACAAGCCTGGGCAACATAGTGAGACCCTCATCTCTACAAAAAATAGAAAAATCAGGCAAGCATCATGGCATGCACCTGTAGTCCCTGCTACTCGGGAGGTTGAGGCAGGAGGATTGCTTGGGCCCAGGAGTTTGAGGTTGCTGTGAGTCGCTGTGAGTCACTACACTCTAGCTCAGACAACAGGGTGAGACCCTATCTCAAAAAAAAAAAAAAGAGAAGAAAAAAGAAAGCTAGAGGAGGAGCAGCAACTCCTCTCTCATGTTGATCACATAAGACCATCTACCTAGGACACGATTTTTGTCAGGAATGAGGATGGGGCTGAGGAGCAAAGTCCACTTTTCCATCATGTATAACCTTTTCCCTAACTAGCTGAACATGTCCTCTACACAAGTTACATAAACGCTTGCTACCACCATTGTTATGAGTCAAAGAGTTTCATTTGTGCCAACTTATGAGGCTTTGGGCTCCCACACATGGGAAAGTGACAACCCAGTCAAAACAGAAGTTTGGCATCACACAGTAAAAAGGAAGAGAAAAACCCCAAAGTTTTGTGTATGTCTCTGCACATGTGTTTGGGAGAAAACACACCCACACATAATGTGAAAGGCCACACTGGCCTGATTACATCCTAAGCCCAGGCCTGTTATTGTACCTCTGACCACATCAAATGTTTTGGTTCACAAGCAATTTTGGATTTCCACATGCCTTTCTTTCATCTGGATGAGTTAAACCAAGTTGTTCTGCAAAGAGAATACAATTCATCATCGTGCTTCTGTGTTTGAAGACAATCTTGGTAAAATGAGCCCCAGCATCTGCAAACTATAGATTTATCCATCTATTCCGCACATCCATCCATCCATCTATCATCCTCCTATCTGCTTATCTTTCCACCCATCCACCCATCCTTCCAATAATCATTTCATCCATCCATTCGTCTACCCATTCTTCCATCTGGATCTGTTAATAAATTTTTTTATCTGTGCTATAAACCCTTCATATTTTCCTGTCATGGAAGGTGCACCATCTGCACAAACACTCACTAAACTTACCAAATTCAGTCCAACTTCATGACATTTTTCTTGAAAGTTGTTGAAGATATCTATTCTCTGTGTTCTGTTTGCAAGAGTGCCCAAAGCAAGTAACTCTTCGTAGCAAAGAAAATCTTCTGTTATGACCCAAATGAAGTATAAAACCTGTGCCAAGTCAATAGTATCAGTTGATTCACTTAAAGCAATTGAATAATATATATTTTCCTTTTGAAGTATTGCATGAAATTGTTCTGTTAAATCGAAGGCTAATTCATGCTGCTGATCAGTTATGGTTCTCCTTGAAAGAGGGAGTTGTTTGTACTTTGAAACGTTATCAGGGTGTAACCATTCTACAACTTCGACAACACATTCTTTCACAATTTCTACATCACTGAATGGCTTCATTGTATCTTGCATCAGCAAAATCTCTGTGCCACAGCTACGTTTGTTTGTTTGTTTGTTTGTTTGTTTTGTTTTGAGACAAAGTCTCTCTCTGTTGCCCCAGGTAGAGTGCAGTGGTGTCATCACAGCTCACTGCAACCTCAAACTCCCGGGCTCAAGTGATCTTCCTGCCTCAGCCTCCCGAGTAGCTGGGACTACAGGTGTGTGCCACAACAACCTACTAATTTTTTCTATTTTTAGTAGAGATGGGGTCTCCCTCTTGTTCGGGCTGATATCGAACTCCTGAGCTCAAGTGATCCTCCTGCCTCAACCTCCTTGCAACAAGTTATAAATACTTTTAACTATATTTGTGCAAATGCAACACAGCATCATCAGTTTCATAACATGCTAAAGTTGAGGCATTCAGTGTGTATTTGCTGTATCATTCTAAAGTACATTGGCAATCACAGGGACAGATGTTAGCCAAAATTTCCTCTCTGTGAGAACAGATAGTTACATTTTATGAAAAACAGAATCAGCAGTGTGAATTATTGAAAAAAGATTTCTATAGGAATGCAGCATTTCTGTGTGCTATCATGTCAAATCAAAAAGAATTGAATATTTCTTTACAAGGTAAAACTAAGTCTATATATGACATGCAGAAAAAATCCAAGTATTTCCAAAAAAGCTATCTTTTTTCTTTTCTTTTCTTTTCTTTTTTCTTTTCTTTCTTTTTCACTTTTTTTTTTTTTTTTTGTTAAGACTCTTCAGGCTGAAGGCTATCTTTTTTCAAAACACTTCTTCTAAAGGAAATTTCAGATGAACATTTTCCCCAGTTAGCAAGGTCATTGATGAGTGGGATGATATATGTGAATCATTTGAAGAATATGCAGCAGTTGTAGACCTATTAATTGGAGAATACAATGAAAGTTTCACTGACTTTGAGAATCATGACATCACACTCAAATTAACATTTCAGCCTCACCTCGTTGATATCACCAAGGCACCTAAAGAACTACAGATGGAATTGATTGAGCTCTCAGTAGATGACATTTTAAAGTCATTGTTTGATGCTAAGAAAGATCCAGTTGAAATATGTAAAAATGCAGTAGAATACCCACACCTTCGGCAACATGCCCAAAAAATGCTTTCTTGCTTTTTGACTATTTATTACTGTGAATCTACATTCTCCTACCTAACCCAAATCAAGATGCCCTTAAGGTCACAAATGACCAATACACACCTAGAGGATCAACTGAAACTGTGGACCTCCATGCTGCAACCAAATATTCAAATGCTTTCCAACAATAAGTAGATACAACAAAGTCATTAAAAGATTTGTTAACTTTACAACTAACAAATAGTTTTCATTTTTTGAAATTATTAAGTGCATGGTAGATTTTTACAAAATAATGTACATTTTTAAGTATATCTAATTGAAGTTTCTTGAATGCAGCCTTTTTTGATTACAGCTAAATTAGTGTGGCCTTCCAACATAAAAAGGTTCCCCACCCCTGTCCTAGGAAATAAACAAAAAAAAAATTCAGGGTGTGTTTGGCGAAAAGGAAGGTAGATTGTCTGATGGCAACCTAAGGTACCCAGGGAAAAGAGGTAGAAGGCAGATACTGAGAACCGGGGTTGTCCGATAAACTGAGCCCACTGGGAGCTTTGTGGGCCATATTAAGGAACGTGAGCTTGATTCTAAAGACAATACAAACCCATATAGGAGGTAAATGATTAGATTTGTGTTTCAGCTAAATGACCATCAGTGACAATGCTTTCCGTTGCGAATAGCTGAAACCCAAGTACAACTGGTGTAAACATTAGGGATGTGTATTACTCACCTAACTGGAAGTTCAGAAGTGGGCAGGCTGCAGGCACAGCGTAATCAACCCCTCAAAAACCCATGCTCTTTTCACATCTCCGCTCTGTAAACACTGGTTATTCGCTTTATTCCTGGGTGGTTGCAAAATGGTAGTTTGAGTAACAGATCCAGGCACAACAAAATTCCAAAGCATTCCCACAGCAGACACCTCTCTCCCATCCCCACCGTGTCTCATTAGGCCACTTAGCCCTGGGACAAGACAGCCATTTGCTATGGCTAATCTCCAAAAGGAGACAGGAGACAGGGAGGCCGATGGAGAAGACAGTTCAGATTACTGACATATTCAGACCTGGACCAGAGACATGGCTGTGGGCATGAAGGAGGCAGAAGAACTTGCAGCTCATCCTCATGGAAGAGAAGCCAGGAAATGAGAATGCTCCAAGCTTCCAACCTTGGCTGACAGAATGATTGCCGTCTTGCCTGAGATGGGTGTCTGGCCTTCAAGACCTGCCCAACAAAGACTGAGAAGGAGAGTTCCCCCAACATCCCCCTTTCCCCAAGAGATGGTATAATGCAGTGGTTGAAGGGCTGACTCTGGTGTCGTGCCACCTGCCTCCCATCACTTGTGAGCTGAGAATCTTGAGTCAATTTCTATTTCCTCATTTGTGAAGTGGGTTTACTAATACCTAGCTCACAGGTTGTTGTGTCAAGGGCTAAGCATCATGCCTAGCATAGAAGAGACACCATGGGATGATAAGGGAAGAGACCAGGGTTCCAGCCGTAGTTCAGTCCCTTACTCACTGTGATCTTATCCCAATTCCTTCAGCCCACTGAGTCTCAATGTGCTCATCTGTAAAATGGGGAAATGCCTACTCATGGGGTTGCTGAGAAAATTGGATTAGAAAAATACGGCAAGTGCTAACGTGGAACTTTGGTGTTTCCTGGCTGTCCACATGACAGAGGCAGAGCATTCCTCCAGAGAAGCAGAAAATCCCAGAAATCCTCTCTCAGCCTCCCTTGAAGCTGAGGCAAGGTGACCTAGACCGAGTCAATCAGAGGTACACGCCCCCAAGCTTTGAATGAGGGTGGGGAGGGGAATTGGAGCAAGGAAAGAGGAACAAGGTGGCGTTGGCAGTGACGGTCATGTGCAGTTGCAGGGGCCAGAGTGGCGGTGGTACCAGCCTCAGTGTCCAGGCCAGAGGGGTCAGTCGCGCACACTCCGGCCTCTGCAATTCAATGGTGCTGACAGCGGGTGTTTTACTGAACCAGTTCGGTGGCGGGATTTTTGCTTTTCTCTGACTGCAAAGTGCCACTTTGTTCCTGCCTGTTTGTTCCATCTGCTTGTCTGATCTTTCTGAGAATCTATGAACCACCCCAATAGCCTTAAAATGGGGGGGAGGTGGGTTTCTGCTTTAATCAGCTTCAGTAATTTTCTGAGCTTGTAACCAGGCATGTTGACTACAAGTGCCTAGCATAATGCCTGCCACGTGCTGGGGGTTTAACATTGGGTCCTTTTCCCTGTTGGCTCCTTGCTCTCGGTTTCTTTCCTTCCACCCAAGTTTCTTTCTAACAACATGGTGCTGGTACGATGATCAGTGGAAGGAAAACCTCTCCCTCGCAAAGAAAGCACGGAGTCACTGCACGCCATAATCGTTTGCGCACTATTTCCCGTGAAAGATCATTCCACAGGCTAATAAACCCGAGGTGGAGGGATCGAGCAGCAAGAGGATTTTTACAAATTTTTAAAGTTTTGAAGGCAAACATATACTTGTTCACCAGAGCCCCAAACATGACAGCCATGGGACATCTGTGAATGTTTAGAAACAGATTTGGGAGTGGGGGGGACTAAGAAACAGAATGACTCATTTACACGGTAACAGTCTTTTAGATTTCATAAACCGATGGACCTAATTAACTACCCAGAAAAGGTAGAGTATAAAAATATACATGGGTTCATGAAAATTTTGTTTAATTCACAGGTAATGGAACCATTTCAGGAGGTAGAGAGGACACTGGGGAGTTTTAGGGAGCACACCCTTAATATACTTGGATGAAAATTGCCACTGGCTTTCACAAAACATCCTCAGTATGACTCAGAGGTAGAATATTGGGCCGACTGGGTTACGTTGGGACACAGAACTCATTGAGTCCACAGCCCCCGCCCCCTGCGTCAGTGCAGGGACCTCTCCACAGCAGCCTGAGCGAATGGTTACCAGTCCTTGGCCATTCTGCCTCTGGTCACGTCCTTCAGTGGGGAAGCAAACGGTTGGCCCAGCAGAATGGCGTGGCGATGTGTTGGCACACGTCGTTTCTGTCCACAGAGTTCATTCTCCCCTCTTCTGGAAGCAGCTTTCTCACTAGCTCTTGCTCTTTCTCTGAGATGATCTCTTTCCCACCGTATACGATCTTAGGGGGACTGTCAACGAAGTTGTCCTGACTTCCCTCGGTCAAGCCAGGTTCACCAAACTCTTACTCCATGAACTTTGGATCTTGAGTGGCACAATGCCAAGACCTTTAACGGGGAGGTGGGGCTAACTTACAGCAACAGTAGCACCCCAAGGAGTTGTTCCTTCTGTCTAGAATCCTAGACATCTTTTGCTTCTGTCATTTTCCAAACCTAAATTGCCTCTATAAACTGCTCCGAGTGCTTGAACAATTTTTTTCCTGTATATGTTAACTGGAGTCTATTTTTATGATTTGCAACCAAAGAACCCTAACTGATTTAACTCACGATGGCAATAGTAACAACGTCTAATTGATAGAAAGTTCTTCCTTAAATCAGACTGAACTCTTCCTTCATATAATTTTCACCACTTTATTCTGGGACTGTTTGCTGAAGCAACTCTTAGTCAGTATTATCCATATGACAGCTATGCAGACATTGCAAGAAAACATGTTTTTTCTTAGTTACCTCTTTTTTTGAAATAAATAGCCATGATATCTTAACAGTTACTTGTAGAATGTAGTTTCCAAATCCAGCAACCTCCTGGTGTCCCTCCCTTGGATCCTTCCAATGTAACCATCAGGAGCACATGAACTGTATAAGGGGGTCATTATTTCTCCCAGTCTTCTAATTTCATGAATGATCACTTTTATAGCATTGACATTACATTCTTGGATTATATGTATTATCAACTAAAACTAATTTTTACAACATATGGCTTCATCATATAAGCAACACATAATTTTTGTAGAAAATTAGAAAATACAAATAAACAAAATATAAATTAAAAACTCTTACAACCTACCTCCAGTGGGTTGTAAGATAATAGTGATAATTACTATTCCATACTATTTTCTATGATTATTATATTATCATTTCTATTCATAGTATAATATTCCAATTGTGAACAAAATTAAATCCTAAGCCCCACCCCCCCAACTGAACAGATCCCCTCTTGGCCAAGGGGACCCCAGGGAAACCTTAAAACTGACTTCCCAGCCATGACGGGGTGGGAGGTCAGACACACCTTATCATACCCCCTCCCTTGTTAACCACCATTAGGCTTCTTCCCTAAGGGTTAAAAAGAACCAGCTTTTGGGAGGCTTGCCCCACTGCTGACTTCAATCAACCACCTAATGCCTGCCGCTCTTCCCTTTTTGTGGTTTCGGCACAACCACTGACCGGCACTCTTTCCTGATAAGGGGCCACCAACCATGGAGTGGTTCTAACTAGACTATGGAGTATGCACAGCAAGGGTTCTCTGCTTCACCTTTCGACATCAGAGGGCCCAAAACTCCACCGTTGGATCATGCCAATGCTGCCATTTTTTGTACGTGCCACCTATGAAGGGGCATGAAGCTCAATTGCACAGACGCATGTTTCTCCTTTCATAAATATTCATGACTCCTCCCATAGCTTGTTAAGTGTTTATTCAGCCACCCTGCTCGGGTAAATTCCTATTCCCCTTGTCCCTCCCTAGAAGTACAAGCTCAGCTTCTGCCCTGAGGCTATGCTTCCCAGCCTGTCAGAATGGCCGCCCTGCAGGCTGTAACCCTTTATGAGAAATAAAGCTCTCCTTTCCAAATGTATGAACCTCATCATTTCTCCAGGTGACACAGTGCATGTCATATATTTCATTAGCACCTTCTGGATAGACATTGGAGTTATTTACAGTCTTTTGCATGTTTTATTTTGTTTTTGCTATTATAAGCAATGCTTTGGTAAACATTTTATGCATATGTCTTTGTATACTTGTCTGATGATTTCTTAATAACCTAGAGACGGAATTATTGAGTCAAAATATATGTTGCCTTATGTAACTTTTAACTATATATCACCAAATTACCCCCAAGAAACCAGTTTATGCTCCTATCACCAGGTGTAAGATTCCTTGAATCTTCACATGAGATCTTACCAAGCCAGGTGCTCCCCATCCTGTAGTAGTAATTGAGTTTAAGATAAGTGAAATATTGTGAATAGTTTGAAAACAGATGACTTGCAGCCCCAGCCGACATCTTGGGGGCAACTTCATGACAGACCCTAGAACTATCCAGACAAGATACTGCCAAATTCTGGACCCACTGTGAGATAACAAAACAAATATTAGTTATAAGCTGCTAAGTTTTGAGATAATTTTTTATGCAACAACAAATAACTAAAATATCTTTGAACATTTTTCTATGGTTGCTTTTCTCCTTCTTATAGTTACAGAATTAAAAAAATATTCTAGACACTAATATTTTGTTAATTATAAGGGATATAAATATATTCTCTCAATCTTTGGCTTGTCTTTTTACTTTATTTATGCTGCTTTTTGATATAATGATTTAAGATTTGATATAACGAAATGTATCATTTTTTTCTTAATAGTTTATGCTCTTTGCATCTGATTTACAAAATCCTTCACTACCTCGATATTAAAATGATAGTCGTCTCTTTTCCCTTAAATGTTTTCAAAGTTATCTTTGTACTTTTAATTCTTTGATCAGGTTGGAAATAGCTGTTGAATTGATTTGGCCCAAATCCTTATTCCTTTACTTGCTTAAAACACTGAAATATTCATTTCTATGATCCACTAGTCATTTTCTTTTTGTGGATCAGCATCTGAACTCATTCCCTATGTCTTGAGAATCCCTCGTCCCCGTAAGTCTCAGTACAAAGCAGAGCCTGCCTCTCACTACAGAAGCTTTTCATCACGGCTACTCATTTTCCCAGCCTCTCTTGCAGCAAGGATGTAGACACATGATCCGTGACCTGCCAATCAAGACACACTCTTCTTGGACTTTGAATGTTGCAAAGTGACACCTAATGATGGAAAGAATCATCATCAGGTATGGAGCAGTGCTTTCCAAACCCTAGCGCCCGTAGAAAGCACCTTACAGTGAAAGTGAACTTCTTGTTCGAGTCAGATTGCTGGGTCCCACCCACAGTCTGAATCAGTAGGTCTGGGGTGGGGCGTGAGAATGTGCTGGTCTAACACGCCCCCAGGTCACGTCAACGCTGCTGGGTGGAGGAGTACACTTTGAGTAGAGCAACCTCTCCGGTGATGCTTGTGGTAGGGGAGAGATTAGGTTCCCAGGACACAGAGTTGCTGGTGTATCCAGTGTCAGCAGGGGAAGTGGGGCCAGTTCCATGGTGGGATTTGGTGCATTATTTCTCTCTGGGTGGCTGCTGACATTGGTCCTCCAGCCCTCCTGGCAATTCTGGGAGCTACCCTGAATTCTCTAAATAGATTCTCTTGCTGCTTAAAGAAGCCAAAGTTAGCTTCTGTTGCTTACAACTAAGGATGCTGGCTGATCCAGAACCCATTTTGTTGTCTTTTAAAACTTCCCTTGAGACCTAAACCATTGTAAACTTCAGTCTTCCTGACTTTACGCTTCCAGGTTTGCACTGTTGTTTTGCATGCCTGGGATTTATGCCAATTAATTCATCTTTCGTACATGTCTGTTAAAAATATATATTACTTTTTCTTACTTCAAGAATAATATATGCTTACTATAAACATATTTGGAAAATACAGAGAAGCTCAAAGAAGCAAATTTAAAATCATCTTTAAACCCACCACCAGAGACAATCATTATGATTGTTTTGTTACACGACTTTCAGTTTTTTCCTATATGTACACATATGTTTTTTATATATTTGGATCTTGCTGTACACACTGTTTTATAACTCCCCCCACTTTTTTTCATTCCAACAATAGAGGTAAACATTTCCCCCTGTCAAAATGTATTCCAAAATGTGGTTTGCAGTAGGGACATAGCTTCCAGCAAATGAAATGCTGGAATTTATTCAACTAACCCCTGATATGTGACATGCAGGTTGATTCAAATTGCTCACTATTATAAATAACACCATCAACTTCTGATTCAAAATGGTACATTTTGAATTGGTTAGCAATTCCTACTATAGCCTTTCCGAATCCTCAAAAATTCCTTCATTCAACAAGTATTTCTTGAGTGTCTGTCATGTGTCATGTACTGTTCTAATTGCTAAGGATAAACAAATGAACAAAATAGATAAGAACTGCTACCTTCATTGTAGCTGACATGCCAGTGGAGTGAATAGTAATAACACTACATGTCAATAGTATACACACAGACATACCACATACTAATAATATACTACTAATAAAATAATAATGCCAGCAGCTGCCACTTACTAAATGGTTGCCATGAGCCAAATATTACACTAAGCCCTTTCTGTGCAGTTAATCCTCAGACCCTATTATCACCTCTGTTTTTCAGGAAAGGCTACCGATACTTTAACTTACCGCCACCCCACCACTGGTCCAGGCAGACCTGGTGTTGAACCAGTTAGATCTGACCCTTCCCCAAAGCCTGCGACTTAACAGGTGGGCACAAGAGGAAGATGCCACCTCCCGGAATGGTGGAATCCCAGGTGAGGGTCTGTGTTACTGAGGGAAGTGAAGCAGGATAGATCTGTATTTATCAAACTTCACTTTAGCAGTAGACTGAGAAGGAATGGGACCACTGCTCCGATGGGACCACAGGCAATTTTCCTTCTACCTGTTGACAAATATCAGATCATATTTTGTCCACAAGTAAATTAAGAAAAGAAAACCAGCATGAGGTCCATAAAAAAAAAATACAGAAGAAAAAGAATGCATGATTGCGACCCAGAGGAAGAGCAAACCACTGAAAACCATCCGCTGCCAGATCAGCAGGAAGATGTCAGGAAACTTTTTTGCTTCCACCATAGGGTATAAGAAGCCAAGGCCTTTCTGAAACATGAAATCATTAGGAGAAAACAGACACAGAGAAAAAGGCAACAAACGGAGAGAAATGAAATTGCATTAAAAGGGTGATGAAGAAGGATTCTAAGGAAACTAAAAACAAAAACAGAGTAAAATTCATAATTCCTTCACACAGGGTAGAACTGATGCTACCAAAAATAAAATAAAATCAGACAATATCACATATCAGTGAAGACCTGGAACAACCGCAATTCTCACACATTCCTTATGGGAAACAATTTAACAATATCCACCGCAACTGAAGATGCACATACCATATGACCAGGCAATTCCACTCCCAGCCAGATACTCTAGGGCAATGATTTCAAACTTTATTGAACATTAGAATTTCATGCTTTTTAGAATCCAGATGCCCAAGTTGTACTCTGTACCAACTAAATCAGAATGTCTCGGGGGGTATGAGCCATGTATCAAAGTTTTTAAAGATCCCCACATGTGTAGCCAAGTTTGGGAATGACTGGTCTAGAGAAATCTTTGCATGTACACCAGATAATGTCTACTAGAATGTTTACAGCAGCATTGTTAGTAATTGCAAGAAACCAGAAATTTCCCAATGTCCATGGGCAGAATTGATACAGCATGGTGCATTTATACAATGAAATATTAAAACACAGTGAAAAAGAATTAACTGTAGGCATACCCATCAACAAGGATGAATCTCATAAACATAAATGGGGTGGAGGCAATTCACAGGGAGCATGTACGATTTCATTCACATAAGGGGACATTTTGTACAACTAAACATCACCAGTCATTAGGGAAATACAAATCAAAACCACAATGAGATGTCATCTTACCCCAGTTCAAATGGCTATTTTCAAAAAGACAAAAAACAAAATAAAAAACAAAAACAAACAAACAAAAATACTGGCAAGGATGCTGAGAAAGGGCAACGCTCATACACTGTTGGTGGGAATGAAAAGTAGTACAGCCACTATGCAAAACAGTATGGAGGTTTTTCAAAAAACTGAAAATAGAAATACCATACAATCCAGCAATCTCACTACTGGGTATATATCAAAAAGAAAGAAAGTTAGTACATTGAAGTGGTATCTGCACTCCCATGTTTATTGCAGTGCTATTCACAATGGCAAAGATATGGAATCAACCCAAGTGTCCATCCATGGAGAGTTGGATAAAGAAAATATGACATATATACACAATGGAATATTATTCAGTCATAGAAAAGGATGAAAGCCTGTCATTTGCAGCAGCAGGGATGGAACTGGAGAACATTATGTTAAGTGAAATAAGCCAGTCACAGAAAGACAAATATCGCATGTTCTCACCCGTGTGGGAGCTAAAAAATGGATCTCATGGAGGGAGAGAGTAGGATGGTGGTTACCAGAGACTGGGAAGGGAAGGAGGAAGGGAAGAAAGAGAAGCTGGTTAAAGGGAACAAACATACAGTTAGACCAAAGGAATAAGTTCTAGTATTCGACAGTACCGTAGGGAAATTGTAGCTAACAATAACTTATTATATATTTCAAATTAGCTAGAAGAGAAGAATTAGGATGTTTGTAACACAAAGAAAAGACAAATGTTTGAGGTAATGGTTATCCTAATTACCCTGACTTGATCATTACACATTGTATACATATATCAAAATATCAAATGTACCCCCAAAATATGAACTATACTATATTAATAAAAAATACAAAAAAAAAAGACAAAAAGTAACAAACGCTGGTGAGGATATGGAGAAAAGGGAGCTCTTATACACTGTTGCTAGGAATGCAAAGTAGTAGAGCCATTATGGAAAACAGTATGGAGGTTCCTCAAAAACTAAAAATAGAACTACTATATGATCAAGCAATTGCACCACAGGGTATTTATCCAGAAGAAAGGAAATTAGTATATCAAAGACACCCCCATGATTATAGCAGCACTATTCACAATGGGTAAAATATAGAATCAACATAAGTGTCCATCAACAAATGAATGGAGTTGGGCGTGGTGGCTCATGCCTGCAGTCCCAGCTACTCCAGAGGCTGAGGAAGGAGGATCCCTTGAACTCAGGAGCCTGCAGTGAGCTATTCTAGCCTGGGTGACAGAGCAAGACCCTATCTCTAAGAAAAAAAAAAATAGACGAATAGATAAATGTGGTATATATGCACAATGGAATACTACACAAACTTAAAAAAGAAGGAAATCCTGTCACTTTTGGCAACATGGATGATCCTGGAGGATATTATGTTAAGCAAAATAAATCAGGCACAGAAAGGCAAATACCACATGTTCTCACTCAAACATGGGAACTAAAAAAAACTGAGCTCATGGAAGTAAATTGTAGAACTGTGGGTATGAGAGGCTGGGAAGGGTAGTGGGGAGGGGAGGATAGGGAGAGGTTGATTAATTGATACAAAATTACAGCTAGATAAGAAGAATGACTTCTGGTGTTCTGCAGCACTGTAGAATGACTATAGTTAACTATAATTTATTGTATATTTTCAAAAAGCTAGAAGACAAGATTTTGAATGTTCACAACACAAAGAAATGATATAAATGTTTGAGGTGATGGATATGTGAATTACCCTGATTTGATCCTTACACATTTTATATCCTCTGTATCCCATAATATGTCCAATTATTACATGTTAACTAACACTAAAAGGAAAAAAAATAGATAAACAGTACATTGTATAATGGTACCTACATCATAGATTTGTTGGTACACTAAAAAGAAATGCAAAGGAATGATAACCATGAAACTGAAAATCGTAACTGCCATTGAGGAGGAGGGGGCTTCTAAGATGCTAGTGTTGTTTGATTTCTTAAATCGATGGTGGTAGCTTATACCTTAGATATATATGTTGTAAACATTGCCTATTTTAATTATTTAATTAAACATTGAAAAAAGGATTTTAAAAGTTTGAAAAGGTGAAGATTCATGCATAGAGACCTACTTGAAAAATTCTTTCAATATCCAAAGGAAAAGGAAAAAGAAACAAAAAAAAGAAAGAAAAGTACAGCTATGGAGAACAAAGAATGCCTATGATTTACATACTCTGATTACAATGGAAAAAGCCCCATATTTTAAAATTCCCACCTCTTAAAAATTGTATGTAATCTGAAATGTAGATAAAAACTTTGTGAGCCAGACATCATAAAGAAATATACTGCTAAGACTAAACTACAAACAAAGGTAAAACAACATTAAGGTTATTGGGTAAATCTGTTGGGGTAAAGTGGTTGTAGCCAACCCTTTGCTCGTGGCCTTGAATATTTCCTTCAGTAAATTCTTGGAAGTAGAATTACTAACACATAATAGATGTTCCATAAATAATTGTTAAGTGCATGAATGAACATAGAAAATTCTGTAAAAGGACACACCACAGTGTTGTCAGAGCTCACTTTTGAATGACGGACTAAACAAAAGATTAGTTTTTCTGCTTTTTTTTACCTCTGTATTATTTTCCTTTTCTACAATTAATACATGTTACTTATGTGATAGCAGAAACAAAATGTGATTTTATAAATACAATATCAGGAGTAATTGTAGCAAACCCTTAAGACCCTTTCTGGGTCTTCCCTGGAAAAGCTCATGCTCAGTGAAAACAGCTTGGCTAAATTCTAAAAGATGAAGCTGAAAATGACCTCTACGCCCAGGCTAGATTCTCACAATCTGGACCTCACTAGTAGCCAGTGCCCCTGGCTCCTCCAGCATCTCCACCTCCGGTTATCCATGCCCTTGTGTAATCCCCTTCCACACTGCGTCAGGGAGGGTCTGTGAGACTAAGAGAATACAGCAGAAGTGATGGTATGTTACTTCTGAGACTGAGTTATAAAAGACAAATCTTGATTACCTTCTCTCTCTCCCATCAGTTGTTCTGGGGGAAGCCAGTTGCCATGCTGTGACAGGCCTACGGAGAGGCCCCTGGAGCAAGGAGCTGAAGCCTCCTGCCAACAGCCATGTGTGCACCATCTTGGAAGTGAATCTTCCAGCCCCAGTCAAACTTTCAGGTGGTGCAGCCTCAGCTCAGAACCTGACTGTGACCTTGAGCCATATCTGGATTCCAGACTCTCAAAATCTGTATGAGATAATAAAACTGTGTTGCTTTAGCTGCTAAATCTTGCGGTAATTTGATCTGCCAAAAATAGGTAACCATCTAAACTGAGTTAGTTGCTTTTTAGCACCAGGAAGAGGTAAGGAAAAAGAGGGGAGGACAAAAGGGATGAGGGGACATCTTTGAGAGGGACCAGAGATCCTCATCAAGTGATTATTTCTTCAATCGTCCCCCTATTCCATGCAATATGAGGACTCTTGGCCTGTGCCTCAAAGTTGGGGTACCCCAAAGGAAGTGCCTGTAAAGTAGAAGAGTGACTATGGAGCCTGGGGCACAGATCTTCTGCTGTTCTGGAATTACATAGTGACAGTTGTCAACTCACAAAGGGGCCCAGCATGAAGCTTGTGTAAGCAGTTGTGGGCTGGCCCCTCTGAGCACAATGAGCATTACAGTCCATCCCCTGGGATATCCTAGGTAGAGGTGGGCCGGCCCCAGAGAGCCATGCCTATTGAACAAAGAGGGGAGTCCCTTGCTGGAGGTTAGAATGGCTGCAGATCTGAAAACTCGGCTACCAGCCTTTGAGAGTCCACGGGCCTAGGACCTTGGACAGAGACACACCACCTGAGCCATCGCCTATGCCAAGCACCACATCACAGCAGAATCCTATGTGGGACATCACCCAGGTAGAGCCAGACAAGAACAAAGCAATCAAATAGCCCTGAGGACCTAGAGAGGCAGAGAAACGGCCTGACAAAGAAGGGAGAGGCCTTCCTAGACCACTTCCCACCGGGGACCCTTGGAGCAGGCAGGAGGGGCTGCAAGGAGGAATGGAAGGGGCCTCAAGGGACAAGGCTGTCCTCTGATGCCCAAGCTCAGAGTAGGGGTTCTCAATCAGACAGTGATGAAGGATAAAAATATCTGAATGTCATGAAATGTTTACTCGAAATGAATCTATTTTAAATTGGAAGTGAATGGACAGGGCAGATATTTATAAGATTGGGCTAACTTCGGTTTTTCCGCTGCTCAGCACAAAGAGGGGTTTTTTAGCGAAAAGGAAGTGGGTTACAAAAATAAAGCAACCTTCTTTTTGGCTCATGGTTAAATGGGGCTGATACAATTAAGGCTGTTAAATAAATAAGCAGTGAGCCCTGAGCTGCGTACTCTACCTCCTCTTGAATGGAAGCTGACCAGAGTCCTCCGTACAGCCAGTTACGCGCTTCAAGATCTTTCCCAATTATAAAGGCAGATATTAGTATTTTTAATTGTTTAAGAATCTCCTACCCTTGCAAATACTATTCCTTCTTAGACTCTAGACCACCTATACCCAGTGGAACTTTCTGTGATGATAGAAATGTCCTATATCTGTGCTGTCCAGTACTATTGCCATTAGCCACACGTGGCTACTGAGAAACTGAATTTTAAAGTTTATTTGATTTTAATGAATTTATATGTAAATAGACACATATGACTAGTGCTACCACATTGGACAGTGCAATTCTAGATGGAATTTTACATTGTTCCTTCTACTGCATTTTTGGAAATCTGGGCTCCTAATTGTGGCGTGCATCTTTTCCTGTTTGTTTGTTATTGCAAACTCCAAAATGACAGGATCTCCTTGGCTCAAGCTTTCTGGCCCTTCCACAGCACCCACCAATTCTTCCCTAAGTGTCCTTTACAACATTGTTTACATCAGGAAAATTTGAGCACAGGTTGGATATCTTTTAATACTAATGAATTACTAAAATTACATACTGAAGTAGCTACAGATAAAATGATACGATGTCTGCAATTTGTTTTAGATAATGGAGTGGGGAATGGATAAAGGAAACAAGATTGCTTGATGTGGTCGAAGCTGTAGGATGGGTTCACGGGCGTCCCTTAGACTAGTCTCCTTTACATGAGCATAAATGTTTTAATTTTAAAAAGTTAATAGTTTTTAACAAAATGGGAAAGTGCTCATGTTATAAAATTAAGTGAAAGGAGAAAAGCTACAAAATAATAATTATACACTACACTGATGAATTCATGTAAGTGGAAGGAAATGCAGAGTGTGGTATAGCGGTGGGAGCCCAGATGGCTGAGTTCAAATCCTGGCTCTAATACCAGCTTGGCTATAGGATCTCAGGGACTTTTTTAGCTTTACTAAACTTGTCTTCTTATCTACAAAATAAGGATCATACTGGAAAGCACCTCTTACATTGCTGTAGAGATTAAATGAGGCTATTTATGAAATACTTAGCCAGCATCTGGCACACACTACAAATCCAATCACTTATCTTTAGAAAATAGATTTATGAGTGGTTGGTCTTGCACTACCCTATTCTCCAATTTTTCCACCAAAGATGTGTCTTCCTTTTATATTCAAAGGGGAAAATGATTTTAAAAAGAAAGAAAAAGAAAAAAGAATAGCTTACTCCATGGCTACTGCTGTGTTCTAAGAAGCTGTTAGCAAAGTAAGTTAATAATTTATCAGATGTTCTAAACTTTAGCACAGCAAGAATTCCAGCTTAATTCTGGATACTTGGAATTCCCCACGAAACTGTTTTGTGGCTTTTGGAATATGTATTATGAAAGCATCGTCCACACACTTCCTCTGGCACGGAGCGTGGACTGGGGTCTTGTATCTGTGGCTGTGCTCGTTATTTCTGACCTAAAAGCTCTCCATACTGATGGACAGACCACTTAGTACCTTCCGTGCAGAGAATGCTACGCAATTTTGCCTTTCTGTAAGATTTGTACCTTTTAAATAAAATATATTCTTCCATTGTCACTTTTCATTTATGACTCCCTTCCCAAATAGCAGTGATGCTTATGAAATTATAGTTTTCTTCCCCCAGTAACATGAACATCTTTCCTTATCCCCCACAGCCTTTGCGGTGGGAGACGGACATGTAAAGCCATAAATAAGGTTCTTGTCCAGTTGCCTCTATTTTTTCCGGAGAGTAACTGGGCACCATCTCTATCATCCTGTTTCTATATCACAAAGAATGTTTTGCATTTTCTTCTCAACTATTAGTGTGCATGATAGTGATCAAACTGAAACTACACTAAACAATATACACAATAGGTAGCTAGATAGATAGATAGACTCACATAACTAAAAAGTCTAAGAGGTAGGGTTAGCTTCAGACATGGTTAAATCCAAGTGCTCTAATGTTTTCAAGAATTTCTCTCTCTCTTCTGAGTAGAAGATAGATGCTTTCCCTTCAAAAATAAAGAGGCTGTTAAAAGAAGATGATAAACGAATGCTAAGCAGACAAAAACAATAGCTGTCCATTATGTAACCCATAAAAATCTTTTAAAATGTCTTCTGCTGCTATTGGGAAATATCCTGCCTAACATATTCTTTTCTTCTCTGACTTGGTGGCACTCTCTGTCCTTTGTCAATAGCCTCATATTTTAGTATCTTGGGCTGTGGCCCAGGAAATGAAATCCTCTTCAACACCATCAACAGTGCCAGCTGCTCGCACCCAATATCCTCGTTTCTCCTCCAAAGTCACAGCTATCATCTGGATAAAAAGATGGAACACTACCTGTGTCACCAAATCCTCCAATGTCTGTCTCAGAACTTTAAAACTTCCAGAGACATATTTCAGATTTCTTTTGACTGCACCATTTTTACCTGCACGTGAGTCAGCAGAAGTGGGTAATGGCTGGAGACTCCATCCCATCCCACCCAGAAACACGGTGCCCCTCCAAGCATGCCACACCTGGCCTCAGGAAGGAGTCACCGCATTCTGGGAATGCACAAGGGTTTGGTTTGGTTTTTCCCACCTGGCTGTGGCTGCTTCTTCATTAAGTGTGCATGATGATACCTGGCGTGGTGCTGAGGACACACTAGATGTTCAATGATACATGTCCTGTTTCCACTTTGCCCTTTCCAAGTGCTCTTAAAAAACAAAGCAATCCCCAAATTTAAGAAAAAACAAAAAACTAAGCTGAAGATGGGATCAGGAAGGGAACACTGGGGACTTTTTCTGTAACATATTTTTCAAGCTAGGTGGTGGAAGCATGAGTGCTCATGGTGTTATTAGCTAGCCTTCTGAAATACTCCATAAGTTTAAACAGTTGCAGGTTGTCTTAGTCCATTTTGTGTTGCTATAAAAGAATACCTGAGGCTGGCTAATTTGTAAAGAAAAGAGGTTAATTTGGCTCACAGTTCTGCAGGATGTACAAGAAGCATTACACCAGCATCTGCTCTCCTTCTGGTGAGGGCTTCTGTGCTGTGTCAAAACATGGCAGACAAGGTCAAAGGGGAAACAGACGCATAAGAAGAGGGACCAAACCTGAGGGGCATCCTGGCTTTATAACAACCCACTCTCGGAACAACTAATCGTTTCTCCTGAACCAATCCAGTCTCATGAGAGCGAGAACTCACTCACTACCTCCAGACTAGCACAAGCCATTCATGAGTGATCCATGACCCAAACACCTCCCATAAGGCCCCACCTCCAACACTGGGGATTAAATTTCAATGTGAGATTTGGAGGGGACAAATATCCAAACCATAGCACAGGATACAACCCAAGCTGAAAAAAGCAGAGAGTTAATCTGATCGTGTTAGTCCTCAGCTTAATTTTCCATAGCCCAAATGATGACATCCAAGCTCCTTGTCACACACAAAGTTCTTTGTGATGTGGCCCAGTCTTCCTTCTTCCCACGTGTCATGGACTAAATGTCTGTGTCCTCCCAAAATTCATATGTTGAAACCCTACGCCACAATGTGATGGTACTTGGAGGTGAGGCCTTTGGGAGATAATTTGGTTTAGACGAAGACATGAGGGTGGCATCTTCATGATGGGATTAGTGCCCTTATAAGAGCAGGAGACAGCAGAGCCCTCTGTCTCTCTCCCTCTCATTCTCCCTCTTTTCCTCCCTCTATCATGTGAGGAGGACTCAGCAAAAAGGCAGCCATCTACAGGCCAAGAGGAGAGCCCTCACCAGGAATGAAATCTGTCTGCCCCTTGATTTTGGACTTCCAGAAATGTCTGTTTAAGCTGCCCAGTCTTTGGTGCTTTGTTATGGCAGCTATGACAGCCTGAACTAAGACACCACTCTCTTTCCCACAGCCATCACTTCAGGCATCTTGAACCTCTTTGCCAGTGTCCTGAACGAGCCATGTTCTCCTTGGTCTGGGTACTTTGGAGTCTGTCTTCTTCCCCCTTTCTTCACATAGCTAACTCCTCTTTACTCATTGTATTTGATCAAGCAGGTTAACAAAAAGATCCCATAATGCAGTGGCTTAAAGAATGTAGGTTTCTTTCTCTCTGATGTAGCAGTTCTGAGAGGTACAGCCCAGGTGAGTGGGAAGCTCTGCTCCTCATGGGCATACAGAAACCCAGGTTCCTGCCAGCCACTGCTGCCAACCTCTAGGTTCTCAGGGTCACTTGCATGATTGAAACTGGCTCACCACACCATGCGGATTGCAGCCTTCAGAAAGAAGGAAGAGAGGTTAGAGGAGGCATACTAGGATGTTTTGAGGTCCAGACCCAGAAGAGGCCCACATTGTTTCCACTCATCTTATTGGTGAGAACTTAGTCACATGATCACAACTGACTGCTGGGGATGCTGGGAAATGTAGTCCTTAGCTAGGCAGCCATCTGCCTGCCTACAGTTCTATTATAATGGAAAAATGAATTTCAACAAACAATTGAAGCTCAGGCCTTGATTCCTTTGAATAGCCTTCTCTACCTCTGACCTCTACCTCTCTACCTCTGACCTCTGGGTTAGAGGTCCCTCTTGCAAGCACTTAGTAGACTACATATCAGCTATCTCATTAGTTGCTTATTTCCCCAGCCTCATACATTCCCTGCTCTGACTAGAGTGGGAGCACATTGGGTGTAGCTCTGTTCCCTCAATGCTTGGCATTTACTAGACATTGAATACATTTTGAGTAAAAATACGGAGGACTGGCCTCATACTAATTTGCAGAATGAAAATGCAGGGGCCCTTGTTCAAAAGTGAGAATTTTAAGCTGGTGAAAGCAGAGCATGAACCCAAGCATGGGGTCCTTCGGAGTGCAGGGCCTCTGCACCTGCACAAGTCGCATACACATGAAGCCAGCCGTGGAAGTATGAGTAAATAAATGAGTTGTGCTTAATAACCTGAATTATCCTCCATAAGAAAAACAACGTATCTGTTGTGCATGCATGCAATGAGAGAAGATGAATCAAATCATGCTTGTGAATATTTGGGAAGTAAATCTTCAGTGTCCCACAGGCTAAACTTAACAGAGGGAATCCCAACAGTGAGGGCATTTCCCATTTCCCACTGCCTTGTCGGGCAGGGTGGGGCACCATAGCTGGTGGCTGCTAGCTCCTTAATAATTCAGAAATGTGGCGTCTTGCCTTCCTCCTGCCTCCTACAGGGTCCTTCTGGCAGCGACTCATCGAAGAAGCAGTCATCATCATAGTAATTTTCCTACAGTCTCAGAGACTCTCAGGGTTGTGAAGACCTTAGGAATTGTTGCCAGGCAGTTCTCCAGCATCTGCTCAAACACCTCCAGCGACAAGGAGCTTCCTACCTCCCCAGGCAGCTCCTTCTGTTTCTGACAGCTCTGAGGATGGAGTTCTTCCTCACGTTGAGCCAAAATCTACTTCCTCGTGACTTCCCCCCGCTGGCCCAGAGCCACACAGGGGGATTGCAATACTGCTGCTGGGCCCTTCAGGCGTCTGAGGAGTGCTAATGTTCACCGGAAAGCAGCGGATGCCAACGGAGCAGCAGAAGTGGAACATGGGCCACAGATTTATTGTGTTTGGCCCAGGCAAAGTTAAACCTTTTTGTTTCTTGGATTGGTTACCAACATTGAAAAATGTGGAGAGTTCATATAAATATAGAATTGATGCCTCTAAAACTTGGAAGCTCTGGCAATACTGGCCTCATAATCCCACCATCCTACTTGCTACTAACAACAGTAAAAAATGGGTATTGAGTGTGCAACTGTCCCTTTCCACCACAGCCTGCTGCTTCAGCCACTCGATATCCACGCACACTCATTTAACTCAATGTCAGAACCCTTACACTGGTGAACCTGTTAATGTACCCAGCCTTTAAATTGGCTTCAGGGGAGAGTTGTTCAATTAGGGACTCCCCTTTTGACCTTTTCTTCTTCCTGCTCAGAATGCAGAGGTGTTGGCTGGCACTCTGGCAACTACATTGAGACCATGACAACCTCTAGGATAGAAGCCACGTGTAGGAACATTGAAACAAACAGACAGTAGGATCCTGGGTCAATAGATTATAGAATTGCTATATCAGCTCTACCTACCTCTGAACTTCTTTTACTTAAAATAAATAAGAAAAAGAAAGAAAGCCAAATATATCATGCTTAAGCCACTCTTATTTTAGATAGTTGTTATTAGCAACGAAAAGCAGTTTCTACCTGGTATATAATTTTTTTTGTCATTTCCTTTTCATAAATTAAATTTTTATTAGGAAAAAGTCTCAACATGTAGAAACATAGACAGACTATATCTGCATGATGGATCCTTACCTCATATCATACGCAAAACGAACACAAACTAGATCAAAGAGCTCTATACAAGACTGAAAACTATAAAATTCTTAGAAGAAAGCATAAGAGTATATCTTCATGATGTTGGTGTAGACAATGATTTCTTTATGTCTATTTTTTTTTTTTTTTTTTTTGAGACAGGGCATTGCTCTGTTGCCCAGGTTGGAGTGCAGTGGCAAGATCATAGCTCACTGCAGCCTCGAACTCCTGAACTCAAGCCATCCTCCTGCCTCAGCCTCCTGAGTAGCTGAGACTATGGGTGTGCACCACCATATCTGGCTAATTTTTCCATTTTTTTGCAGAGATGCAGTCTTGCTAGGTTGGTCAGCTGGTTTCGAGCTCCTGACCTCATGTGATCCTTTTGCCTCTGCCTCTCAATGTGCTAGGATTATAGGCATGACCCCCCACGCCAGGCCAATAATGATTTCTTAGATAGGACACCAAAAGCATAAGTGATAGAAGAAAAAATAAATTGGCCTCCATCAAAATTGAAAACTTTTGTGCTTCAAACAACACTATTAAGAAAGCAAAAAGATATCTCACAGAATGAGGACAATATTTGAAAATCATATACTGACAAGGGACTTGCATTTAAAGTATATAAAGAACTATTAAAACTCAATTAAAAAGATTTTTAAAAAACAATTTTAAAATGTGCAAAGGATTTGAGTAGACATTTCCCCAAAGAAGATATACAAATGGCCAATAAGCACATGAAAAGATGCTCAACATCATTAGCCATCAGGGAAATGCAAATCAAAACCACAATGAGATACCATTTCACACCCACTAGGATGGCTAGAGTCAAAAATAACAAGTATTGGCAAAGATATGGAGATATTGGAACTCTTGTGCATTGCTGGTGGGAATGCAAAATGGTGCACCAGCTGTGGGAAACAGTTTGGCGGTTCCTGAAAAAGTTAAGTATAGAATTGCCATATGATCCAGCAATTCCACTTCTGGTTATGTACTCAAAAGAATGCAAAGTAGGGACTTTTTACACCAGTGTTCATAACAGCATTATTCACCATAGCCAAAAGGTGAGAATAACCCAACTATCCCTCAACAGATGAATGGATAAAATGTGGTATATATCCAGCTTGGAATATTATTCAATCATAAAAAGGATGAAATCTTGATATATGCTACAACATGGATGAGCCTTGAAAACATTATGCTACGTGAAATAAGCCAGACACAAAAAAATAAAGATTATATGATTCTACTTATATGAGGTACCTAGAATAGGCAAATTCATGGACACAGAAAGTAGAGGGACTAAGGAGAGAGGGGATGAGTAGTTATTGTTTAAAGGGTACAGCATTTCTATTTGGGATGATGAAAAAGTTCTAAAAATAAATAGTGGTACTTGTTACACAATATTGTGAATGTAGTTAATGCCATTGAATTGTGCACCTAAATTGGCTAAAGTGGTACCTGTTATGTTATGCATATTTTATCACAATAAAAACAAATTCTAAAAACCATTATAACAAGTGTTGGTAAGAATGTGGAGAAATTGGAACCCTCAATACATTACACGTAGGAATATAAAACGGTACAGCCACTTTGGAAAACAATCTGATAGTTCCTTCAAATGTTAAACATACAGTTATATATGACCCAGCAATTCCACTCTTAGGAATACCCAAGAAAAACAAAAATATATGTCCACACAAAAATTTGCACATGACTGTTCATAGCACCATCATTCATAATAGCCAAAACATGGAAACAACTTAAATGCCTACAACTAATGAGTGGATAAAAAATATGTGATATACATACAACTGAATATTATTCAAAATTTAAAAAGAATGAAGTACTGATACATGCTACAACATGGATGCACCTAGAAAGCATGCTAAGCAAAAGAAGCCAGTCATTAAAGACCACATATTGTATGATTTCATTTACATGAAATGCCCATAATAGGCAAATCTATAGACAGAAAGTAGATTACCAGTTGCCATTGCTAGGAAGAGGAAGAATGAACAGTTCTGCTAATGGGTATGAGATTTCTTTTCGGAGTGATGAAAATTTTCTAAGTTTAGATTGTGATGATGATTACTCAACCCTATAAGTACACTAAAAATCATTGAATTGTTTTATATGGGTGAATTTTATGATATGAAAATTATGTCTCAATAAATCTTTTTTAATAAAATTGACTAGTAAAATGAACTCTCATGCACCTGTTCCAGCTTCAATAATTATTAACTTGTGGTCAATCTCTTTTCATCTATACCCTCACTCCACACTCCCATATTATTTTGAAGCAAATATCAGACATCTTGCAATACAGAATTTAAAACCAGAAAAGTCCTACAGCGCAGTTGGCTGGCTGCATAGTTCCTGGCGGTGTGACATCCAAGCTTGGCTCCCCAGCCTTCATGGAAAATTGCAAATGATGCAATACCTGGTAGTAAATCTCTTTCTGCTTAAACTTTTCTGTAACTAAGAAGCTTGATTGTTGTAGCCACAGCTGACATTGACCTTTAGTACACATTCATCCACAGAGGGTGTTTTGATGGGGCTGTGGTGCCTAAAAAACAATGTTAGAGTATTGTCCATCCATAATGAAAACCTCCTTGGAAGCCCAGAAGCCTTCTGGGTACCACATGTAAAACTAGGTCTGTTCATGGGTGAGAATGGATTGGAGGAGGGATCATTCTTTCCCAGGAGAAACCCCAATAATAAAGAACTGATGCCTATGAATAAGGTCAAACATATTATTTCATTGGTTCTCTACCATCTTGGATTCTGACTCTGATTCCATAAGGAAAAATCTGCCTCCTTTCCTGAAAGGTGATGGATGAAAACACTATTCCCTTGCCCTTGGTAGTTGGCATCATTGACTTCTCTTGTCATATCCTCTCCAACCTGGACTTCCCCCTCAGCTCCTCCCTATATCATGAGTAAGCTAGGTAGGCTTTGGTTAACATCTCCACCCAACCGTGTTTTTAATGTAAAATAGAATGAATGGTCTTTTTTTCTTCGTTTTTTTTTTAATTCAATAGATTTAGGGGGCACAATTATTTTTTGTTAAATGGATGAATTGTATAATGCTGAAGTAACGGTTTTAGAGTACCTGTCACCAGAATAGTGTACATTGTACCCAACAGGTAGCTTTTTATCCCTCACCACCTTCCCACCCTTTCTGCTTCTTAATTTTCAATGTCCATGACATCACTTTATGACTGTATATATCTCTCATTGAGCTCCCCCATTTATAAGTGAGAGTATGTGGTATTAATATTTGTTTTTCCATTCCTGAGATACTTCACTTAGGATAATGGTCTCCAGTTTCATCCAAATTGCTGCAAAAGACATTATTTTATTCCATTTTATGGCTGAGTTGTACTTGGGTAGATACCCAGTAGTACTTGGGTAGTAGTGCTATAGATAGAGACCCAATAGTGGGATTGCTGGATTGAATGGTAGGTCTACTTTTAGTTCTTTGAGGAATCTTCATACTGTTTTACATAGAGGATGTACTAGTTTACATTCCTATCAGCAGTGTATAAGCATTCCCTTTTCACTGCATCCAGGCCAACATCTATTGTTTTTTTTTATTTTTTAACAATGGCCATTCTCACAGGTGTAAGGTGGTATTTCATTGTAGTTTTAATTTTCATTTCCCTGATGATTAGTGAGTTAATTTTTTTATGCAGTGAGAGATAGGGATCCAGTTTTATTCTTCTGCAAGTGACTATCTAATTTTCCCAGCACCATTTATTGAGTAGGGCATCGTTTCCCCAGTGTATGTTTTTATCTGCTTTGTTGAAAATCAGTTGGTTGTAGCTATATGGCTTTATTTCTGGGGCCTCTATTCTGTTCCATTGGTCTATGTGTCTACCTTTATACCAGTACATGCTGTTTTGGTTGTAGTATAATTTGAAGGCAGGTAATGTGATGCATTCAGATTTGTTCTTTTTGCTTAAAATTGCTTTGGATATTTGGTCTCTTTTTTGATTCCATATGAAGTTTAGGATTGTTTTTTCTAGGTCTCTAAAAATGACATTGGTATTTCAATGAGAATTGCATTGAATCTGTAAATCACTTTGGGCAGTATGGACATTTTGACAATGTTGATTCTTCCAATCCATGAACATGGTATGGTTTTCCATTTGTTTGTGTCATCTATGATTTCTTTCATCAGTATTTTATAGTTCTCCTCGTAGAGATCTTTTACCTCCTTGGTTAAGTATATTCCTAGGCATTTTATTTTCTTTGCACCTATGTAAATGGTACTGAGTCCTTGATTTGAATCTTAGCTTGACTGTTATTACTATATAGAAATGCTACTGATATGTGTACGTTAATTTTGTAACCTGAAACTTTGCTGAATTTATTCATCAATTCTAGGAGTCTTTTGGTGGAGTCTTTAGGGTTTTCTAAATATAAGATCATGTCGGCCAGACGCGGTGGCTCACACCTGTAATCCTAGCACTCTGGGAGGCCGAGGCGGGAGGATCGCTCGAGGTCAGAACAAGACTCCGTCTCTACTAAAAAAATAGAAAGAAATGATCTGGACAGCTAAAAATATATATAGAAAAAAATTAGCTGGGCATGGTGGTGAATGCCTGTAGTCCCAGCTACTCGAGAGACTGAAGCGGAAGGATTGCTTGAGGCCAGGAATTTGAGGTTGCTGTGAGCTTGACGCCACAGCACTCTAGCCTGGGCAATAGAGCGAGACTCTGTCTCAAAAAAAAAAAAAAAAAAAAAAAAAAGATCCTGTCATCAGCAAACAATGATAGTTTGACCTCCTCTTTCCCAATTTGGATGCCCTTTATTTCATTCTCTTGCCTCATTGCTCTGGCCAGCACTTCAAGTACTATGTGTTTTTTTCATTTATTTTATTTTATTTTATTTGAGACAGAGTCTTGCTCTGTTGCCCAGGCTAGAGTGCCATGGCGTCAGCCTAGCTCACAGCAACCTCAAACTCCTGGGCTAAACCAATCCTACTGCCTCAGCCTCCTGAGTAGCTGGGACTACAGGCATGTGCTACCATGCCTGGCTAATTTTTTCTGTATATATTTTTAGTTATCCAGATAATTTTTTTCTATTTTTAGTAGAGATGGGGTCTCGCTCTTGCTCAGGCTGGTCTCAAACTCCTGACCTTGAGTGATCCTCCCACCTCAGCCTCCCAGAGTGCTAGGATTACAGGAGTGAGCCACCGCGCCCGGCCTCAAGTACTATGTTAAATAGAAGTGATAGTGGGCATCCTTGTCTTTTTCCAGTTCTTAGGGGGAATGCTTTTAACTTTTCACCATTCAGTATGATGTCAACTGTGGTTTGTCATATATGGCTTTTATTATTTTGTGGTATGTTCCCTCTATGCCTAGTTTGTTGAGGGTTTTTATCACGAAGGGTGCTAGATTTTATTGAATGGTTTTTCTGTATCTATTGAGATGATCATATGGTTTTTGTTTTTACTTCTATTTAAGTAGTGTAACTTGTGTATGTTGAACCAGTCTTGCATCCGTGGGAAGAAATCCACCTGGTCATGGTGAGTTATCCTTTTGATGTGCTGTTGGATTTTGTTTGCTAGTATTTTCTTGAGGATTTTTGCATCTATGTTCATGAGGGATATTGGTCTGTAGTTTTCTTTTTTTGTTGTGTCCTTTCTTGGCTATGATATCATGGTGACACTGGCTTCATAGAATGAGTTAGGGGTGATTCTTTCCTTCTCGATGTTATGGAACAATTTCAGTAGGATAGGTACCAATTCTTCTTTGTAGGTCTGGTAGAATTCAGCTGTGAATCTGTGTGGTTTTATTTATTGGGAGATTTTTTATTACTGTTTCAACATTGCTACTTGTTATAGGTTTATTCAGGATTTCTATTTTTTACCAATCCAAGCTTGGGAGGTTGTGTGTTTGCAAATTTATCCATTTCCTCTAGATTTTTTAGTTTATGTGCATAGAGGTTTTCATATTAGTCTTGGATGATATTTTGTGTTTCTGTGATATCAGTTGTAATGTCTCCTTTTTCATTTCTGATTGAGCTTATCTGAATCCTTCCTCTTCTTTCTGTTTCTGGTTAATCTAGCTAGTGGTCTATAGATTTTGTTTATCTTTTCAAAGAAACAACTTTTTGTTTTGTTGATCTGGTTTTCATCTCATTTAGTTCTGCTCTGATCTTTGTTATTTCTTTTCTTCTCTTAGCTTTGGGTTTGGTTTGTTCTTCTTTTTATAGTTCCTTTAGGTGTGACATTAGGTTTTTAATTTGTGATCTTTCTATCTTTTTAATGAAGGCATTTTTAATGATATGAACTTCCCTCTTAGCACTACTTTAACTGTATCTCAGAGATTTTGGAAGCTTGTGTTGCCTTTCTCATTCAATTTGAAATTTTTTTAAATTTCCATCTTGATTTTGTCATTGACTCAAGGATCATTCAGCAGCAGGTTGTTTAATTTCAATGTATTTGTGTAGTTTTGAGAATTCCTCTTGCAATTGATTTTTAGTTTTATTCCACTGTGGTCTGAGAAGATACATGGTATGATTTTAATTTTTCTAAATTTGCTGAGACTTGTTTTGTGGCCTAACATATGACCTTTCTTGGAAAATGTCCCATGTGATGATGAGGAGAATGTATATTTTGCAGT
>CM052441.1:104799505-104843641 GCA_028533085.1 Varecia variegata
TCAAACTCCTGGGCTTAAGCGATCCTACTGCCTCAGCCTCCCGAGTAGCTGGGACTACAGGCATGCGCCACCATGCCCGGCTAATTTTTTCTATATATATATTTTAGTTGGCCAGATAATTTCTTTCTATTTTTAGTAGAGATGGGGTCTCACTCTTGCTCAGGCTGGTCTCGAACTCCTGACCTTGAGCGATCCACCCGCCTCGGCCTCCCAAAGTGCTAGGATTACAGGCGTGAGCCACCGCGCCCGGCCCCAGAATTTGTTTTATGAATCTGGGAGCTCTTGTGTTAGGTGAATATATATTTAGGATTGTTACATCTTCTTGTTGAATTGATCCCTTTATCATTATATAATGACCATCTTTGTCTTTTTTTACCATTGTTGATTTAAAGTCTATTTTATCTGATACGAGAATAGCTACTCCTTCTTACTTTTGGTTTCCATTTGTGTGAAATATTTATCTCACCCCATTATCTTAAGTTTATGAGAATCTTTGTAAATTAAATGGATTTCTTGAAGTCAGCATATATTTGGGGATAGGGTTTCTTTTATCCTTTCAGCCAATCTATATCTTTTAAGTGGGGCATTAAGACCATTTACATTCAATGTTAGTATTCATGTGAGATACTGTTCTGGTCAAAATGTTGATTGTTACCTAGTTGCTTTGTTTTCTTCCTTGTATTATCATCTTATAAGAGTTGTGAGTTTTAACTTTTGAGTGTTTTTACACTGGTGGGTATCAATTGTTCTGTTTCATATATAGAGCACTTTTAAGCATTTCTTGTAGGGCAGGTCTAGTGGTGACAAATTCCCTTAGTGTTTGCTTGTCTGGGAAAGACTTTATTTCTCCTTCATTTATGAAACTTAGTTTTGCAGGATACGAAATTCTTGGTTGGCAGTTATTCTGTTTAAGAAGACTAAAAGTGAGACCCCAATCCCTTCTGGCTGGTAAGGTTTCTGCTGAGAAGTCTGCCATTAGTCTGATGGAGTTTCCTTTGTGAATTTCTTGATTCTATCATCTAGTAGCTTGTAGGATTTTCTCCTTCACTTTGCCTTTGGCCAGATTGATGACTATGTGCCTTGGTGATGTCCTATTTGCCTGATTCTTCCAGGTCTTCAAAGACCTTCTTATATCTGGATGTCTAAATCTCTAGCAACACCAGGGAAGTTTATTTCCATTATTCCCTCAAATAGATTTTCCATGCTTTTTGCTTTTTCTTCTTCTCCCTCAGGGATACCTACAATTCTTATATTTGTTCACTTTGCATAATCCCATATTTCTCAGAGAAATTGATAATTCTTTTTTTATTCTTTGTTCTTTATATTTGACTGACTGGGTTAATTTGAAAGCCTTTTCTTCAAACTCTGAAATTCTTTCTTCTGTGGTTCTAGTCTGTTGTTAAAATTTTCCACTATATTTTAAAATTCCCTAAATTACTTTCATTTCCAGAAGTTCTGTTATATTTTCTCTTTCTTTCTTTCTTTCTTTCTTTTTTTTTTTTTTTTTGAGACAGAGTCTTGCTTTGTTGCCCGGGCTAGAGTGAGTGCCGTGGCGTCAGCCTAGCTCACAGCAACCTCAAACTCCTGGGCTTAAGTGATACTACTGCCTCAGCCTCCCGAGTAGCTGGGACTACAGGCATGCGCCACCATGCCCGGCTAATTTTTTCTATATATATTTTAGTTGGCCAGATAATTTCTTTCTATTTTTAGTAGAGACGGGGGTCTCGCTCTTGCTCAGGCTGGTCTCGAACTCCTGACCTCGTACGATCCACCCGCCTCGGCCTCCCAGAGTGCTAGGATTACAGGCGTGAGCCACCACGCCCGGCCTGTATTTTCTCTTATATTATCTATCTCCTCAGTGAATTTTTCATTCATGTTCTGAATTATTTTTTTGGTTTCTTTGTGCTGGTTTTCAACTTTCTCATTGATTCCATTAACCTTACTTGTAAACCATATTCTAAATTCCATATCTGACATTTCAATAATTTTCTTTTGGTTGGAGTCCATTGCTGGAAAGCTAGTGTGATCCTTTGTGGGTGTCAAAATTCCCTGTTTTTCTCATGTTGCCAGAGTTTTTATGCCAATTCCTTCTAATCTGGAACAACTCTCAGCTCAAAATAGATAGCTTTGCAGTACACCTGTTCTCCTCTGTTGGGAACTTTGTTGCTCAGTGAAGAGAAGGAGAGGTCCTTGGGCGGCATGCTTGAATCCTGCTCCAGAAGACTGACCAGGTGGGAGAGGGGTGAATGCACTGTGAGGCTGTAACACTCTGCTCTCTTGTGTCTCCCCATTTCCCTGTGGTTGTCATAGTTCAAGCAGGTGCTGAGGAACATTTGTGTGGCAGGGTGGGCTTGTCCCTAGGCTACTGCTGAAAGCTCAGGTGGGGGCAGAGCAGGTCTCTCTCCATGGGACCATGTGGCTGTGGGCATTTTCTCTGCCCAGGTCAAGTGGCAGCAGCAGTGGCAGCCAGGTCTATTGGCGGCAGCACTCTCCAGGCAGCAGTGGCAGCAGCTGTGCTATCCAAATGGTGGGGGTGCACACTAGGGCTGTGGGTGCCTGTTCCACCCAGGTCCTGCAGCAGCTGTGGTTGGACAGAGCTACCTAGGCAGCAGCAGCGGGCTCTGGGTCCATGGGCACTTGTTCTGCCTGGGTCCCCAGGTGGCAGTGGGGTATATGGCTCCTACCCACAGGATGTGTGAGAGTGCCCTGCCTCCCTGCTTCCTCCCCAGTCTGGCAGGGGAAATGAGGAGGTGGCAGCAACAGATCTGACGCCACATAGATGCAGCGCTCTGGGGCTGGAACCTCAGAATGGCACCAGCTGTAATGTCCAGGGTGCAGAAGCCAGCAGACCCCTGCTGTGCCTCCTCTCCAGAGCAATGCCACTGTAGCCTCCAGTCAGCTCCCTGTATCAGTTTGGAGGCCTGCAGCAGTGGGAGTGGAGGGAACGCTCCTGCAGCTCCAATCGCAATGCCTATGTGGGGAGTGTAGAGCCCCTGTGTTCTCTCCTCTGTTCCTTCCCCGTGAGGGCATCTTCCCCAGGCACCTCCAATCCCGTGGTGCGGGTCACCCCACTTCCCTCTGTTTCACTACTTTGGGAGCCTCCTATCACCTCTGAGGATTTCAAATTTCCTCTCTTAGACGATTGATCCAAAGGTGAATATCACTCTTCACTTCTGACCCTCTCTGTGACAGCGGTGTGGGCAGGCTGCTGCTGCTCCGTCATCTTGCCCCCAACCCAGGATCAATGGTCTTTACGAGGAGTGGACTTGGAATCCACTGGCCTGGGTTCAGTTCCTCGTTCTATCTCTTATTAACCACATGACCTTCAGCAACATACTCAACCTTTCTCACTCTCTGTTGCTCCATCTGTTGCTTCAACTCCTATCTCATATGTTGATTGACAGAATGGCATGAAGTTAGCTTTATAAAGCACCTAGCTCGATGTCTGACGTGAAATAGCCCTTCAACAATTGTGTTCCCACCCAGTCTGCCACTCTTTATTAGTACACATGAAAGTGGGTTAGATGTTGAATTGGCATCTTCTCAATCATAAAAGATTAGGCTCTTGGCGTTGGTGTTGTTTTGATTTTAAGGAATGCACTCATTTTTTTCTAAATATGTCACTTTGATGTAATGAGAATCATAACAATAATAAACATTTATTGAGAGCTGCTCTGTAGCACACACTGTTCTAAGAGATTTTAGTATCCTATTTCATCTTTCTCGGCCTCACTATGAATTGAGGATCATTCTAGAGAGGAGAAAACTCAAATTTGAGATCAATTTACTCACACAACTAGCAAATAGCTGGGCTGGGATGCAAAGCCCACTTGCCTGTTTCTAGATCTTTCCCCGAGCTGCTTTTCCACCTGCTCTGAACTGTCTCAAATCCCACAGCCTCTTAAAGAGACTCCAGGGTCTGGGGAAAGTTTGTATCAGGGAGATGGTATGTAAGAGGCTTCCTGTCTGAGGCAGCCATTGCCTAGTTTCAGAGTCTTCCTGCTGTCCTGACTCATCTCTGCTACCTGTGCTGCGTGGCCAGGGGTGGCTCCAAGGGTCTGGGACATCCTTCTTGACCTGACCTAATATCTTGCTTGGAATTCTGATCCTACAGATCCCTGATTCCATGCTGCCTTGCTGGTCCTGGCCCTTCGCCTTAACGACAGGTCCCGGCTGCTTGCCTGACTTTCGACCAGCCACCCACCCGACCCCCAAGACCACTGATGGCTTGTCTTATGACCTGTATGTCCCTGATCTCAGCTTGCACCATGGAAGGCAGCTTCTGCAATGGCTCCCAATGGTCCTGCCTCCTGCATTCATGCCCCTGTGTAATCCCCTGCCCCAAGAGTCTTGCTTCTAAGGACTGCAACTTCCTTCATGCTCACATACTCTCTCTCCTTGTCTCCCTCTGCTTCTCTCCCTATGCCCTTCCCCTCTCTCTCTCACTCACACTGATGAAGGAAGCTGCCATGTTGCCAACTGCCCTATGGAAATGCCCACATGGCAAGGAGCCAAAAGTGGCACACAGACAACAGCCAGTGAGGAACTGAGGCTCTGTTGTCCACTCGCCTGAGTCTTGCCAACAACCGCGGGTGAGCTTGGAAGCAGACCCTCCCTGGTTGAGCTGATTGAAGCCTGTGAGAGACCCTGAGCCTGAGACTCAGCTAACCCTTACTGAGATCCTCGACTCTCAGAAACTGTGAGATAATATGTGTGCCACTAAGTTTCAGGGTAATTGTTATGGGGAAATAGACAATTGATCCAACCAGTGACTTACGGGGCTTCCCTAGGTGTACCCTTCATCTGTGCCTTAACCTTCAGCCAGCCACGTCACTGCTGCTCCACCAGAGCCACCGGATTAGAGGGAGCAACTACACACTCCCCAGAAATGACTTCACGGCTTTACACAAAGATGCGTCAGAGCAAAGCTTCTATGGTCTGAATGTTGGTGTCCAGCAAAATTTGTATGTTGGAACCTAACCCCTAAGGTGATGGCATTAAGAGGTCTATGAGAGGTGATTAGGTCATTAGGTCTCCACCCTCATGAGTGAGATTAGCACCCTTTTAAGAGGGTTTGAGAGCCCAACTGTCCCCTTTTTGCCCTTCTGCCATGTGAGGACGCCCAACAAGGCACTGACTTGGAAGCAGAGAGCAGCCCTCCCCAGACCGGATCTGCCGGCACCTTGACCTCGGACTTCCCAGCCTCCAGGACTGTGAGAAATCAAATTGCTATTATTTATAAATTACCCAGTCTGTGGTATTTTGTTATAGCAGCAGGAACAGACTAAGACAATAGCCAAGGACAATTAAATGGCCCATCAGTGGAAAATGGCCTGATTCTTTTAGGAAGTACATTCTCAATGGCAGGCAATATTGCCAACAAAGGGGCAGAAATGGGTTCTTGGGAGGTGAAAAATCCTACTCTTTTTGTGTATAAAGCACAGATGTATGTACATTATGTAAACAATATCTGTGTGGTATTCAAATTTCACTGGTGTTGGGGGGCAGATAGCGATCACGATAAAAAGGTTGGGAAAACCCTATTTCCAGCTGACACACCTGGCTGCCCAAGCAGGTAGGATGCTGGAAGGAAGAATGAGAAAGCGGACGCATCAGAGAACGCTAGTGCAAGAGGTTAGGCATGAGCTAACAAGAAGCTTCTGGAATCTTCCCCAAGTCCAGTTAAGGGCCTGCCCCTCCTGGGGGAGCTCTTGGCACCCTGCACCCCCCCATTATGGAGCTTAGCCCATTTTCTAATTTCCTTCTCACTTGTCAGAAAATCTGTCGAGGGCCCAGACGATCCCAGCACAGTGCCTGGCACACAACAGGAAGTCAAGAAAAGACCTTTGTGCTTAACTGGTTGTGCACCTTGGGCTGTTTCTCCCAGGCTTCAGGAAATTCCAGCTGGCACCAGTGGCTGCCCCCCTCCAGGCATCACCGCAGGTCTGTTCTGTGCTGCCCTGGAATGCCGGGGATGCTTTAGCTCTCCAGAGCATTTGGAAAGGGCTTCCCTCCTCTGGGGCCATGCAGAGTCAGAGAGCTTCTGTTCCTCAGGGAGAGGCTCAAGTGAGAGCCCATGAGCCGTACCCAAAACCTCTGGGCCCTGTGGCTGAACCCAGCCCCTGTGCCAGGCTCAAACTCTCTCCCCAGGGCCCAGCGGTCTGTGTTGGGGGCCTTCCTTTCGGCAGCCTCCCCGCTCAGCTAACAAGACACGCCTGGGCATAGTTTGTCCCAGCTGTGACCACAGCTCACCAGCTCCCTCTCAAGATGATCTCTCAGCCCGCGTGGATTGATGGGCACAAACCAATCCTGGGATGGGACCAGCTCGCTGCCCTCACAGCCCGGGTGAATCTGACCTCGAGGCCACCACTCCCCAAGAACACCGCAGTTTAAACATGTAAGTTCTGGCACAATTTAAGACATCTCATTACTTGAAGGTAGTGTCTCATGAACATACTCATCACTAAGATAGATAAGGAGAGAGTCATACCAGCTTGAACTTGAGGTGAGAATCGGGATAAATAAGACCTTAGAAGTGAGATGAGCATCCACCTTCATCCCAGTTTGAAGACTCAGCCTGCTCTGACTCGGGTTCAAATATCTTTGCCCCAACTCACTACTCACATAGCCTTGGGCAAGTTTATTAACTTCTCTGTGCCTCAATTCCCTCATCTATAGAGCAAGGATAATAGTGAGGCTTGCTCCTAGGATTTCTGACAGAATGCAACGAGGTGATGCATGTGAAGGACTAGGAACAGTGCCTGGCACACAGCGAGTGCCCAAGGACTGTCACCTCCATGGACTCACGGGGCCCTTCCTGGTAGACACTCCCACGTACACGATAGTACCAGACCCCAAAAGTCATTCTTCTCTTCCTTCTTCCCTGCTGCTAGAGGTAGCTCTCTACGTTAGCTTTTGGAAGTGCTGGATATTCATTTCCCCAGGCTGCCTCCCAGCAAAAGATAGTCATGGTTCTGTGCTGGCCAATGAGATGAGAAGGGAAATCTGTGGGAGGTGTCTGAGAAATATTTTCTCCTTAATGAAGAGATGTGTGAAAAAACAACTCTTCTCCTTTCATGCTTTGAGTACTCTGGTGTGAAGACGTGATGCCTGGAGCTGAAGCAGCCATCTTGCCACCACGAGGGAAGAGCCACATGCATTGCAGAGACTTAGACTCAATGCCTTAATATTTCTGATCACTGATATCATTGCTCCTACCCTGGAAATTCCAACCTCCTGCCTTCTCATTAACTAGGACAATTCAATATCTTTCAGTTTAAAGCTACTGAAAGATAACTTTCAGTTTAAAGCTACTATAAGTTTCACTTTCTGTTACTTACAACTGAGAGTATCTTAAGTAATATCATAAGCTAAAGAATCTTTACAACATAACCCTGTGACACAAGTATTGTTATCATTTCACAGTTGAAGAAGCTGAAGGCAACATGGCAGGAGCTTTGAAGATATATTACCTAATTCAATCCTCATAAAAACTCTGTGAGGTGGGTTTGATCTCCATTTACAGATTACTGCACAAGCATAGTAGATTAAATAATGTCCGGCCTCACACAATTCCTACATGGAAGAGACAGGACTTGAACCCAGGTCTCCCAACTGTAAAAACATATTCTTCCCAATGGTGTTTGGTGCTATTTCTCATAATCATGATCCTTTTGGACATTTTCTGCCACTGCTGAGGCTGAATAAATAAGAATTCAGCAACCCTAATTCGGGTCATGTCAACCTGAACATAATTATGTTCATTGCTTAGAAAGCGCATTTGCTAACTAAATATTAGTCATAATGAAAAAGGATGGTGTCTACAGCTGGATGAAATTCACAGTCCTAAGACCCATGTGCCAATGTATATTTCTGTCTTTAGGCTCCCAGAGAATTTATATTCCTGATCGCACTTCAACTGGTAATTGCCCAGCGTCTGTTCTTTTTAAATCTTTATAATTTTTTATTGTCTCCCAGATGTTGAGTTGAGCTGCAGTGATTTGAGGATTTCAGTGAGAGGTCCAGCTGCCGGGTTTGGGAAGTATCCATGTTTTGTTTCTTTTCAGTCCTTCAACTTGAATTTATGATGAGGTTTTGATGAATGGTTCCCTTCTTGCAGCCCTGCCCTCTTTGCGTGTGTCTGAGTCTGTGATATCTGTGGTTTAATTATGTGGATGTGTCTCTTGTTAGAAAATTTATGGGATGACTGTTGCCAAGATCCAGGAGCCAGGACCAGGGATTTGTGGTCCTAAACACCCTTGACTCCACTCTCCGCAGTATATCCAAAGTGAAGTCAGGGAGACCAGGTAGCTTGTTAATTTAAGGCTCTATCAGGTTGAGAGTTTGAAAAAGTGTCAGCTCTGCTGTGAATTGCAGATATATGATGGGAACCAAGGATTTGAAGGGCCATGGAAGGGTTAGAGGCAGGGGTAGGAAGGCAGGAATAGGGATGGGTGGTAGAGGGAGGGTGGGGAAGCATGGGTGAGTGCATTTACTGTGTTCACACAGGTGGGACCTGACAGTTTGGGACTCTGCCACCCAGAGACTGCTGATACTGTGTAATAAACTTGGTTAAGTTTCCTCACTTCTTGGCTTTCCAACTAGATTTTGAATTCTTTGAATTAAAAAGCTATCCTGGTTATCTTTCAGTGTGTAACAAATCACCCCAAAATTCAGTGGCTTAAAGCAACAAAAGTCCTTTTATTATCTCTCGTCATTTCTTTGGGTCAGTCTCAGCTGGGCAGTTCTGGCCAGTTGTCTCCTGTAATGGCACTCGGACAGTGGCTGAAGAAGCTGGGGGCTGGCTGGGCATCTTTCTTCAGGTAGTTTCTGGGCCTCTCCATGCAGGGAAGTTTGAGCTTCCTGACAGCATGGCGGCCTCAGGGGCAGCCAGGCTGTTCCCAGGGCTGAAAACATCAGAAGTGGGGTTTCTGGAGTCAGTGGCAGCTGTATTGTTATGCCCATTCTGCTACGCTCTTTTGGTCAAAGCAGGTGCAAATGCTCACCTAGTTTCAAAGGAAGGGGACATAGACTCCACCTCTTAACAGGAGGAATGTCAAAGTTACATTGTAACAAGAGCTCCAGGGATGGGAGAGCCTTTGGTGACCATATTGGAATATGTGCCTTCACAATGCCTACCCTTCCCCTCTGTTCATTGATTATTCATTGTTTACCTCTCCCATGGTCCCTATCACTGAGCTACCATTACCATAATTGCTCAATGGGTGCTGACTGCTTGATGCAATTCAATGCAACAAATTGTTTATTGATTCATTTTGCAAAATGCTCATTGAGCACAGACTGGTGCCAGGCACTGGGAGGATAGCAGAGTGGACAAGTCTGTCAGCCCTCATCAATTCTATCATCTACTGCAATAGAGGCCAGTGATTATTAATTAATCAATAATCACAGAAATCCATCGGGACACATTGTATGAAGGGAAAAACCATGGAGTTCTGAGTTGAGTACTTAGCAGGGCAGAGAGCTGGTCACAGTTAGAGATGCGCAGGGCCAGAGAAGGCTTTCCTGGGGAACCCAAGTGAGGAGGCCAATTAAAAGCCATGTGCCAGGCAGAGGCACCAAAGGGCGGCCAGGGAGGCCTGGGCACAGGTGGATGGATCACACGGGGGTGGCTGACGGGCAGATGTCATGGGCTTGTGAAGATGCTAAAATCTTGACTCATGGGAGTTTTACTCTTTCTCATGGGGGGTAGGGGGCCTGTGTCGGTCAGGACTTAGTCTGGAAATTAAAAGCCACTCCAGGCAGGTATTTAGGAGACCCAAATGTTTATTAGAGGGAAATAGAGGCTTGGGGAGTGAGGGTCAGGAAGGCCACTTTGGGCAGTGACGGCGTGTGGCATCCTGGCACCATGAGAAACAGTCTCAACAGCATCACTGGGCAGCACCGGTGACGTGGGTGAGCTCAGGAAGTGACTCGGGAATGATGAATGTTGCCATTGGGGGACTTCAGTGCCGCTGGGTAGTGACAGCCTCTTCTGAGCTTCTCTCTGCCAACTCTCACGCCAGCGCCTCTCCACGTGCAGTCTGACCCAGCACCACACTGGCAGGGGACCTGGGGACATGAGGCCCCTGAGCTTGGTATTCCCACGTGTCTTAGACCACAGCCAGGGCTGGGACGCTCCTACAGTGTAGAATTTAAGGAGCCGCTCCCAAGCCCCTGCACGTGTGTGACCCTGCAAGCAAGTGCCTCCCGAAAGTTTGCACCCTCGTCCCAGACCCGCGTGTGATGGGTTTGGAGCCGCCTCCAGTCTGGAATGGCAGCCCCCAGCCAAGGCCTCTGGGTCAAGGAAGGCTCACTGGAGACATGGAGCCGTGTCTTAGCTGAGAATGGGGTTACCCAGGCAGAGGCAAGAAGTACTAGAAGGAAAGAGGACAGTGCACAGAAGACCCCAGAGAGCTGCGGGAGCCTGGCCCATTAACAGGACTGAATGAGAGAAGTCATTTTAGCAAGATCCTGAGTTCTCCTGTCAGTCACACTGGGTCTAGCGTGTGCTTGTGTGTTCTAAATATTGTGGGTACAGAGCTGGTATTCTTCTGGGTCCTGGCGAGTGACCCCCTGGGCTAACCATGACCCTCCTGTGGAGAAGCTGAAAGGGACCATTAGTTCCGTGAACAATGGCTCAGGCTACAGCCACGGACCACAGGGGCTGCAACCACAGACCCTCTGCCTGGGTCGGAACAGAAATCAGGAGAGATGAGGAAAAGAAGGTGCCTTGTCCATACTAGAGAGGGTTTAATTCTCTGTGGAACCAAACACTTCTAGTCATCTCTACTAACACCGTCCTGGTCCAAAGTACTCTCATCTCTCGCTTGCATTAGAACAACAGCCTCATGAATGGACTCCGTACGTCTGCCCTTGCCCTCTACAAGCTACACAGTAAATAAGGTTATGTCACTAGTGTCCCCAAAAACCTGTAGTGGCTTCTCATCCACTCGGAGTAAAAGCTGGTGTCCTTCCAGTTCTTAGAGCCGGTTCTCCTCAGCCCCAGGAACAGAGAGGGGGAGTCGCCGAGGCTGCAAATGGCAAAGGAGTTTATTTTACTAGCTCGAGCTAGGGTCCAAGTCCCAGAGCACCAACGCAGTGGCCTCTCCACAAACTAGGACCCCGCCCTGGGGTAAAATTAAGCTTTTATACTCTTTTGCAGGTTTCACACGACACCTGCTGCAGGTTTCACACGACACGCTGGTTCCACACGGCACGCTGGGCACACCACCCCCATCCCCACTTAGTTCATTGGCTTCTTTAAAAGTTGCTGGTCGGGTGGGCTCCCGATTGGTCCAGTTCCAGGCCATCGTTCCTGCTCTTGATTGGTCTCGTTCCCAGCGGTCATTTTCCTATCTTAGGTGTACCATGCCCTGGGCAGTTTGGGCTCCGGGCCTTATCTTGTTTACGCAAACATGGGTGTTGTACTCAGGAATTTCTGTGTTGGGGTAGCAAGCAGGAGCAAGCAGGTTTACAGAAGCAAAATGGCAGATTAAAGCAGAATGGCGGGGTAATGATTTTTGGCATGACATTCATACTATAACACAGTCGCCTATAAGCCCTCCGTGATCCGACCTCCCCAGTGGAGCCCGACCTGCCCCAGCCTCCACAGGCACCATACGTTCCTGTAAGTGCCGTTTCTTCCGTGAGACCACACGCGCCGTAAGGATGGAGACTGCCGCTTGTTTTGCACTTTGTTAGTGGATGGTTGCCATGCAGGAGCCCAAGCTCGGTGTTGCCAGAGCTTCTGATTTTTCAAGAGAAATCACATATCTGGATTTTTCTGTCAAATCTGATGGTTAAGCATTGGCAAGTAGTAAAGTTTTTCTTTAACATTGAGCTGGTCAAATAAGTTAGTGGCCACAAATCTTTAATTTGGTGGGGGCGGCAACTGTCCTACTGGGCCACTCGTTTACAGGCTTGGCCACCAGCACTAGGTGGAGCTCCAGGCTTCCTGCCCTCTGAGCACACCTGGGCACTCCACCCCACAGAGCCAAAGCCAGACACGCTGTCCCCCTGCGGGGCCAAGAGGAGGCACATCTGGTGTGAACAGCAGAGTGGTCCAGGGCCCTCAAGTCCACGTGGCAATTTCTCTTTGGCCTTCTCTTGGGATTTCTCTTGGGACCTCACTGGACTGGATTTGTCCTGGGCCCTCTAATTGCATTCCTGCCTCTCAAAGCCTTGGTGCACAGATGCACTTGGGCAGTGTCCACCTGCAAAAGCCAAGCAGGAACAGGGCAAGGCCAGGAGGGGAGGATGGAAGCAGGAAGTCCCTGCTGGAATCATGACCAGAAGCCTGGGGCATGCACTGGAGGGGACTGAATATCCTTTCCATAAAGGAACATCGAAGGACAGGCAGCTTGTAGAGACAGGGGGACTTGGGAACCTGGCCTGCTGTGGTCTGACGTTAGTGCCCCTGCTGGTGTTGAAATCTAACCCCCAAGTGTTGCTATTAAGAGGTGAAGCCTTAGGAGTGATTTGGCTATGAGGGCTATTCCCTCATGGATGGGATTAGTGCCCTTATAAAAAAGACGTGGCCCCTTTCGCCAAGACACGTAGAAGGTGCCATCTATGAGGAACAGGCTCTCACCAGACTCCAAATCTGCTGGCACCTTGATCTGGCACATCCCAGCCTCCAGAACTGTGAGAAGTAAATTTCTGTTTTTTATAAATGACTCAGCATTTTGTTATAGCAGCCTGAACAGGCTAAGACATGGCCCAGTCTCCTGTTTAACACCCTCAGGAGGGAGGTAGTGTCTCCATTTTTGTAGAGAAGGAATACAGACTTGGGGAAGTGACAGTGCCCAAGGCCACACAGCCGTGAGTGAAGGGACTGACTGGCACTCAGGGCTGTCTGATACAGGAGCCGTGTTCTGTCCTCCCCATGGTTCTGCCCAGGAGAGAATGCCTAAGTGGATCCTGAAAGCACAGAAGCCACTCGTGGAGCTGCAAGGGAACTTTAAAGTCACTGAGTCCAATTGCCCATTGGACTTGAGACCCTTCTTTATTGCTTCTAACTACTGGTCACCAGCAAAAGCTCTCGTGACTAAAAGCAGCAAGGTCTCCCTCCCCTCATTTCTCTCGCCAACTCAGACTGGAATCTTTGTCTCTCCCCAGCCTGTGGGCCCGACCTAGTGACTTTGTCCTCTCTCCTTGAGGAGGTCTGCTGTGTTTGACTAAAGACCCCATCACAGGAATGAAACCCTCCTGGCTTCTCTCACAATGCATCTTTTATTTAAAAGGATCCCATTTAGCAAAAAGACCCTACACTGGGATTTGAATCAAGAATCTTTAGGAAGCAGGAGACAGGAGCAAAAATTATGAAAGTCCTTTGTTGTGGATCAGAGCCAGCATCTCTCCCTGACCTAGTGAGGCCCAGGAAGAGCATGTCAAAGAAAGGTTGTGAGGCCTCATACCTCTGGGGCACTTTGACCTTGCCTCCCTGCCAAGGTTCTGAGGACGTGGCTCTGAGAAAGAGCAAGCCACTCGCCTGGCTTCCTCTCCCCACCAGCTGCAGACTGGCGTGCCTCTCGTCTCTTGGTCTGTTCTTGTCTGCTTGGCCAAAGGAGATGTCACCCGCTGGTGCCACTGGAGTCAGAGCAATAACGGGCCCATGCAGATGTGCAGAGGGTGGGCGCTGTGCAGGGGTGTGGGAGCAGGTCTCACCAAAGCTGATCGAGATATGTGATGCAGTTCCTCTCTCCACTCGCTTCATTTGCACATTTTAACACAACGTGCTGAATTACATGAGTTCAGTTGATAAAGCCCCCCTCCAGAAAGGCTTCCAAGAGAAAGCGCTCACTGTGAATGCACTAATCAGATCCAGCGAGAAGTCGTTGCAGCCCCTTCCCCTAAAATGCGATAATCCCGTTTCTAATTTACTGATTATGCAATAAGAAAACGTCTTCTTTAATTTCATGTGCAAAGCACATTAACCTACTTATAGATCTCATGTTTCCTTGTGAAATCATGAATAATATCAGTTCCCTTTAATAAGTGGAGCCCCTAAAGAAAATCAAGAATAATTACTTTGTTTATTAACATTCGGTGATTAACATTTCAAAAGCAATTTAAATAAACACAGTGTGAATCTGAGGTGGGGCCCCAAGGTAGTGATCTGTACGGAGTAAAACAACATTCATTTGAACCTGGGCAATTTGAAATTCATGTCCTTAAAGGTGGCTGTCTTTCACCAACTTATGTACCAGTGAATCAAATCATCTCCAAGAATCCCAGGTTCTGGTGGATGGGTCCAGGGTCACTCCCACAGGCGTTTCTCCTCCAAAGACAACAGGAGGCTGGAGCTCACTGTCCTCCCTCCATGCCTCCCACCCCCCGCCCCAACACACACACATCCCAGCCCCCCAGTGTTTTCGGTGAGGTGGAAGCAGAGGCAGAGGGCAACTCCAGTCTGCAGCGGTCAGTGGAGACTCGCAGGGATGTGAATTCTGGCAGCAGAGTCTTATTTCTTCACCTGCTCTGTGCTTTCCAAATGTCCTCTGCCACTGTGGGAGTCTGAATAACGGCTGCCTAAAAGATGCCCATGTCCTACTCTCTGGAGGCTGTGAATACGTTACCTTGTTTAGCAAAAAATAAAAATAAAAACTATTAAAAAAAAAAAGGCTTAGATGTGATCGAGTTAAGACTTTTGAGATGGGGAGAGTATCCTGAATCATTTGGGTTGGTCCTAATGCCACCAAAGGTATCCTTATAAAAGGGAAACAGGGAGATTTTACTACACACAGAAGAAGAGGAGGCAATGTGGCAATGTGACCCTGGAGGCAGTGATTGGGGTGATGGGGCCACAAGCCAAGGAATGCCGGCAGCCTCCAGAGGAGCTGCCAGAGGCAAGCACTGGATTCTCCCCGACAGCTCTGGACAGAGCACAGACCTGCCTGCACCATCACTTCAGCCCGGTGAAACCGATTTTGTATTTCTGGCCTCCAGAACTGTAAGAGAATAAATGTGCTTTGTTTTGTAGCAATTATAGCAGCCACAGGGAACAAAACCACCTTGCGTCATGATTTCTGCCATATCTGCATACCCATAGCATTTTTGTTTTCCAACATGTTTCTTTCAATCAATTCTGAGCTGATAGCGGTTTAATTTCACCTTGTTCTGGCAATGCTATTCATGAAATCACACAAGTCTGAAACACATCAACCAAATATTCAATTTCACACCATTTTACATGCTCAGGCTTGTGTCCCTTACAATTGTCTAATGAACCACCAGACCCCCAACAGACGTGACCCACACTTTCTGAAACCCCGACCCAGCTCCACATAGCTTGGGAAGAATCTATGGTGCAGCTGAGATTTCAAAACTGCTCTATTAAGTTCAAATTTCACTTGAAAATGATCAGAAGAAAGAAAGAATCAGCCCCTTTAAAAATAGAAGCCATTTCTCCTGCAAAATTTCACCGAGCCAGATTTTAAAATGCAGAAATGAGCAGAATCTTAAACCATTTTTGGTAGGGTTACCATCATACAGTTAAGAACCCTTAAAGAGGAAGGAGGGAGCCATAGAGTGTGCTAGCAGGGGGCTATGTCTGGTGGCAGAATCCAGCTAACAGGAGCCTTGTTTTCCCAGCCTGAAGCAGAATTTCAGGGCCCTGCATTTTTCTCTCTCTTCTTTGCTTCAGGACAGAGGGCCGCATAAAGCGGGAATTACTGTGCGAGGGAAGATACACAGATTTTTAATGCTGAAGAGTGGTGAGGCGGTGGGATTGATACGGCCCTCGACTGAAGAAGACTATGCTGATTGTTCAAAAGTCTTCCAGGGTTGAAGCAGGCGAATAATTTTCACCCCAAGAATTGGAACTGCTGAAATAGGCAAAGCCAGGGAGATCCTCATCTCCAGAAAGATCAGACTAGCCCTGCCGAAGCCCGGGAGAAGATATTGACAAGCAGTGGTTACTGGGAGTTAAATTCCAAAGGGAACCAGTCCTGGATGTGCACCTACATTTCCCCATCTCTCGACACACTGTTTCATCACGAGGCATCATAATGGCACGTGGGAAGTGCGTCAAACACATTTGATGGAATGACTGATAAGTGATTAGACTGACTTGTTCAGTTTATACTAAAAGTATCTTGAAAACAAAATTCTACTTTTTAATTCAAAAAGGCTGTGTATGAGTCCATCTGCGTTGCCATAAAGAAAATACCTGGGGCTGGGCAGCTTAGCAAGAGAAGCGGTTTATTTGGCTCACGGTTCTGCAGGCTGTACACGAAGCGTGGCGCCAGCATCTGCTTCTGGGGAGGGCTTCAGGGAGCTTCCAGTCCAGGCAGGAGGGGAAGGGGGAGCAGGCGTGTCACGTGGTGGGAGTAGGAGCAAAGAGAGGGAGGAGGTGCCAGACTCCTTCAAACAACCAGCTCTCGTGTGAACTAATAAGGTGAGAACCCCTCAGTATCGCGGGGAGGGCACCAAGCCTTTCGTGAGGGATCCAGCCCCATGACCCAAACCCCTCCCACATTCAACGCGAGATTTGAAGGAGCCAAACATCCAAACCATATCAGGCTCGTAGCTTGGATCACAGGCCTGTGATCTGAGGCTCCACCAGCCACGCCTGGGGCAAATCAAGGCCTCCCAGCACACCTACAGCGGCAGTCCCAGCAGTCCTCCTTGGCCTCAGCGCCCAGGCACAGGTGTGGCCCATCCTCTGATGGCCAGCATCCACCCCAAAGTTCTAGGACCGTCTCAGTCTGCCTCCTGCAACAACAAAAAAATACTGCAGTCTGGACAATTTATAAACAACAGTTTATTTGGCTTGTAATTCTGGAGGCTGAGAAACCCAAGAGCACAGGGCCAGCAGCAGGCAAGGACCTTCACGCTGCCTCCTAACATAGCACAGTGCAAGTGAGCGCACTCGAGGCAGAGAGAAAAAGGGGCCCAACTTTATCCTTTTATCAGGACCCCCTCCTAAGATCACTAACCCATAACTAGCCACTCCCATGATAATGGCATTAATGCATCCGTGAGGGCAGAGCCTCAGGACCTAATCACCTCTTGAAGGCCTCACCTCCCAATACCATTACATTGGCAATTAAATTTCAACATTTAATTGGCAATTAAATGTTTTGGAGGGAACATTCCAACCATAGCAAGGACAACCCTTCTCCCTTCAGGGTCAGTCGAATGCTGACTCCGGGCTGTGATGAAACACTGTGATTTTTGCCTTCCCATTGTCATTCCTCCTGCTTTTGGTGACAGTATCTAGGACATTCCTTTGGGGGGAATCTTCTCCAGAATTGTTGGATTAGAACTGAACCGCCCTCCTTTTTAGGGGCGGCCATACACTGCAGACTAAGCCACACTGCCTATGCCATCTCCTCGGCCATAGCGAGCGTGCAAGGGACAGGTAAAGGGAATCCGGCTCAGGACGTTTTATTCCAAACACCTCAAGGAAGAATCTCTGTGCTGGACAGAACCCAAGAGCCAGCAGCACTGGAGCTGCTGGATGCCATGGTAGTAAGAGAGTTTTAGGAGAGTAAGGTTGACACGGAGTTACAGAAAACCGCAGGAGAGCAGAGGTACGAGACAGAAAGAGGCAACAACATTATTTGAGACTCTAGATTCAGCCACACCCTCAGGCTCACAGCCTGAGCCCTTTGTATCCTTCATGTATATGAATCAATACATCATTATATTTTCTTTTTTCAAAGTTGGGTCTTCTGTTACATATATTTGAAAGTATCTTGGTAAATTAGGGCTGAGGCACAGACTGCACCTTTGTAGGAACAGTACAGGTACCTCCTCTAGAGAGGCATATTATAGAAAGGTGTGCCTACCTGCTTTGGCTGGGGGCACAGCCAGACTGTCAAGTTCAACCTGGATTGCAGGCTTGGAGACTTGCCCCATCTGCTGGGTTTCCTTGTACCGGCAATAACCTGCACAACCGTATTTGGCAGTTCCATGACAGAGAAAGGGTTTTCTCCTTGAAGTAGCCAGCCTCCAAGAGGTGCTAAATGATGCTCACCTCCCGGTATTCACACCCTTGTGTATTCCCTCCCAGCCCTGTGCAGGGCAGACCTGTGGAGCCAATAAGACGTTGTAGAAATGAGATGTGTAACTCCCAAAGCAAGGTCATATATGATATTGCAGCTCTGTCTTACTGGCTCTGGGATCACTCCTGAAGGAAGCCAGCTGCCATGTCACAAGGACACTCAAGCAGTTCTGTGGCGTGCTCCACACATTAAGGAACTGAGGCCTCCTGTCAACAGCCACCACTAGCTGGCCAGCGTGTGTGTGTGCGCGTGTGTGTGTGTGTGCGTGTGTGTATGTACACCTTCTTGGAAGCAGTGTGTGTGTGTGTGTGTGTGTGTGCACGCGTGCCTTCTTGGCAGTGGTGTGTGTGTGTGTGTATGTGCACCTTCTTGGAAACGGTGTGTATATGTGTGTGTGTGTGTGTGTGTGTGCATGCCTTCTGGGAAGCAGTGTGTGTGTGTGTGTGCCTTCTTGGAAGCGGTGGGTGTGTGTGTGCGCGCACCTTCTTGGAAGCGGTGTGTGTGTGTGTGTGTGTGTGTGTGCCCACACACATGCACCTTCTTGGAAGCAGCTGCCCCAGCCCCAGTCAAGCCTTCAGATCACTGCAGCCCTGACTGACAGGCTGAGTGGAACCTCCTGAGGGACCCCAAGCCAGAAGCATCCAGCTGACTCAAGAGACCCACAGAAAGTGTAAGAAATAGTTACCATTGTTTTAAGTCACTGCATTTTGGAATAATGTGCTCCACAGCAGGAGGTAGCTAGGGGACTTTTGTCAGTCTTCTCTGTCTCCTCCTCCTCCCGGCCTTCTCCCAGGCTCCTTTATTAGGCTGCCCAGCCCCGCTCCAGGCAGCCTCCTTGTCATCCTCTTTCTTCTAAGACTGCCGTTTGAAGCCGCCACCAAGCTTTCTCTCCTTTGTCCCTGCTCCTGTCTTCCTCCTCCACCTGAAGAAATGGCTCTTTTTCCTTCGTATGTTCCCCAATCTTCTTCCTCTTGACAAACATTACACCAACAATTACAGTGGATAATCCCTGCTATAAGAAAATAGGTTGCTTCAAGTATCTCAATAAACTGGGAAAATCCTGTTTTTGTTTTGAGGCTGTTGTTCGCTCGTTTGCTCCATCTTCCCAAAGCACAGACGGGAGAAAATCTCCCACATCCCTTTCCTGGAGAGAAGTCCAGGCATCAAAAGAGCCCTGTGAGTTCTGATTTTCCACACGGCTTTTGCAATGGCAGAAGGGGGCTGGGAGCAGTGTGTCACCATCGTCATGGCAACATGCTCCCTGGTGGGTCCTGGGCTGCACTCCCAGGCAGGGAAAGCAGCTCCCAAGTGTGTGTCCATCACAGAGTGGGCAGCAGGAGTCGGGGCTGCCCAGGAAACAGTGGGGGGCTGAGGCAGTGAGCTTAGCAGGTGTCCCATCTCTGGAGGCAGCCAGCCAGGTGGGCAAAGCCAGCACATCCAGTGCCAGAGCACAGGGTAAGCTTGACCCAGGACATAACCAGAATCATCCGCATGGGCAGATCTTTGTCCTCCCTGCACAGCTTTTACTCCCTGAGGATGTGGGCAGCTCTGGATGGCAGGTGGCTCCTGCCTCTGGAAATGAAGGTCAACAGACTCTGTCATTCACTGTGACGGTGGTCTCCAACCTTGGCCTCACATGGAAATCACTTGGAGATCTTTCAAAAGCGTTGCTACCTGGCTCCCATCCCAGACACACTGGGTGTGTCTCCAGGTGACTCTGATGTGTAGCAAAGGGTGGGAAGCCTCGTACCACCGCAATGTTCTCAGCCAGGTCTGTGCATGAAAATCACCTGGGTAATTTAAGAAAAGAATGCAGACACCCCAGGCCTCCTTGTTTCAAAATCTCATGAGTTGGTTCCAGGGATCTGAATCTTTCACAAACTTTCAGAGAGGCTGGTGAGCTGTGGGGTGGAGTGCCGTCCAGCCCGTATCACATAAGGCAAAGTTTGTAGAGTGGGTGGTCAGTGAAGGGTGCAGCAGGAGCTGGGTGAACTGGAGGCTTCCATAGAACGGGCTTTACCCGCTTTGGGTTAGCTATGAATGGAGATGTTGTACTAATACTATTAAGTTAAAATTATTATTTGCATAGGCCACAAATGATCTGTCATTAATATTTTTGCATGGTTTGATCTAATACCAACTCACTGGGATACAATTGTTTGAAGAGGCTTCTATAAGATTTTCACCAAGGCCAGGGGTCAGAGTTCAAGGTCCTAAGGTCCCCCCACAGTGACATCAGGAGGCCAGCAGGTTCAGCCCGTACAAAGAGAGCGCAGGTGGAAGGTGGAACTCACCATAGTCTAAGGTGTCTTGACCCACTAACTAACCTAGTGAAGGGCCACAGGTACAAAGTCTATGTTCATTATTTCCTTACTTATTAGAAATACTTAATTTTCTTTTTAATCTTTTTTATATTACAAAAATAATATGAGCTCATTTTAGCTAATGAAGCAACGCCAGAATTTATAAGGAAAAGTTAATCCTCCTCCTACCTGCCCCCCCATTGCCAGCCTCTTACCCTGGTGACCAGCGTGAATACCCATCTCGTTTAAGTTCAGTTGGGGAATGAGTTGTTCCACACAAATGAATTTGCTCAGTAGTCAAAACTGTCCCGTTCACTTATGTCACATAAACTTTATAGGAGGCCATTGGTTTGGACCTAGGCCCAACAGAACAAGCGAAAATGGAGTCGCTCGTGCTAAAGTTCTGTGATAGCAAACCAAAGCTAAGTTGTTTATCTGACCTTGTGAGAACTCAGGAGGGAGAGATAATAGCAAATCTCCAAACAGGCCAGTCTTAGCCGGCGTGATAAGGAAGAGCCCTCTGCTTTAACCTTCAACTTTGAAATAACCAATCTGCTTTTTGTTTCTGCTTTCCTCAGCCCTTTTCTGTCTATAAAACTGACCTCCTCTGCTCAGCTCACGAGCACACTCATTCTGTTTCATAGAATGAGGGGATGCTGGCTTCTAGGATCACAAATAAAAGCCAATTAAAATTTTAAAAACTAAATTTGTCGTAGTTTTGTCTTTTGACACTTACAAACACTTGAAACAACTTGAAGTCATTTAGTCACTGCGGATGAAGATTATTCAAAAAGGTATTACACTCTACCTTGACTTTTAAAATGGGATGGTTCAGGGTCATTGTCATTCTTACAGTACTTTATATGTGAATAATGTTTATATCTGAATAATACTGCTTTGTATGTTAATGAATATCTATTACCAACATCTTCAGGGGCTCTTGATGAGTGCTACACAGTTCTGGCTAAGATATGTTTTATTTTCTTGAGTCTTTTTAATGATTTTCTGTGATCCCCATCCTGCCCTCCTATCTGCCACTACTGTCAATCTGTTAGCTGGAGCACTTTCCTGTTGTCAAGATACCTTGTTCCATATATTATGAACTGAAAAAACGGGATTTAAAAAAATTAATTGGTTAGAATTGTTTGAAAACCGTGAGTGAATAGACTCTAACTGAGACGCTGAAGGTCTTGCAGAACAGTTAGGTACGTGGAGTAAGCTCAGGTGCTTATATTAAAATATTTCCTTTTTCATTTTTTTCATATTGTAGGAAATTTCAAACCTATAGAAGAGTAGAGAGAAGAGGATACTGAGCCACCATGTGCCTACTGCCCACTTCAATGACTAACAACATTGTATACATTTCTTGCCTTGCTTGCTCAAAATTCCTTTTGCTCAGTTGTGCTGAATTCGGGATTGCTGAAGCATCAGGATAGTGGCCTCTGGGAGTGCAGGGCGTCCCTGTACTGTCATCATTGACTTTGAATGTCCAGAGAGGCCCCTGTTATGTGCCCTTCAGTCTCCAAGATGGTTGTTAGGAAGCTTGTTCTGCCCCATCTCCGGGCTGCCCCACGAGCCCACATGGACTAATTCCTGCTTCTCAGGCTCTGATCTACAGGTGACCATGGGAAGGGCTTGGGAAATCCTCCTTTGTGTGACAAGGAGATCCTGTTCGGGAAGTGCAGAGGAATGTAAACCTGCGTTGTATTTCCTCACTGAGCTTGTACCCAAAGGCTCTGGATGGAATGTTGATTAGTCTAGACTGTAAACACACATTACCTCTACCTCCCTATGATACCAGGCCTGGAAGTTTCCATAGGACCTGCTGGCTTCTCAATCCAGAGAGTGAAGTTTCTTCTGGTCTGAAGCCAGCTCTGTGCACAAGGACATGTGCATGCAATAGAGCTGGACCCTTGGCCACACACATTCCCCAGACGCCTCCTACAATCCTTCCACGGCCTGGTGAGACAGGTGGCACCACCCCTATCCTGCAGTGAGGACACTGAGGTTTAGAGAGGTGAGGCCAGTTGTCCTAGTGACACTGCCCTTTGTAAATTATTAATAATAAAGGGGTGCAAGGCAAGAACTGTGATGGGGGCTAAATTCTGCAAAGGCACAGGCATAATTAAAAATAGTAATAGTAACCAGCCATCCTCCCTAGTTTGCTTCCCTATAGTTGCTACTCAGCAGTCACATAGCTGATGCCCATAAATATTCTTACCTTTCTCCGTAGGTACCATCACCCTTGTGAAACCTAAGGCTAGTTTCTGAGACATCTTCCAGGCCCTGCATTCTGGTGGATCAGCTGACCCACCCAGACCAGTGGCCCCTACCAAGAAACCGACTCAACTCTTGAGACCCCCACCCAGGAACTGACTCAGCACAAGCAGACAATTTCTACACCCCTCTGGTTCCATGCCGCACCCAGCCAATCAGCACACCCAGTTGCCTGCCCTTTGCCCACCAAACTATCTTTAAAAACCCTTTCTCCCAAATTCTCAGGGAAATAGATTTGAGAAATTCCTCCCAGCTCCTCCCTTGGCACCTGTCACATTAGACTCTTTCTCTACTGCAACCCCGGCTGTCTCAGTGTATTGGGTCTTCTCTGTGCAGCGCGCAGTGAACCTGGTCGGGCTGTAGCACGAGGTGTGTAATTAGTAAGCAAAACAGTTGGGACTCGGATGAGCCTAATCATTCGAGTCTTCATTAATAAACGGAGAACTAATTATAGTCATTGAAGAGACTGTTCCTTTTCTGTTGTGATTAATTCTGAATTTATTTTTAGTCTTCAAAAGAATAGAGACTCGTGGTGGGGATTTGTTCTGAGAAAGAAAAGGACTATTCCTGACAGTCTTCCTTGGCCAGCCTCCTTTCCCATAAGAAAGCCAAGAACCCATGGCATTTGTGTGCATTTTTTTCAAAGCTCCAGATTCCCCAGGGATTTGTGTCAACCTAAGCTCCTTTTAATGAACACTGGAGAACTATTTTCACACCTTGATAGCGGGGCACCACCTACAAAGGAAAACCCCAGCCTCTGCCACACTGCAGGGGAAAGAAATTAGGATCTGCCTTATCTCTGGGGCAAGAGAAGCAGGCGGGGGTAAATAATCAGGTGCAGTTCTGTGTGTGTGCGTGTGTGTATGTGCATGTGCGTGTGTGTGTGTGTGTGTGCACATGTGTGTTGCACATGTAAGTGTGTGTGTTTCAAGGATCTGAGGACCACGTGGCCCTGGGCAAAGGAGCCCCAGGGATACTGAGCCCAGGAAAGATATCAGTTCTCAAAAAACCTCTTAAACCTCCTTTTTAAGCTTTTCTAAGAGATTCCAGCCCTCTTAGGGTGGATGCTTCCATGCTTTAGATATGTTAATAGTGGCCATCAAATGGGAGTTGGGTCTTGGCCCTGGAGACTTCCTGTCTCTTTATGTGGCTTCGCATATCTCTGCTCAGCTCCTTCTCTTCAATATTTTGCTGTTATTTACTCCCAAGGGCAATCTCATTTCCATACTTCCGTGTGCAGTTAGGAAAGAGTGGGAGTAGGGCGGAAACTCCCTCCCACACCCACCAGGCAAGAGCAGTGACAAAGCAGACTTCAATTTCTAAGTGTTATTTCTGGTCCCACAGCTTATTTCTCTGAGGCCCTTTCTTCGCCTTCTTCCTTTCTCTTTTCCTTTCTTCAAGCTTCTTCTGCAAATGAAACCTTTCACTTTCGCTAGGGAAGGGGGGAGGTGTGTGGGTGAGGGGGAGGGGTCCTTGGAAGACCTAGGAGAAGGTTGGGCTGTGGTGTCTCCTACCTCTGCCCCTTCCCTTCCCTCTTCCATCCCACTCCCTGTTTCTTATTCTATATTCCCTGTTCCCCACAATCTTTTTCTTTCTTCATTGATCTATTACTGGGTTCTGTCTGCCCCTAGTTTGGCTTCCTCTTCCTTCTTTTCAAATGGTGGGCCTGGCCAAACAAGGTGCCAGGGTCAACCTTTCTTACCTATAAATGACAATGCTCAGATGGTACCAATAATATCTAAAAATGGTATGACGACCTTCCAAGTACAGTCCGAGGAATACTCCAGAGTACTATGGTGTTTTTGTTGGAAACACAGATTTCTGGGCCCCATCTCAGACTCACTACATCAGCATCTCTGGGAGTGAGGCCCAGGAAAAGGTATCATGTCTAACATGCTCCTCCTTCGACTCTTATACACATGTAAGTTCAGAATCTTTGGCTGAGGTTCCAGACGAGAGAATTGAGGAAGGAATGGTTAGAACTCTTCACACATCCTCTTCCATGGAGGCCTGATGCCAGGTTTCTTCCTGACTCCAAGGGTAGGACTGGACGCATTTATTTCTCCAAAGTCATAATTCCAAAATGCTTATTTTCACCACGTTAACTTTCTTTTCCTTCCCAATATCTTCTTGAAACCGATTCTAAAGATCACTGTCCCCAAGAAATATACAAAACATCCACGATGGTGCAGAAGACAAAATTAGAACATTTACTTGTATATAATATACATTTTAATATAACCTTTAAAATTTTTAATTTTGTTATAATTTGGTTACAAATTTTTTAAGTTTGTAAAATTTTTAATTTTAATTTTGTTATTAGTTTAGTGATTCATGTATTTAATTTATATGTAATAGAAATACATATATTTGGGAGTTTTACTGATAGAGGTGCACAGTCAAAAAAGTTTAGAAGGCATCACTCTAGAATCTAGACTATAATTTCTCTGAGGTCAGGGATCATGTTATTTTTAAACAAATTGTATTGAAATACAGCATCCATACAGAGAAGCACATAAACATACAGACTGGAGAACAGCTACATGTCACTAGCACCCAGATCAAGGGGTAGGTTATTACCAGCATCCTAGATACCCCATGCACACTCACTACCCTGCCCCAAAATAGCCACTGTTCGGACTTCTAGGAATTTCACACAAGTGGAATCCTGTTGTATGGGTACTTTAGCATTTGGCTTCTTTTGTTCAAAGTTACAAGTCACTTATATGTAGCAATAGTTTGTTCATTTTCTAAGTGTAGAGTTTTTCTTTGTATGAATATTTCACAATTTATCCATTTTATTGTTGATGGACATTGTGTTGTTTCCAGTTTGGGGATGTCATGAATAGTGCTGATACAAACATAGTTGTACATGTCTCTTTTTTTAGGGAGGGAGGAACAGAGTCTTGCTATGTTGCCCAGGCTGGACTCAAACTCCTGGCCTAAAGGGATCCTCCTGCCTCAGCCTCCCAAATAGCTGGGACTATACGTGTGATCTGGCTACTGGTGTACATGTCTTCCGGTGAATACATGAACATAGCTCAGCTGGGTATACGCCGAGGAGGGGATTAGATGGGTTATAGAGGATGCTGTGTTCAGCTTTGCTAAATACTGCCAACTTTTCAACAGGCTCTCACCAGCAGTGTGTAAGAACTCCAGGTGTACCATGTCCGCTCCAATATGTGGTATTTTCTGTTCTGTTTTTGTCTTCACCACCTGCTGAGTGTATATTAGTACCTCCTTATAATTCCGATTTGCCATTTGGATATCTCCTTTTGAGAAACACCCGCTCAAGTCCTTTGCCCATTTTTCTATTGGGCTGTCCATTTTTTCTTTATTGATTTGCACACATTCTTTATAGAAGCTACCACATCTCTCTCTCTATCCTAGGCCCAGCACACTGTCTGTTTCGTAACGTGTGTTTAGTAGCTCTTTGGGCTGTCACTGAATGAACTAGCACACACAGTGGAGAAAAATACCCTTGTTAGGTGAAGGAGGCCTTTATGTATTTTTATCTTTGTTCAATGCTAACAGTTTTATTGAGGTATAATTTATATGCCAAAACATTTACTTGTTTTAAAGTATACGATTCGGTGATTTACCAAGTTGCGCAATCATTACCACAATCTAATTTTAGAACGTTTTCATCACCTCGGAAAGAAACTTCGTGTTTCTTTGCTTACTCCTCACTCTCAGCCCCACGCAGCCGCTAATGTATTTGCTGTCTCTATAGATTTGCCGTCTCTGGACATTTCACAGAAACAGAATCCCAGAATATGTGGCCTTTTGTGTCCAGTGTCTTTCACTTAGCATGATATCTTTGAGGTTCATCCATGTTGTAGCATGTAGTTCACTCCTTTTCATGGAGGAGGAAATACTCCATTGTGTGGGTATACCACATCTTGTCTATCTATTCGTCAGCTGATGGACATTTGGATTATTAATATTTCCACTTTTTGGCCACTGAGAATAGTATTGCTATGAACATTCACTATGTGTTTTTGTGTTGACAAATATTTTCATATCCCTACCTAGGAGGAAATGCAGTAAATTTATGTTTAGCTTTTTAAGAAACTAAAACCGTTATACGTCTCTGCCATCCATAGGCTGATGGTTAGGTATATAAGGCTATCTTGGGTAGAAATGAAATATCTGCCACCACGTAATTATCCAATGCATGGTGTCAAGAGAAAGCTAAGACAGAAGGACTGAGGCCTGCTCTCGTTAGACCATCTGATGTTCTCATGCATGTGGACAGAATAACTTGCAATATGGAAAATCTGAACGTGAACAGGGGTCCAAACGAGCTATGCAGAACGAGTTCAGGAAGTACTGAATCCCGCTTTTTGCAAGACTCAATGCTAGGCTTTAAGAAAGATAGATGGAAATTTAAAACAAAGATACTATTCCTCTCCTGAGTTATTAAGAGTCTAATGGTAAAATAAGACTCATTTATCAAAAAAAGGTAAAAATTAAAGATTCAAATAAAAAAGTTCAAGATAGTAATGGAAGATCAGGGGTGGGGGAAGGTGAGTGGGAAAACTGATAAGGGAGGAGCTCATCTTTCCTGCCAGATCCTGGGAGAAAACAGCCCAGAGTGTGTGCTTTTAACATTGTTAGCATTCAAAAGATGAAAGAGTTTCCACTTCTATTATTGCCCTGGAAATCTTAGTTCAAAAAAAAATGTTAAATAATAAATCACCAGGACCATCAAACTAGATAATAATTGCTAATATTTGAGTACTTAATGTTTCAGGCATTGCTCTAAACAGTTTACATATCTATTTGTTTAATCTTTTTTTTTGAGACAGAGTATTGCTCTGTTACCTGGGCTAGAGTACAGTGGCCCAATCATAGCTCACTGCAACCTCAAACTTCTGGGCTCAAGGAATCCTCCTGCCTTGGTCTCCCAAACTGCTAGGATTACAGGCATGAGCCACCACATCCAGCCTTATTTCATCTTCTTAAAAATTTTATGGTATAAATACTATCATCTTTTTAAAAAATTTCCTGGTAACCATTATTGATTGATTGATTTTTCTTTTTTCTTTTTAATTATCATGAGTATATAATGGTTGTATATCTTTATTGGGTGAAAGTGATGTTTTGATACAGGCATAGAATGTGAATTAATCAAATTAGGGTAATCGGGGTATCCATCACTTCAGGCATTTATCATTTCTTTGTATTAGGAAAATTCCAATTTCACTTTTAGTTATTTTAGAATATACCCTAACTTATTGTTGATTATGGTCACGTGGCTGTGTTATCAAATATTGTTCATTCTATCTATTTTTGCACCCATTAACCATCCTCACTTTATCCCCCCTTTCCGCTACCCTTCCCAGCCTCATTCTACTCTCTGTCTCCGTGAGATCAATTATTTTTAATAGTTAGCTACCACATATGTAATATTTGTCTTTCTGTGTTGGGCTTATTTCACTTAACATAATGTTCTACAGTTCCACCCACGTTGTTGCAAATGGTAGGATTTCATTCTTTTTTCCGGCTATATAATATTCCATTGCATATATGTACCACAATTTCTTTATCTATTCACTCATTGATGGACACTTAGGTTGATTCCAAAATTTAGCTATTGTACTGCAATAAACATGAAAGTGCAGATATCTTTTCAATATACTGAATTCCCCTCCTTTGGATTGCTGGGTCATATGGTAGTTCTAATTTTAGGTTTTTGAGGAACCTCTATTCTGTTCTCTGTAGTGGTTGCACTAATTTAGATTCCCACCAACAGTATACGAGGGTTCCCCTTTTTCCTCATCCTCGCCAGCATTCATTATTGCTGTCTTTTTGATAAGAGCCATTTTAACTGGGGTGAGAGATCCCATTGTAGCTTTAATTTGCATTTCTCTGATGACTAATGACATTGAGCATTTTTTCATATACCTGCTGGCCATTTTTATGTCTTCTTTTGAGAAATGTCTATTCAGACCCTTTGCCCATTCTTTAATTGGATTATTTGATTTTTTTCCTATTGAGTTGTTGGAGCTCCATATACATATATATATGTAAAACTAATATCCTAGTTATTAGTCCCTTGTAAGATGAGTAATTTGCAAATATATTCTTCCATTATGTGGAATGTCTCTTCACTTTGTTCATTGTTCCCTTTGCTGTGCAATAGCTTTTTAGCTTGACAGGATCCTATTTGTCCAATTTTGCTTTGGTTGCCTGTGCTTTGGGGGTATTACTCAAGAAGTCCTTGCCCAGACCAATGTCCTGAAGCGTTTCCCCAATGTTTTCTTTTAGTAGTTTCATAGTTTCAGGTCTCAGATTTAAGTCTTTAATCCATTTTGATTTGATTTTTGCACATGGCAAAAGATAAGGGTTTAGTTCATTCTTCTACATATGGATATCCAGTTTTCCCAGCACCACTTATTGAAGAGACTGCCCTTTCCCCATTGCATGTTCCTGGCACCTTTGTCAAAGATAAGTTCACTATAGATGTGTAGATTATCATCTTCTTTTAATGCTGTAGAAAATGAAGCTCAGAGGGGTAAAGTACATTGCCTAAGGGCACACAGCTAGAAAGTGGCAGAACTGGGGTTCGAATATAGGCAGTCCAGAGCAAATACATTTAACCACTAACTACATTTAACTGTCTCTAGTCCCATATTCCAGTTATTGGACTCAATCACCAATTGCAGAAGGAAAAATAACCCAAAAGTATCGGGAGACTTGTCTGAGATTACTTGATTGCTAAAAGATCACGAACAGGAGTTCCACTAACTGCTGGTCCAGTCTAGTTTCTATCAAGACTGACATTGGGTATCACCAGAGAGCCTTTTCTTAAGACGCTGCTTGTGAGTTAGTCAAGGATACACGTTTCCTGACTCTGGTGGACTACAGGAAGTAGCACTCAATGTATAAGAAGCCAGACCTGAGTTCAAACCTGGTTCTGCTGTTGACCGGCTGTATGATGGTGCGCAAGTCACACCCTCTGAGCCCAGTTTCTTCACCTATAAACTGGAGGCAATAATCACCTCATCAGCTCCCAGGATTACAGGAATGAAATGAAATAATTGAAGAAATTGACTGCCATTATCCATTTTGGTGCTGCAGGAATGTTTGAGGTGGGTTGTTTGGAGCTCAAGCATATGGCATGCTGTGTAGGCTGAGATTTCTCAAGTCCAAACTGGAGCACAAGTTGCTCACAGGCACTACAGAGGATTCTGGGTTGCAGGATGGCTCTAGATCAGCTGTCCTGCCCTGATGCAGGCCACATCATCAGGTATGATGCCTGAGGACAGCCTGCTGAAAGCCACGTATTTCCCTGATACAGGGAATTGTAGCCCTCTAAAACTGGATTAGGCCAGTTACTTTTAGTGACTGTTTTCAACATCAAATTATGCAGCTCTGCTCTAAGGGACTCGTAGTGGTGACTGCGATAAAGGGTTTGTTTCCCCATGTTTCTGGTCTAGCAAATGTTTGCAAATTTGCAATTGATGGAAAATCATAATCTGTGTTTGTCACCTTGCCCATGGCCAGAGACCAGGCTGAGGCTGCTCAGGTGAAGTGACTTAAATGCAGACTACCGCTCAACAGTGACTCTCAAAGCTGGGGTGGGCCTGGGCATGAGTATTTTTAAAAACTTACTTAGATGATTCCAATGTGCAGCCGGGGTTGACAACCACTGAACTAGGTGAAAGGCCCCATGCCAAGGTCTGATTCAAAGCATGAACAAGTGTGCAAGATCTTAAGGCTCTTGTAGCCCACCTGACTGGTTTTGTAATGGGTATCTAGGCAGGCACAGTGAGAGAGGAGGCTAGAGAAGGCTAAAATGCACAGGCTGAGAAGTTTGTCCCAAATTTAATAGGCAATAGGAAGCCATAAAATGTCACTGAGCAAGGGGCATGAATGGGCAGTTAGAGGTATACAGAGAAATTAAAAGGTCCAGCTGTTTACAGTTTAGGAAATGTATTATACTTTAATTTTTCCTATGGAGTGGAATAGCAAAGAAACCAAGCTTTCTTTTACTTGTGTTCCATCAATTCAAGGTCAACTTTCTTCAGCACCCAGGTCCGCTGGTCCCTGGAGAGAAGGGACTTGTTCAAATGATCTTTGTAGCACCTGGCACATTGCATGGAACATGGCAGCCTCCTACTGTTTGTTGACTGGCTAAATGAGTGTAGCCTCCTCAGCTGGCCCATCTCTATTTCAGGAGGTCTGGTACCCTGGGTTGGCCTTCCCTTTGCATGCAAAACGGCGGAGACTGTTGCTCTCACAGTTCGCCTTTCCTCCATTTGTCCCCATTGACTGCTACCGATTCTACAACTCCGACTCTGTCTGTCTCCTCCCGGCTCAGTTCCTCGGCTGTGACACGCTGCGCACCCGGCTGGCCAGCTCAGGCGCCAGGCTTCAAACCTGTCTTTCACCCGTTGTTCGGTTTCCGGTGAGTCAAGTTCAACCCCAGGTTCAACAACTACAATGACGGCCACAAACACATTCTCTCACAGACACCGCGAAGGAGGTGCCCGCCCGCCCCCAGCCACCTGGCCTACAAAGCCGGCACAGAGGGGCGTTTCCATTCCCGCGGCCCCCGGTGGCGGGGGTGCGAGTGGGAGCCCCTCTCCCCAATGACCTGCCGCCTCTGCGAGGGAGCGCCCAGCCCTCGGCGGGCGTGGCCGCCCGAGCCCCGCCCCCTCCCTCCGCGAGAGCCCCCGCCCGGCCACCCGGCCGCCGGCCCCTCTCCGCGGACGCCCGGCCCCTCCCTGCTTCGCCGCGGAGTCCTGCCGAGGGGGATGCTCCCGGTCCCACCTCCCGAGGGAGCTGCGCGTTTCCGCGCGCCAGGGCGGCCCCGGCCCCGGCCAGCCCTCGCGGCGGCAGCCCGCGTTCCGCGTCCCCGGGAAGTTGTCTCCGGAGCCCGCGGCGCCTCGGTCTCCTCCCCCTGAGCCCCGCCCCCCCCGCCTAGAGCCGGGATCTGCGAGCTGCCCGGCCCGGGGGCGTCGCCACTCGCTCTCCGAAGCCAGCGAATCTGCGCTTCCCTGAGCGGGGCGCGCGTCCCTCGCCTGCCCGGGGACCCCCGCGCACCCCCGAGACGGCGCGCGCCCACAGCGCGGGAGCCCGGAGCGCCGGGCGCCTGGGAGCCCGCGGGGCCGCTGCCCAGCACGCGGGGCTCGGCAGGGATGCAGGCTGCGCTGTGAACCCGGGCGCCAAGGCCATGTCCGGCGCCCGCTGCCGGACCCTGTACCCCTTCTCCGGGGAGCGGCACGGCCAGGGGCTGCGCTTCGCCGCGGGCGAGCTGATCACGCTGCTGCAGGTCCCGGACGGCGGCTGGTGGGAAGGCGAGAAGGAGGACGGGCTTCGCGGCTGGTTCCCGGCGAGCTACGTTCAGTTGCTGGAGGTAAGGGGCGAGGGCTGGGGCTGGAAGACCCGGGGCTGCGGTCCTCCGTGCGCTCTCATACCTGTTGCCCACACCGGGGATGTCGCAGCCTCCCTGTCCGAGGAGCGCCCCGGGGACAGCGCTGCCGGTGCGACCTGTAGCTCCGCGCTCCTGGGGGCAGCGAAGGCAGCGGGCGCCCCTCGGGGCGTGGGCAGCGTGGGCAGCGCGGGCTCGCCGGGAGCGCCCCCCTCGCGCCGGGCCTCCCGAGCACATCGTGGCCGCTTTGAGGAAGCGAGAACTTGTTGCCTGTGAGAGTTCTGGAGCGGGCGGCGCGTTCCCGGCAGTGGCAGGGGCCGGCGAAGGGCTCCCGAAATCCAGCGGGCTTGGGAAGATGCAAGGAGGATCGGGTCTGAGAAGTGGCACTGACTCGGCCCCGCGTCTCCACCCGGGAGCCTGCCGATCCTTGGACGGTCGTGCTGCCCCGGGTCAGGCTGCCTGGCCTCCTCGGAGCCGCCCACTTGCTGGTCAGCCTAGCCTGCTGGCCAGCAGCCTGAGCCCCTTCAGCAGGCTTGATCCCGGGGGTCCTGCAGCCCCAGCCATCGCCCCCTCCAGCTTCCCCAGGCTGAAGCTCAGAACCTGAAAGTGGCCTGTTCTTGGGGTTCTGGCCTGGCCCCAGGGCTGCACAGGACCTGCTGAGCCAGGTCTGCTGGCTGTTTACTGTCTGGGTGACAGTGTGAGGCCTCGCTGTCCTCTAATCACTGAGCTCGTGATCACAGCCTGAGAGGCGAGATCCGAAGTTTCTGAAGTCCTTTGGTGGGGTGGGTGGGGGGAGAGGAGGTGACCTCTCCCTCTTTACAAAAAGACTGTCTGACCCTAGGATTTTTGTAATGACTAAATTAGCAGTTACCCTCAATTGTGTAAGTATACATAAATATTCTGGTAAAACACTGCCCAAATCATGGAGACTGACTTTATTTATAATTTAATCCCTGACCTACTTCACAAAGAGCAAAGTAGCAAATTTTGACTGAAAATGCTTTATGCAACTCATCAGGGGAAAAAGACAGAGAAGGGTGAAATGGTTATAAGGTGACAACATGTGGCACCATGGTCAGAAATAGAGCCTAAGCCTTGTAAAGGTACATTGCATTTCTTTCAGGTCCAGCGGAGAACAACAAAATCCGCCCTCCCCCCCCCCCCAATGGATGAGTAGCCTTTGAGCAAAGTTTAGGGCTGCTAGAATGAGCTTTCATGGGCTGTCAGCAGCTTATGTCCCTGGAACCCTTCTGGTTCTGAACGTGGAGAGCCTGTAGGAGAGGCTCACGTGTGCTCCGTGGCTTGGCTCTCCCCACACCTTTCTTGAGATTCAGACGTAAAAGAAAGAGAATGTGTTGTTTATGGGAAGACCCGGAGCCTCCTTGTTTCTAGCTCAGAAACCTTGGGAGACATACATATTTTGGGAGTTCTTTTGGTGGCCACATTTTTCCAGGAAATACTGATGTGGATTTTGGCTGGCGGATGTCTGTCTGGTGAGGACCACCTCTGGCTGGACTCAGCTGGCTGTGTTTTGGGTGGGGGTGAGGCTGGGTGGGTGCAGGCCAGAGTGGAGTGGTTTTGCTTTTTCTTTGGGGAAAAGGAGGATGGACCAGGCCCAGGCGACAAGCAGAAGCAACAGCTGGGACAGTCTTGGCGTGCCAGTCACATCCCCTGGCATATACTTGCTTAGGAAATCTCTGCTGCCTAACAGCCTCTCACAGCACTCCTGACTAGTAACTTGCAACAGACGTGCCTGTCAGGATGAGCAGTACCCCTGAGATGAGACCGCCTTTGGTTGAGGACCTACTAGGCACTAGGCATAGTACATACATTGTCACCAGTTCCCCTGACAGCTCTGTGCAAGATGAGGTACTTTCCCCATTTGACAGACAAGCAAACTGAATACGAGAGGTGAAGTCAGGTACCCAGTGAGTAATGCTTGCATATTTGGTTAGAGGCTCAGATAGCTGAATAGCAACCCCTGTGCCCGTGCCTCTTGTAAACATCATAGCCTGGGCTCAATTGTGCTAAAAGGCAAGTGAGGGTAGGGGACAGATCCATGTGGAAGAGGGCAGGTGCTGCCCCTGAGGTCGCATGTTGGTGACAGCATCCCTTAGGGAGGCTAGAATGAGGACACTTGCATCCGGGAGTCACTTGGAGCATCTCTGATAACCCTGAAGTTTGGTTTCATTCAGAGCCAGCTGGGGTGGGCCTGAGCCCTGTGACCTAAGTAATTAATGGGGACTTTCTTAGGGCCAAAAGCAGATGGGATTTCAACAAGGAGGATCATGGGTCAGGTGCTTGGTGTCTGGGAACCTTGTACATGAGCAAGCTGGGCATTAAGGCTGAGGGCTGGGAAGGGATAGAGAATATGCAGGTAGAGCCCCTTGGGAGAGGTTGAGTCCTCAAACACAGACTCAGTTAGTTAGAGAATGCACAGCTCCCCAGCGGGTGGGTAGACTGGCCAGCATATGGAATCATGAGACTGGAGAAGGGGCCCATGGGTGTTGGAGGGGGTAAACCTCACAGGAGGCCAGCCAGTGGGGTGCCTGGCACCAAGCTTGCTGGGGGCCATGGAGTCTAGAAGGCCAAGGCAGCTGTTGGGACAAGTACAGACAGATGGACTACACCAGCCCCCTTGGGGAGAGATGGGATTGTGGGTACACGGCTGAGAATGACACCTCCAACATATTTCGTATACAAGTGGACCTTTTGTTCTCTGATGAAAAGAGTAATATCAAGAACTGTGCAAAATGGACACTCCCCATGGATTTCTTTCTTGTTCAGATGAAGAAAGGGGAACTGAGAGATCCTGGTTTTGCAGGAAGGATACGCCATGGAGGGGAGTGGAAGCTGACTTTGAGAGGGCCTCTAGATCTGCCCTGGTGGCCAGCCAGCCCCTGGGAGGAGGCTAGCTCAGTAGAGGTCCTTGTTATCCGGGAAATCTCTTTGATCAAGACTTTAAGGAAATGGTGAAAAGATGCAGCACACACCTGGTTTACAAGAAAACCTCAGCACAGCAGAGAAGTGTGGAGGGCTCTGGTAGGCCCAGGGACTCTGGCCACAGGATCCTGCCTAGTCAGGGGGTGGTGCAGCCCTTCAAAGGGTGCCAGGAGGAGGGAACCAGCCCTTTTCCTTCAAAAAGTGATGAGGCCTAATAGCCAAGGCCCACAGCTGTGGGCTATGAGATGTAAGGACCCTTAGATAAGAGCGGCTAGAAAAGAAAAGTCAGACTTGGTATAAGGACAGACCCAATGGCTAGACAGGTCCAATGGCTGGAGGGCCTAACAGGGCCCAGGAATTCCTCGTAGTCTGCTATCACCTTTACTGGAGAGAAAAAATTAGGGACCTGGAGAATACTGTAAGGCATCTGCAAAAACTCCCAGAACTTTTAGGAAATAATTCTGGGGGGTAATAAGATTGGAATGCAAACAAAATAGAGATTTTCTTGAACTAGGTGCTGTTCTTAGAATCCAGGATCTGGCTGGAAAGTCTGAACCTCAGAGGTACTAGTAGAATATGATGCTATTTGCTAGAGAAACTAGGATGGCTGCAAAGGATCATCCTTGAACTTGAGTTCCTCTCTACCCTCTGCTCTCCCATTTTGGGTTCATGTGATTGTGCTTCAGGAGTTTACAAGGAATGGCTGTGAGAGAGAGTGGGCTGTGCTATGGATAATTAAGGAATGATGTTTTATCTATTGCTATGTAACAAGCCACCCTAAAACTTAGTGTCTCAAAACAGCAATTGATTATCTCACATGATTCTGTGGGTTGACAGGGCTCAGCTGTGCAGTTCTTCTGCTGGTCTGTCTTGGCGTCTCCCATGTGGTTGGAGTCAGATGGTGGCTGGGGCTGGAGTCCTGGAGGCTCGACAAGGCTGCAGTCTTCAAAGTGGCATCTTCATTTATCTGCCTTGTGCCTTGGTGTTCTTCCATGTAGCCTCTCTCTCCATGTGGCGTCTCATCCTCCACGGCCTTTCCACATGGCCTTTCTGTTCAGCAGCTTAGTTGGAGTTCCTTTGTGGTAGCTGGCTTCCAAGAACACAAAGGTACAAACTGCCAGCCATTCTTAAGGCTTAGGCCCAGAACTGACATATCACTTCTGCCACACTCTATTAGCAAAGTGAGTTACAGGACCAGTCCGGAGTGAGTTTGGAAGGGAGGTGGATACAGGTGTGGATACAAGGGAGGTGTGGTTCTTTGAGGGCCATTTTGCAGACTAGCTGCCTCAGAATGGCAGGGAGAACACACATAGGACAGAGGCTCCATTAGAGGGGAGGGAGTGCCAGGACAGACTGATGAGAGAGCCAGCTCCCAGAGCGACGTAAAATGCAGAGACTTGGCCGTTCTGTTTGGAGATTCTCTATTGCAATCCTGGGAGGACTTTTTTTTTTTTTTTTAAGACGCCAGAGGTTTCTTTATAAAGGCCACACAATAAATAATGCAGCTGGAATTTGAAATCAGATTTGCCTGGCCCTGGGCCTGTCCACTAAGCTGTTGACATAGTAGCCCAGCCTTTTTCAGGCCAGGGCTGTTCAGGGCTGGTGATTAATAGACACAGTGTATCTGAGCTGCCTGACATCTAGTAGATGCTTGCTACGTTACACAAATTGATTTTAATAGAGGGCTTTTCTTTCTGTAACATGAAAATCACCTAAAATGGGTATGACCTTGTCCCTCATGCCGGTGTTTTTTCAGGCGGTCATCAACTTTGTTCACAAAAGGTGTAATTAGGGCTGGTGGCTCATGGGGTATGTAATTGTGACCGAGAAGAACAAGGTGCTTTCTGACATCCTCACTAAGTCATCCTGCTTTTTTGATCTGGGGCCTGTGGCCTGTATTTGCAGCTCCTGCTGTTTGAAAACTGACCTTTGGCCCCCCCTCTCTGTCAGCTTCTACCCAGAAGGAGGCACCCCCCCTGGCCAGGCTTGTGTGCTGGACTTGTCAAGTGGCCACCCCACAGGACTTTAAAGCAATGGGCAGGGCTTATGGATTCTGCAGCTTCAGGGCATCTTCACAAAAGTTCCCTTAGCAACAAGTCGGCAGGAATCCTTGACATCCCTTCACCACCGTGTGAAGCTCTGATGTCTGTTACCACCTAGAAACACGAAGGAGAGGCTGCCCTTCTTGTACTCTTCCCAGCCTGCAAAAGCCCAGCTTTTATGTAGTGGTGAGGTAGACCTTATCTGTGAACACGGATGCTGGTCCCCACTTTGCTTGGGAAAGAAAATGTTTGGTGGTAAACCAGGAAGCCTTGTACACACGTCAGGTATTATGACTATTATCAGGCCACTGCAGGGGACATTGTTCCTGCAGCTTGCTCCCTTATTACTCACAGCAGCAAGGCGATGCCTGACGAGCTTTCTAACAGAATGTTAGGACTGTGATTCCTCTGAAGTTAAATGCAAAATGAGCGTATTCCTCTCCCTCCCTGCAACGGCAAGGCAAGGCGTCTGGGTGGTGTTTATACCTCTGGTGAGAAGTGGAAATGGTGGCTAGCGGGTCTGTCTGGCTTTTCCTTTGGCAGACCCAGAGCATGGGGTGACATTGTGAAAGTTTAGTCGCAATAGGCGGATGAATTGTGAGAAGTTTTTGTGGAGTCTTAAGAGGACCCACCCACCTCCTTTTTTCACATTTACTGTCTCCTCTCCCATCTGATAAAAATGCATTTTATTAGTTTAACTTCCTGGTTCTCAAGCGACAAGCTGGGATCTGGATGTAGCCCCCAGGGACATGTCAAAACTAAACTTACCACCTCTCTCCTCTCTCTGCTGCCTTCCCCCTCCACCCTCCAGACCTTAGTGAATGTCACAGCCATCTGCCTGACACCTCCCTCCGTACCTTTCCTCTCCTATGCAGTAGGTGAGCAAGGCTTGTCCCTTCTCCCTTAAAGCCTTCTACTTAACTTGCATTGGCAAATCGTTTCTGTAAGAGGCCAGGAAACATTTTAGGCTTTGCAGGCCACGAGGAGCAACTGAGTTATAGCTGCCTCTCTGTGATTTGTGGCGCGCCAGCGGCAGTGAGAAGCGGTGAGAGCGCCCCATATGGTCTCTGTCACAACTCCTCAGCTCTGCTGCTGTAGTGCCAAAGCAGCCACAGATAATCCGAAAACCAGCGGGCATGCCTGTGTTCCGATAAAACTTTATTTATGGATACTGAAATTTTTGAATTTGTTGTAATTTTCATGTGCTATGAAGCATTATTCTTCCTTTGATTTTGCTTTCAACCATTTAAAGACGTAAAAAGCATTCCTAGCGCATGGGCCGAATGGAGTTTGCCACTCCCTGGTTCCAATGACGGTCATTCATTTATCCATTCATTCCGCAGTCACTCACTGAGTGCCTGCGATGGGCTGTGAGCCCTGTTGCAAGTACTAGAGGTAAACTAGTGACCAACATAGAAAAGAAGCCAACCTTCTAGTTCTTCCAGTTGGGGAGCTGGTACACTAGCAAAAAATTAGATAATTTCCAGGTGGTATGGGGCCTATAAAACAGGATACTGTGATAGAGTGGGGTGTTGGATGTTCCAATAGGCAGTTAGGGCAGGCTTCTCTAAGGAGGTGATATTTGACTAGAGACCTAAGGATGTGAAAGAAGACAGCCGTGTGAGTATTTGGGGGAAAATAATTTGAGGCAGAGGGGACTGCAGACGCACCTAACCCTGAATAGGGAAGTGTGCTTGATATGTTTGAAAGGACCAGAATATTCCAGGGTGGTTAGGGGGTGGTGAGCAAGGGATGAGAGGTTGGGGATGTGCCCGAGAGGGGGACAGGTGACAGGACCTGAGGAGCTGGATCGTTTTCTAGATGCAGCAGTGGAAGAGCCCTGGATTTGATTGAAGGAGGTGGCATGTTCTGATTTGTTCTGGAAAGCTCATCTGGCCTGTAGGGTGGAGGGTGGATTTGAAGAGGGTGGATTTGAAGAGGTGGATTTGATGAGGAAGGAAGTGAGGAGACCAGTTAGGAAGCTCAGAGTAGGGTGGTGGGAGTGGAGATGGTGAGAGGTGGATGGATTTGGAACGTATGTTGCAGGTAGAGGTAGCAGGTCATGCCGCTGGGTTGACTGGGGTGGAGGTGGGGGGTCTCGAGGGATCTCACCTCTTGCAGGTCAGTTGCGATGCACTTTCCCTGTTGTATTTTTCCCATCAGTTCCCATCTGAGCCTTCATTCTGCCACTAGAGACCTCTTCCTTTAAACAGTGAGGTAAAATAAAAGTTTGGAAAAAGTTAATGTCCTTAATGTAGAAAGTGCTTTTTGTAAATTATTTTTAACCCCCCCCCAAAAAAACAAAGGAACACATCACTTATAAGAATGGACAAAGAACGTGGATAGATACTTCATAATAAAAGACATGCAAAGTCCTCAACATATTTAGTCTCTCATATTTAGTAATCAAAGAATTGCAAATTTAATATGAAAGATAGCTTTAAAGAAAAATGTCAAAAAAAAAAAAAGAATAGATATTGGCAGAGGGTAGGAAAATGGTTTTGTGCTCCCTGGAGTGCAGTTTGGCACTATACCTTGCAAGTATCCTCCAGCCTAGCAATTCCTCTTCTAGAAATTTCGAATCAGGAAGCATCTGAGAGGTAAGCTATAAACATCAGAGTGCCTGCAGCAGAGCAGCCTCTAATACCACGAGATTTTCCACCATCTGAATGTCCACCAGGAGGAACTGGTTAAAATCAGGCTCACCTGTGCTTAGCACAAGGTCACACAAACAGAAAGGGCTGAATAATTATATTGAAACTGAATTTTAATGGTAGAAATGTTGGTCAGTGATGCTAAATGTTTTCATGGAGTTAGCAGGATACGAATTTCTCCTTAGGATGAGGCAAAAAGAGATGGCATGTCCAGAAATGGATTGCTTTTTAAAAGCAGGGACTGTGTGTACCGAGCATTCCTTAAGTATCCTTTTGTGGAAAGAATAGGTTGAAGGAATACATGCTGGCTCAGGGCCACATTCTTTTAAACATCCTCAGTAACAGCAAATCTTTATCTTTTGAGGGGTGGATTTGATTTTTTTGGAAACAGCCAAAATTCATTTGAAAGCCAAGTCTGGTGTGTCTGTTCACGTGACTATCTGTCTATCACCTTGTCGCAAATAGGTTTTAAGGCAGCTTACCAAAAAGCATACGGTAGGAAAAGATAACAGCGTAAATACATGAGCAAATCTGCAGAACGGAGGAAATAAGGGAAGGGAAAAAATCAGATGACTATGGGAGTGAAGTTTGATGAGCGAAGATGGTAACTGAGTTAAGCAATGCTGTTCAGGGTTAAAAAAAAAAAAAAAAAAGAGGACCCACCCTCAAGTGATCATGAGCTTGAGCAGTTCTGAATGAGGAGTAACAGAAATGTTCTGAAAATGGTGATGTTGGGGTACATACGCCAATGTCAGGGAGGGTGAGGTATGCTGCCATAACAAGCAACCCCGAAACCTCAGTGGTTAAAAGAACATGGTCTCTTTCTTGCTTATACTGCAAGTGTTTCATGAGTTGGTTTGGGGCTGCGAGACCCTTCAGGACCCAGGATGACAGAGCAACCACTACCCAGAATCTTGCTGGGGACCATGTCAAACAGCACATGGTTCTTAGAGCTTTTGCTGAGGAATGACACATGACATTTGTGTTTCATTTTCTAAAGCCCAGCCACACCTAACTTCAAGAGAGTGAGAAAATGTAATCCTAATGTGCTTGGAAGGAGAAAAGGAGCAAGCTGAATCTATGAGGACAGCTCCATTGTCCCCCACATGGGCAGTCACTCATAGGATGCCCCATTTCTAGTCTGTTTCAGTTTCAGTCTTTTATTGTCACACCTAGAGCAGTGCCTTTCAAGCTGAATTTAATGCTTCTAGAACAAGGCTCCTCAAAACGAATTTCCTGGATCGATGCTGCGAAGAGTCCACGGTGCAAACTTCAGCAGGTGCCCTTAGCTCCCGAGAGCCACCGTTAGCTCTTATTCTTCCAAATTGGCTTCTTGCCTCCCTTAAGCTATCTTAGTGTCAGCACACTGCTGGGCACACTAGTAGGTACTTGACCTACATTTTTGAACAAATGTGGTCATTTTATACCTGATGCCCTGTGATTTTTTTTTTCCTGCCTGATAAGTCCATCTGTCACAACCTTGGATTCAACAAAAATAAATTTTTATATGTGAGCACCTACTATGTGCCGTGCTTTCTGCAGGGTTCAGTGGATACAGACCAGGCATGGAGCTGAGGTCAGCAGCTCTTCCTCGGGGAGCCCACGGGGACGGCTCTCCCCTCCAGGGTGCTCTGCCAGGTGACCTCTTTCAAGAGACTCAGGTTCACACTTCAGGTTTTCTGTTGAAACTTTCTAGGCATTTAGCATCCTTTTCTCTTTCTCAGATGCCTTAATTCCTCCTCCCTTCTCATTTGCTTGTCAGATGCACAGAGAACTCCCAGGTTAGTCAACAAAAAAACTAAGTTGTAAAAATTATTTAGAGATGCTATTTTAAAAATTCTACAGAAATGAGTCCTTGTCCTAATTCAATCATGAGAGAGGATCCTTATTTTAGCAGTGGCTCATGGAAGAGTGTCATTGAGCCCTTTGTTTCTGATTTGTAGTATAATTCAGGAATAGAAGTAGGAAAACTTTGAATTTAGTTTGAGTCTACCGTTCTCATTTATGAAGTGTTTATTGATAAATCGCTACGAGCATTTGTTGTGCTTGGAGTGAAAATACAACCGCGTTGAGGAGCAGTTGATAATCAAGGACATGCTCAAAACAAAGCCTAATCTGACTCAGACCAACATTTTCATGTTATAAAGAGGGTTCCAAATACGTGGGGCCTGTCTTCTGGTATGGGCACATCAGCTGTCCCCGTGTGGTATTACTGCCGTGGGCTCAGACCACTGCTTCCTCAACACTGGTGTGCTCGCATGGCACTGGGGCTTCTGTTAAAATGCAGATTCTGATTTAGCAGGTCTGGCTGGAGCCTGAGTCTGAAGGAAAAAACAGACTCTCTACTCACACTCCACACTGTTTCTCTACACGCACAGCACAGAACACTGCCTGGACTTGATGGGGCGATTGGTTTCCCCACACGCCAAGCCAGTTCGCCGGCAGGTGGACACGGCTGCGTCTCTTATAGTTCAAATCAGTGCGACACAGTCTTCCTGCAGTGGGAGTCAGATCCCACAGGTTAAGGGCTCAGTCCCACAGGACTGCCCCCCACTTCTGCCAAGTACTGTCACTCAGGAAATTCCAAGGGTTTTAGGAGTTATGCCCCAGGAACTGGGGACAAAGACCAAATATATTTCATATTATACCACACTGAGATTCTGCGTTTCCAGCTAGCTCCCAAACGACGCCCCAGTCTGCGGGCCACAGTTTGAGTAGCAAAGCATTTGTGTACCCTTAGGGGTTTTTAAGTTTGTCTGCAAGATATGTTAAATCCTAGAATTAGGTTGGATTTAGTTTTCTTTCTTCTTCTTCTTCTTCTTTTTTTTTTTTTTTAAAGTGGATTATATGAGGCTACACGGGGTCATGGAAAGAGCACAGGTTTTAGAATTAGACCTTTCTTTGAGTACATTTAATCTGAGGACAGAGATACGGCGGCTGGTGTTCCTGTTTGACCAGAGGGGGTCTCCTGATCACGAGGTGGAGGTGGGGCTTGAGAAGGCTTTCCTAGGGCCAGCGCCAGGGCCAGGAGCCTGTCCCTGCAGTATTCGTTGAGTAGCAAGGCCTGGGGCAGGGTCTGGACCTCGGCAGAGAGAGAGCCCTGGATGGTCTTGCCAGACACCAACAGTGTTGGGAAAGATGTGCAGCTGGCATGTGGCCTCTGCATCTGGAGCAGTTTGTCAGGTCCAAGGGGCTGCTGGACGCTTTGTGTGGTTTGGTTTGTGAGCTGGATTGTGAGCCCCGCCGCTACCCTCAGTGTGGACTGCTTAGACCATGTTGAAGAATGGGGCAAGAGAGTGGCAGGTCTGGGTTCATATCCCAAATCAGCCCCTGCTGCCTGTATGACCCGAGGCAAGTTGCAGAATCTTTCTAACTTTCACAGGGCTCCTGTGAGAGTCCTTGTACACACTCTGTACGTGGGGTTTACATTCCCGCATGCTCTAGAGATCATAGTTGAATGCAAAGGCTGCCTGTCAATTGGAACTTCCACTGGGGGGCTGCTGGGGGAGGGAGACGCTTTTCCACAGGCCCTTCTGAGGTCATGGTGCAAGACTGTTTTGTTGCAGCCTTGTGTTCAGGGCATAGGTTACCTGGGCATCTTATTAAATGCTGATTTGGATTCAGTAGGTCTGGGGTGGGACCTGAGATTCTGCATTCCTCACAAGCTCCCAGGGGATGCAGCAGCTGCTGATACTGGGACAGCACTTGGAGCTGCATGCAAGGAGGTATAGCACTTTCTTGGGGGACTTCAGGGCGTAGATCCTACAAGCTAAAGCAAGCAAAGCTGCCATGTCTGGCCATTGCTGGTTTGTTTGAAACTGCAACGTAATGGTTGCTGCTGCTCAGGCTGGGCTAATTAGTCTTAATTGCTTCTTACCTGGGTCTGATGGGCCTCCGGCTGCCTGGACACCCCCAGAAGAGGCTCTTCTTATAATAAGGAAAAGAGGTGAAATTCAAGAGGCTGCTGAAGGACTTAAGCATTCCTTTCGTCTTTTTTGCCTGTTCCTGGGGTGAAGGAAAGGTTTGTTTCAAGGAGCTGGATGGAAAATCCCTTTTTAAAGTATTGCAGTGGGGCCCAAAATCTAACCCTGGGCCTGTGTTCTAGGGCTCTCCACTGCCGATGGTGGCAGTGCCACAAGGGTGGCATCTCCTGCAGCCCCTCGGTGCAACCCGCAGGTCTTTGCTGTCCAAGACTTAGTCTCTCTCCTCTGCTGCCTGGGTTTCTGCTGTGGCCCTAACAGGAGTGGCCGTCTCTTTTATACCCTAGTGACATCCATCCTCCCTAGGGACACAGCAGTGATTTTCTTCTAGCCACTCTGATCACAGAACTCTCCTGTTTAAGATTTTTCATCACTTCTACAATATAACAGGCCTTTGCTTTGTTTACAAGGCCCTTCGGACCGGGCCCCTGGCCACCTGCCCAGCTGCCTTTTTAGCCATTTCTTCATAATGTCGTCAGAGCCACGTGGAACGACCGAATTCTCGTATTCGACTTTGCTTTCTCTTGCTGCCATGTCCTTGCGC
>CM052441.1:104843741-104856355 GCA_028533085.1 Varecia variegata
TTGTCTGGTTAATTTCTTTCTATTTTTTAGTAGAGATAGGGTCTCGCTCTTGCTCAGGCTGGTCTCGAACTCCTGAGGTCAAACGATCCGCCTGCCTCGGCCTCCCAGAGTGCTAGGATTACAGGCGTGAGCCACCGTGCCTGGCCCCCCCATCCTCTCTTAACCACTCCCTTTTCTTTTTCTTTTTGACAGCTCTCTGGAGATACAATGCACTTGCCATTGAGAGTGTGCAAGTCAGTGTTTTAGGATATTCATGGAGTTGTACAACTGTTACCGTGATTAATTTCAGAGCATTTTCATTACCCCCAAAGCAACCCATGCTCATTAGCGTCACTCGTGTTCCCCCAACCTCCCCAGCCTGAGGCAGTCACTAACCTGCCTTCTGTCTCTCTGGATTTGCCTATTCTGGGCATTTCACATAAATGGAATTATGTAATATGTGGCCTTTTGTGTCTGGCTTCTTTTACTTAGCGTGATGTTCTCAAGGCTCATGTGTGTTGTAGCATGACAGCACTTCATTCCTTTTTGTGGTTGAATAATATCCCACTGTATGGATAGAGCATGTTAGACTTACCCATCCATAGTTGGTGAACATCTGGGTTGTTTCTCCTTTTTGGCCAGTGCGAATATTGCTCCTGTGAACACTTTTCTACCAAGATTTTGGGTGGATAAATGTTTTCAGTTCTTTTGGGTATATATTTATAGCATATGGTAACTCTATATTTAACAATTTGGGAAACTTCTGGACTGTTTTCTGAAGTGGTGACACTATTTTACAATCCGACCAGCTATGTATGAAGGTTTTAGTTTCTCTCTATCGTCACCAACACTTGTTATTATCTGTTTTTTTAATTACAGCCATGCTAGTGTAGATGAAAAGGCAGCTTATTGTGGTTTTGATGCATTTCCCTGATAATTAATCATGTTCAGCACTTTTCATGTGCTTATTGGCTGTTTGTATATCTTCTTCAGAGAAATATCTTTTCAGATGCTTTGACCATTTTTAACTGGATTATTTATTTTTTTGGCTATTGTCACTTTTCTTTCCCTTTTTGGCCAGGTTAACTTGTTCTCATTTCTTGGCTTTGAGTGTTAATCTCTTGGGAAGACTCTGCTCGTACATCTCCCTACAGTCTTCCTCTATACTCCTTAACCCTCCATCTGCTGGGGTGGAATTCTGTTGTACATTGTGGATTCCATGAGGTCAAGAATTGGGTCTCTGATCTTAATAGGCTCAGCCCTTAGTGCAGAGCCAGACATAGGCACTGGATACAAAAAAGACTGTAGTTTAGTCATCTCGACTACGGTGCTGATGCAGTCAAGATTCTGAGTTTGCTACCCATGATAGTTATTTGGCTTCACATGGAAAAAAAATAACAATAAAGAGTTTGCAGAGAGACACTGCTACAGAATCTGTGTTCCCCACCCAGGCATCTCACGCATGCGTACTATGGGTACCAAGACGGATTAGGGAAGAGCGGTGCATGACTCAAAGCAGAACATCCTCGCTGCAGGGCAAATAACTCAGATTCCATGAAGTCACCTTGTGTATATAGGGCAGCAAACCATTATTATTTCCTGCTGGAGAGAAAAAGAGGCATTGAGGACTTCAGCCTCCCTTGGGGCCAATTTGATTACTAGGGCAACTCCTAGGATGGGCATCTTGAGGGAGGAAGTCTGGTGCAGTGGTGAGGAGTAGTGTTTAGGGTTGAACAGACCTGGGTTTGGGTGCCAGTTGGATATGATTTTGGGCACATAGCTTACCTCTCTGTGGACCTCAGTTCTCATGTCTTTAAATGGGAGTAATAAGACCCACATCAGAGGATTGTTGTGAAAGTTAGAATTCTCTCCGCAGAGAGCCTGGCATCAGTGCTCAGTATGTGCCGCTAGTCGCTGCTGTTATTATTCCTTGTTTCTCACCCGTCACTCAGAATGCTGGTCATTACTATGTGCTTTTTCTTAGTAGAAGACACCTGCTTCCTTGAGAGCCCTTCCAGACCTCTTGGTCACCATTTTTGGTGGCGACCTTGTTGTTCTGACCCCTGGCCACTTCACCTTAAGTCAGTTTCAATCTTAGTTCTTCCAAGCCCCTTTTTGTCTGGTTTTAGCATAATCATTGGAAATATGTTTGCCCAGGGAAGTGTCGGCCCTTCTGTGGGTCTTCAAGTTTGTCATGGTATATTTGGACTATAAACTTAGACCAGAAATTCCTTTTCACTCTCTCAGATCTTCCCTGCGTTTGATAAAATATGACCAAGATTAGAATCTTAACAACAGTTAAGTGGACTCTTATCTTTGAACAGGTGACAGATAAACCAGCCTGTAAACACAGATTTTTCTGCAGCAGATTGCACCCAGGGACCCCTGAAATGTGTCCCTGCTCAGTATAAGGGAAAATGCTCTCCTCTCATTTGGGACCACAGGACCTGTAGATGTTTTCAAGGTGATGCGCTCTGCAATGTGGCAGAGGGGACATTGGTTCTTTCAGCCGGCCAGCTGCAGTTTTCAATGCTCCGCATGTGCCTTAGGACCCCTGTGTCCTGGCCCTGTATTCTGATCCTTCAAGGTGGCACTTGCAGGGCTCTCAGCTCATCCTTTTTCTCCAGTTCCCTCTGTTAACCAGGGAACACAGAAAAAGTCTCCACACTGGACTCATGACAGCCACCCCTGAAACAGGGCAGAGAAGGTCTTCGTGTTTCTGATTCCTTACTTTGAAAAGAAGGGGCAGTTTTTGGTGTTCAGCAGGAAAAGAAAAGGGTGGTGGTGGTGAGTCTCTTTCAAAGATCTGCTGTCCCTCTAGCTATGAATAGGTTCCTAATGCATGCTGATTAGGAGTGTGGCGTCCAGAGGCAGTGAGCTGGGGTTCAGCCATGTTCACAGGGCTGTAGGAGACAGGCTCTGTGTATGCTCTGAAGGAGCCCTGTGGGGTGTGGTCATCCGAGGTCCTGATGGGGTTTAGAATTTCAGGTGGGCTTCCTCTGCCCCACCGGGAGAAAATAGCCAGAGTGAAAATGAAGCCAGGCTCCTTCCTCACCTACGCAGGAAGTCCTGTGTAGAGATGTTTTGAGCATGTTGGGGAGGAGGAGCCCTCCTGGCGGGGGAGATATTGGGAATGGGGCTTGCCCAGCCATTGGCGGGCATCGCAGGGCCACAGAGCCAGCTCTGGCCCCAGCCCTTTGCCCCTGGTGCAAGAAGCCGGTGATGTTGGGACGTGCGTGGGAGGCCTCCCATCTCCCAGTCCTGGTGTGCACCGGTGCTAGCTTCAGGGGGCCTGGATACAGCAGCTGCCCTTCCTGCTACATACACCCCCAGGGGACTGGGACATGGGTTCTGGGTCACTCTCTCCAGGAATCCCTCGGGCTCTGTGGGACCTAGTTTGAAAACCCAGTGTTCTGTGATGCTAAATGCTGACATTCCTCTCTGCCCAGCGCCACCAGTGCTGTTCTGGTTTGTTTCCAAATCGCGTGCCAGGGTGGTTGGGGTGCTTTGTTACTCTGGCTGCTGATCTGCTTTATTATTAGTCTTGGGGAAATGATTTCTCTGAGAAGCAGTAGAAGGTGTAAATTATGCTTCACTGCAAATCATCAAGACTATATATATATTCAGCTACAGCTGCAAGTCTCTTGCAAATGAGGACCGATGTGCGACGTGGCCAAGTTGGAAAGGGTTACGGTGCAGACAGGCAGCTGACATGATTGATAATCACATGGTCACCTGTACTTGCTTTCTATGGTTTGTGGGGGCCGGGGAGGAAGAGCAGCAGCCGTGCTTAGAGGCTGTACTCCATCTAGGAAAGCTGCGATTCGAAGGTAACTGGCACCCACGTAGGAGTGGACATGTTCTCCATTAACCTGGTCCTTGGTAACTCTTGTGTGTCCTCTGAGCCACGGACCCATGCACCTTGACACCTTTGTGCCCTTGCACACTTCTGCTGCCTCTATCTGCAGGCTCTTCCTCTCATCCCTGCCTAGGGAATGATAATCCTCATTGAGACCCAGCCCAGGGACACCTTCCTCTGTGTGGCCTTTATTCTCTCCCCAGGCAGAGTCCTTTCTTCCTTTGGCTTCCATAGGACCACCTGCTGGGATGGCACCTTCCACTTGGGACTGCAATGACTTATTTATATAACTGTTCCCCCTACTCTACTCAGAGCTCTGCATGGGGCCAGGACAGATGCTCTGTAAGCTTCTGTAACTGCTCTGGCCTGGCACGTGCATGGTGCCTCCGAAGTCTGGCTCGGCAAGTATTTGATGGCTGGATGGGTGGATGGAATGGATGGATGGATGGATCAAAGAGGATACAGGGAGAGCTTCCCTTAGCGAACGGGCACATTTTGTCTGATTTGGCTCATGGCTTACCCAGCCTTTCTCTGCAAAGTGACGAGTAGCCTTGTTGTGAGGTGAAGCTTGAGGTCACGGAAGGCTGCGGTTGGAAGGGCTGTGTCCAGGTCAGCTCAGAGCGCCACACATCAAGGAAAGGCCACCGGGTCCTAGAGAGTAAGGCCCTTGGAGCCTGGGTCAGGACACCCAGGAGGGCAGGTGAAAGAGGAGCAGGCAGTGCTGGGAACGGGACCTGCTGGTCTGTGGGGCTGCTGCAGGGATAGGGGCTCTCGTGGGGGCTCTGGGTCCCCCATACCCACTCCACACACATTGTTATTGGCCCTTTGACTTTGCAGAAGTCACGTAAGGTCTCTGAGCTTCAGTTTCTTCATCTGTCAAAGGGGCGGCAACACCCGTTCTGCTGCCTCTCGGGGTAACTGGAAGGATTTTGGAGGTGATGGTGGACGTGAACGTGATTTGAAGTCCACAGGTGAACCTGTGATGAAAGCAAGTGCTGTTCCGGGAGGCCGTGCCGGGAGGGGAGTGGGGAGTCTGGTGCTCGAGGGCCCAGCTGTCCCAACTCTCCCAGGGTGGCTAGGCCCAACCCCTCCAGCCTCTGCTGTGGTCGTCCTTTCTCCACTGGCCCCTCTGAAGTTGCTTCTGAGGGCTCCTCCTCCGGCCCCTGCTCAGGCATTAGAAAAGCTGCTGGAATCCTCGGCGCAGACCAGCTTTAACCGTTTGCAGTGGGAGCTCCGTCAGCCTCGTGGTCTCCTTCAGCCTTTCCCTCTGCCTTTGACTGAGCCTCTCTGAGGCTCCAGGTGTGTTCTCAGGCCTGGGATGCAGCTGAGAATGAGACGGAGTGGACAGGACTCAGGGGTCCCGGTGGCCAGAGGGCTCGTGGTCCCTGGGGACCCAGGCAAGTGGTCCGGGAGATGTGCCCAGCATGGCCCAGGGCTTTGGGAGCACCCAGGGGCTGTGATGGGCTGAGCCAGGCCCCCTCCAATTCATATGTCGGCGTCCTAACCCCAGAACCTCAGAACATGACCGTATTTGGAGATAAGGTTCTTAAAGAGGTAAGTTAAAATGCAGTCATTAGGATGGACCCTAATCCAGTAGGACTGCTGTCCTTATAAGAAAGGGAAATTAGGACAAGACACCCACAGAGGGAAGACCTTGTGCAGACATAGGGAGAATCCTCGGAAGAAACCTTGACCTTGGACATTCGGCCCCCAGAACTGCAAGGAAGTAAGTTTCTGTTGTTTAAGGCCCCAGACTGTGGTGCTTTGTTGTGCCAGCCAAGCAGTGTGACACAGGCCCCTCCCTGAGCGGGCCCGGCCACCTACCCACATAGTTCTGCGTGACAGCAAAACCTTGAAAAAACCCAGGGACGCTCTGTGCATCCCATTTTTCTCCCTAACACGTATTCCTACCTAACAGGCCCCGTATTTAATATCCCACCTATTTACCTTGTTGATCATGTGTTTCTTTCACTAGAATGTGAGCTCCGGGAGGGCAGGGCTGTGTGTCAGGTGCAAGCCCCCAGAGGCACTGGGTTTTGGAAGAATTCTGTCTGCAACAAGGGCATGAAGTCAAATTCCTCACTCAGGGCCTCCATTTAGGGTTTTTAATTAAAATAGCTGGTTTTCCGCATCTGGGTTTCTGCTTTGAGCTCACCCTGCCAGGCGACTCACTGTTGGTTCTACAGACTGCGTCCTCTATATCTCCCTAGTCTCTGCCCAGTCACCAAATGTGATTAATGTGTTAAAAAGCAGAGAAGAAAGCTTCCTTTATTAGTTTTTGTTTACACTTGGTGGACTGAGCCATAGATGATATTAAACTAAGTTGCAGCAGCCAATGAGTTTGAACGTCGCCCCCCTCCAGAGGTGCACTCGACGAGTCCAGCAACCAGAACACCCCAGGGTGGGCCCTTACCCATTTTATTCACTTATTCGTATTTGGGGAATGAATGAGTTCGTCGGAATAAAGGACAGCTAAGTCCATGCCGAGCATTTCCCAGTGGGATCAGGTGGTCTTTGGTGCCAGCCCCGTCCTTCCAGCGTCCTTCCCCTGGGCTCACTGCTCTGTTTTCCTTCCCAGGCTGGTCCTTTCTTTGGGTCTGCAGCCCTGATGAAGAGCAGACCTGGCATCCCGTTACCTCCGTAGTATAAGAGGAAGGAGGGTCCCCTTTTGTACCTCCGAGTGCCCCTGACTTTGGGAAGCTCATGCCTTGCCAAGGAGTCTCTGGTGACTCCCCCGTGCCTCCTGCTCTGTGTCCAATTTTCTCTTCATGTTTCTCTCCCTTTTCCCCCCACCCCTGCTTTTTAAAAAATTGTGCTAAAACTCATAAAACATAAAATCCACCCCTTTAAAGTATACAGTTCAGTGGCATTTAGTACATTCACAGTGTTGTGCAATCATCACCACAGTCCAGTTGCAGATTTCCGTCACCCCGAGAAAGGACCCCCGTGCCCATTAAGCGGTCACTCCCCATGCTCCTCCCTCCCCCAGCCCCCAGCCTCTGGCTACTGCTCATCTGTCTTCCATCTCTACGGATTTGCATATTCTAGGCGTTTCATACAAATGGAATCAGAAAATGTGGCCTTCTGTGCCTGGTTTCTTTCAGTTGGCACGATGTCTTCAGGGTTCACCCATAGAGTGACGTGTATTCATTCCTTTTTATGTCTGAGTAACATTCCACTGTTGGGATTCTCCATACTTTTTTATCCATGCGTCAGTCAACGGACGCTTGGATTGTTTCCCTGTTTAGGCCGTTGTGAGTAGCGCCGTCCACTTCTCCTTCCGTCTCCCGTTCTGCCTTCAGATGCTGCCTCTTTGTGCTGTGTCGAAGCTGCCGAGGTCACCGGTAGTGCAGGAAGCGCTTGTTGTGAGATGACGAGGCAGGCACACCCAGCCCGGCTGTGGGTCCATTCCTGAGATTTTGTTAAGCCTCAGTTCGCTCATTTCCTAGATGGGTATACAATTCCCTGCCTTGTTCCCTCAGCCCTGCAGTGTTGCAAGAGGCACAAATCATGGAATGTGAGTTTAACCCCTTCTAAGCTGGAAAGTCAGATGTCAGATGATAGTTATTTGTTCCTCATTTTTCCTTTGATTTTCTCCATTTTTTTTTTTTTTTTTGGCTTCCTCTTTTCTCCTTTATCTAATTGCTGCATTTAGATTCCCTTTTCCTTTCTTCCTTCCTCTTTCTTCAGGGACATAGCAGAGTGTGGAAGAGAGTGTTCTGTACAGTGTCGTGCGGGAGGTGAGCAAGATGATTGGCCGTCACACGGGGCATCCTTGAGCACAGCGGGGCAAGCTGCAGAGGAAGGCGGTTGGTGCCACTAGCTGTGGGTGATGGGGTGAAGTCAGCCAGGACTGGACCAAGGTTGGGGGGAGCGCAGGCTGCGTTGGCGTGTCATCCCATCTGGCTTGCATCTACAGACTTAGTTTACAGACAGCTTTGAGGCCTTTTGCAGTCCAGGAAGTAGCCAGATTGATGGATACTTAGGCAGATATTAGAATCCAAACAAGCAGACCCGAGGGACACGTAGGGGAAAGCGGCAGATGGAGGTGTGTGCTTTCCCTGCTCTGTTGCTTTTGCGAATGCTAAATCTCATGCCACCCTGTGCCTATTGTTTTCCCAGCTGAAGTTGAAGCTTCTTGAAGGCAAAGGTGATGACTGTCTTTTATTTCTCCTTATTGTGCTTGTTTGTGGTGCCCCTCATAGAGTTCTGAACATAAGTGACATTTAATATAGGACTAAATATGTTATTTAGTCCTCTAATGGTTACAGAGGGCTTTTATGCAGAATTTCTCACTTTATCTTCTCAACAGGCTGACAAGGTGGATTCCGTTTCTTAGATAAAGAAAGTTAAGGCTCAGAGAGGCGGAGGAACTTGCTCAGGACACACAGCCATCCAGAGGTTCCAACACACTGCTTGGTACCAGTGCTCTCCACTGTTCACCCCTCCCTTGCGGGGTCTGTGGTTTTTATGGCAGATAAGAACCATGTGGCTGCACTTATTTAAGGAGATGGGAAATGAATCCTTATGCAGTTGGACCTCATTCATTTTGGAGATTTTTTTCCCCTAACATCTTAAAATTTTCAAGTCCAGAAGAAGTTCTATAAAAGTTGCAGGTGGCCTTTCCCTATTACTCAAGCGGTATAGATTCCTCTTGTCTCAACAAACTTCAGAGACACTTCAAGGAAAATTGATTTCCTGCTAAATTGGTGTGTTCCTCATTTGCTACCAGAGGGCCTGATTTAAGGAACTGTTGTCAACGATTCTTGGTGACAGGCACAGAGCCAGCTGTGAGTTGGGTTCCGGGTTCTCTGTTGGAGCCCTGCTTGGACCAAGTTACTGAGAAGTCTGGCTCCGACTGGGTCTGGCAGCAGGGCTGGTGTGTTGGAGTGAGTAAGCCCAGGGAAAGCTTGCCTAGAGGAAATTCAGTCAAGATGTTCAGTTTTAACACCTCTGGTTTTCTTCCAAACCAGAAGAGGAAAAGATTCTGACTTAAGGGAAGGAAGTTTTAGGGTTTTCCATGAATGGAACTCAGAGCCTGATGGATCATGGATTCTTTGTGGCTCAGGTGAAACTACAGAGAGAGAAATGGGGCCTGGGAGTTAGAAGGACTTTTGCCCTTAACTGGGCCATAGGCAAATTGCTGAGCTTAAAAAACAATTGATCCCAGTGGTTTGCTGGCTCAGCCACAGAAAGTGCCAGCTGGCCTTTGAGTTGTTGAGGGATCTGCGGTGGTATTATGTGTGTCTGTGTGGCAGAGGGAGACTTTTAAGCTCAGAGACCTCCTGAGCTCAAAGGAGGTAACAGAGCTGCAGGGCATAAGATGTGAGGTTAAAAGACCACTTCTTTCTTGTTGGAACCTTTGGCACATTAACAAGATAAGGGGTTCATTCATTGAACAAACGCTCGTCTAACGCCCGTTGTGTGCAGGGCACACAACCTGAGAAGCTGGAGGTACAGTAGTGAGCAAAACTGACAGGCATCCCTGCCTTTGTAGAGTATACATTGTAGCTGGGGGGGGACAGACAGCAAACAAAACTAAGTAAACTGTGTGGTGATTTAGAAAGTTTGTAATTTAAAATGGAATTCTCAGAGAAGGTCTCATTAGGAGGGGACATCTGAGCAAAGCCCCGGAAGATGAGAGAGTGTGTGTTTCTGGGAGAAGAGCATTCCAGCCAGAAGGCAGAAAGAACAGCATGTGCAGAGGCCCTGAGGCCTGAGCATTCCTGGAGAGGTCAGGAAATAGCAAGGAGGACAGTGTGGCTGGGGCAGAGGGAGTGTGTGGCATGGGGAGTATTAAAGATGGGGACAGGGAAGTGACTGGACTGAGGGCTGGGCAGGGCCCAGGGCCTTGGAGACTCTTGTGAGGACCTGAGTGCCAGGGGAGCCCTTAGAGAAGGCATTCAGCAGTGCATGGCTTGACTGGGCCTGATGTTTACAAGGATAACTCTGGTGCTTTGTAGAGAATGAACCATGGGGAGAAAAGGGTGAAAGGAGGGAGACAAGTGAAGGGGTTGTTGCAGTGATACTCATGAGAGATGACGTTGACTTTAACCAGAATATTAGATGTGGGATGGCTGACTCCATTGGATTTTGGAGGTATTTTCAAGGTAATGCCAATGGGATTGGATGATAAATTGAATGTATAAAGTTTGAGAGAAAACTTGAAGATGGTTTAAAAGATTTTGGCATGAGCAAGTGGAAGGAAGGAGCCAGTTTTAAATGAGAAGGTAAAGACTGAAGAAGCAGGTTTGGGGAGAAGATCAAGAGTATGTTTTAGACAGGCTGAGTTTGAGATTCTTATATATTAATATGTTCAAGTAATGATGTTGAGTAGGCATTTGGGAAGAGGACTCTTTAGTTCAAGGAGATATAAATTTGAAGTCATGGCCAGGCACAGTGACTCATGCCTGTAATCCAAGCAATTTGGGAGGCCGAGGCAGGAGGATTGCTTGAGGCCAAGAGTTGGAGACCAGCCTGAGCAAGAGCAAAATCCCATCTTTACAAAAAATAGAAAAATTAGCTGGGCATGGTAGTGTGTGCCTGTCATCCCAGCTACTCGGGAGGCTGAAGCAGGAAGATCACTTGAGCTGAGGAGTTTGAGGCTGCAGTGAGCTATGATGATGCCACTGCACTCCAGCCTGGGTGACAGGGCGAGACCCTGTCTCAAAAAAAAAAGATTGAAATCATTATAGTGTAGGGGGTCATCAAGCTGCCATAGTGGATGAGATCACCTAGGGAGTGGGACAGATGGAGAAAGGGTCCAGAGACAGGGCCTAGAGGCACCTAAAGTAAGAGGACTGGGTGGAGGAGACCAACCACAAAGGAGAAGGAGCAGCCACAGGGTGGGAGGAAAACCAGACAGTCCCTCCCTCCCTCCCTGGGTTCAGCGAAGGCAGCCATGGAGTCATCAGGGCTCTCAGGAATGTAAAACACTGAGGGACACTAAGCACACCCCAGACAATATCTGAGATGAGGTTGCAGCCACAGGGACAGTGCACGTTCTCTGGTGTTGTCAGCATCCTTTTTAGTACAAACATAAATATAAGCTTTAGCATGGCTAAAGTCAACGTTTGCATTTCCCTCAGCCCCCTCCAGGCCTCACTGGCAGGCTCAGCCCGCAGATAGTTCTAGGGAATGAGACACTGTCCATGAGGTTTCACATTGTGCTGAGTGTAGCTGTGATTTTTTTTTAATTATTAATTTTTAATCATACAAGTAATATACAAATTAGATCACGCATCCTCAGTAGGGGTGATACTGCCCCAAAGGGGGAGGAAATTGGTTCTTGGATGGCAAAAGCATCCTAGGTCTCACAGTGGTTTGTGGCCCTCCAATGGCCACAGTACGTCAACAGATATGCGGCGTGTCTGTGGGATTAAAATTTCATGGTAGTGGGGGAGTGATTAGCAAAGAGATATCTTAAAAGGCTCCTTCAAGAGGGTGATAATGAAAAAAAGCTTGAAAAACCCAGAATTATTCTACCGCCTTTTAACTACCTCCCCAGCCCCCTGTGGAAATACACTTTGATGACTGGTGGGTTTAGTTCTTCTTTTAAATAAATAAAATAAGATGTTATTTCTTCTTTTTTTCCCACTCAGTAATATATCTTAAAGATATTTTCTTGTTAGCACATGTCCATCAGTGGTTATTCATAAAATCTCTATGGTATTCTATAGTATACATGTAGCATAGTTTATTTTCTGTGCCTTAGTTAATGGATAGTTAAGTGTTTCTAATTTTTTCTTTCTTTTTTTTTTTTCTTTTTGCTGTTAAAATACCATTGCAGTAATTTTGCACAAGTGCCCATGTTTGATGACTCCCTTGAGGGTGGCAGAAGAAGATGCTGAGTTCTAGGGCCAGTGGTTCTTCAAACAGGCTGAACTCCTACGAAGGGAACGGGGGTTGAACGCTAATCTCACCTCAGTCTCCCTAACCGGCCCTTGGATCACATTGTCTCCTTAATCTTTCTGACACCCACAGGAGACTGATTTTTTTTTCACGTCCTACTCTAGCTATGGGAAGACTGAAGTTTAAAGATATAACTTTAAACAAGTTAGAAATAGACCGGTCTAGACAGTACACTTGTTTAGACAAGTTAGAGATAACGTGAAGGCCACACAGCAGGTAGTGGCAGAGTAAAGGACCCAGAGCAGGGTCTGCCCATAAGCTCGTCAGATGGCAAGTGAGAGAGGGTCTTGGGGGTCCCTGGGGTCTCTGATCGAATGTGCCTGGCTGTCCCAGGGCCTAGCTCATAGTAGGCCGGGTCCTGACTTTATCAATATGATGATCATTTTTATTCAGTGAAGAGTTCCTTATTTTTCAAACATTAGAATGCTTAAAATTGTTTTTATTATCTTGTGTTTTCACTTACTAAGCAGAATAGACAAAATTATTCTTTAAAAAAGATCAGTTCGTAATATATTAGGTAAAGGCTACAAAATACCATGTACAATAACATTCCAAATTTACGGGGAAGAAGCATGCGTGTGTGCACACGAGTATAAAAGAAAGTCTGGAAAAGAGTCATCAAAGTGCTAATGACAGTTCTTGCTGGGAGAAGGGATAAAGGAATGTTTAGTTCCTTTTTGGGGCTTTCTCTGGCGAGCCCCCTTCTCCGATTTCCTTCAGATAACATGTATGAATATTGTAATTAGAAAAACATAATACATTATAAAAGAGAAGTATCCATAAATATTTCATTAGAAAGTAAAAAAGGGGAAACTAGGAAAGAAAGGAGATATTTCGCTAACTTGGTATGGGTAAGCTCTGATGC
>CM052441.1:104856855-105007209 GCA_028533085.1 Varecia variegata
AGTGAAGAGTTCCTTATTTTTCAAACATTGGAATGCTTAAAATTGTTTTTATTATCTTGTGTTTTCACTTACTAAGCAGAATAGACAAAATTATTCTTTAAAAAAGATCAGTTCGTAATATATTAGGTAAAGGCTACAAAATACCATGTACAATAACATTCCAAATTTGTGGAGAAGAAGCATGCGTGTGTGCACACGAGTATAAAAGAAAGTCTGGAAGAAGAGTCATCAAAGTGCTAATGACAGTTCTTGCTGGGAGAAGGGATAAAGGAATGTTTAGTTCCTTTTTGGGGCTTTCTCCGGCAAGCCCCCCTCTCCAATTTCTTTCAGATAACATGTATGAATATTGTAATTAGAAAAACATAATACATTATAAAAGAGAAGTATCTATAAATATTTCATTAGAAAGTAAAAAGGGGGAAACTAGGAAAGAAAGGAGATATTTCGCTAACTTGGTATGGGTAAGCTCTGATGCCTGTGTGGAAATTTGAGTTCTCCTTGCGAGGGAGATGAAGGAACTCCCTTAGGACACCCCCATCCCCACTGGAAAGGAGCCAGTGGTCCTGGTACCTTTTGCTCCGAGAGCTCTGCAAGGCTGGCCGGGGACAGAATGACGTTGCTGTGTAATAGCGGTCTCGAGGCCCAGGTGGGGCCCTCTGGATGTTGCCTCTGGGTGGGGCAAGGTGACAGGATGTCTGAACCAGCCCACCCGCCGGGTGTCCTGTTTCCAGACCCTGACAGCTAGTGGCTGTCCTTCCAGAGGAGGCTGAAGTCTCACCCGCTGTGGGGGCTGCCGTGGGGGCGGGGCTGGAGCCGAGGGGCTCTACGCAGGAGGGGTGAGTGCGGTGGAGCCTCTGCTTGCATGCACTTCGGTGGCACAGCTCTATTTTAGATGTCCAGAGGGAAAAGGCAGGTTTGACCTTTCAAAGGCACTCTTGGCAAAAAGCTAATGTTTTTAAACCACTGGATGAAGCTCGCTACCTAGCGAGCAATCTATAGAACTTGATGCATAAATGGCGTTGCTAAGTAAGGAAGAGGAGGTGGAGATCGATGAGGGAACCAAGTTGGTGCCACAAGACCCTTCAGCGGGGTTAGAACAAAGGCTCCCCTAGGGCAGCACGTGCAGTGGGTTCTTTGTGTTTTAGAAGCAGCAAGATGAAGTCCAGGTACATCTCTAGGGCAAGATGAGTTAAACCTTTTCTAGGGCAGTTTTCTCCCAAGAGAAAGACCAGTCAGGGCCATATTTCTAATCCTGGCTGCACACTGGGAACCACAACTGGGCAGGGACGCCCTGGCCACACCCAGGCCAATGAAGTCAGACCAGGTGAACCTCCCAGGTGATTGCAGTGAGCAGCTGAAGGTGAGAAACTGAGAAAGCTGAGCTGGGCATCACAGAAGGGGGGGATTGTTAATGACATCTGTCATGTCTTAGATGCTTCCTTTGCACCAGACAGTGTGCTAAGTGAGCACTTAATCTGCATTCTCTAGTTGAATCCACCCCCTGTGAGGTTAGGATGGGCTCATTCAGCAGGTGAGGGCTGGAGTAACCTACCTGAGGGCATCCAGCTGGAAAGCGGTGTCCCAGGCCTCTGTGGCACCACAGGCCCATGCCCTCAGTGCAAAGCAGCCACGTCGGGGACAGTGTCAGGGTCTTACTGGGAGGATGGCAATGCCAAGGATGGATCAGAACCAAGGACTTGTCAGCACTCAGAGCACAGCCCTGTCCCCAAACTGAAGTGGAAGGACTGAGCTAAGATGCAGAAGTGATTGATAAAGAACAATAAATGTTTGACAGGTGCTAATTAAAAATGTGTTAGATGTTTTTATTTCTTTTAACTTTAATCTGTGTATTCTTCTCTAAAGCTTTTTATTTTATTTTATTTTATTTTATTTTATTTTATTTTTTTTGAGACAGAGTCTTGCTGTGTTGCCTGGGCTAGAGTGCAGTGACGTCATCATAGCTCACTGCAACCTCAAACTTCTGGGCTCGAGCGGTCCTCCTGCCTCAGCCTTCCAAGTAGCTGGGACTACAGGTGCATACCACCATGCCCAGTCATTTTTTCTTTCTTTTTTTTTTTTTTGTAGAGACAGGATCTCACTCTTGCTCAGATTGGTCTTGAATTCCTGACCTGAAGCAATCCCTGAGCCTTGGCCTCCCAGAATGCTAGGATTATAGGCTTGAGTCACTGCGCCTAGCCTAAAGCATTTTTATACCTAGATATTTTTATTTCTTCATATCTTGTTCTAATCTATGTTTGCCTTTCTAAGGCATTTTTTTCCTTGTCCATTTTTATTTATTTTTTAAACACACATAACAAAATTTACCATCTTAACTTGCTAAGTGTACAGTGCACTATTAAGTACATTCACATTGCTGTGCAACCATCGCCACATCCATCTCCAGAGCTGTTTTCATCACTCAGAACTAAAACTGCACTCATTGACCATGAACTCCCCATTCCCTCCCGCCCCCCCCAGCCCCTGGCAGCCGCCACTCTACTTTCTGTCTCCGTGAATTTGACTACTCTAGGCACCTCATACAAATGGAGTCATACACTATTTGCCCTGTTGTGATGGGCTTATTTAGCTTAGCATTCTAACACATTCTTAATAGGCAAGTACTTGAGGCTATTCTTTTATAACGAGTTATGGACTCGTGGAAAAATCTGGCTTGGTCAGGTGTGGCTCTGTTTTTTCTCATTTTATACGTCTCTGGAAAAGCAACATGACAAATGATCAGTGACAAGAAAGGTCAAACTTTAACAAAAATGTTTCAAACTGGGACCTCTGCAATCCCTTGATTTTTTTTTTTTTTTTTTTCCCTTTCCCTGAAAGGGAAAAATCAGAAGATATGAGCTCTCCCAGGTGCTTGTCGAGAATGAGTGCGGGTGGTGGGGGATCGCCGGGAAACTTAAAGGATAAATTTTTTAAATGAGCTCAGGAAATAACAGGCAGGAGTGGTTCACACCATTCATAAAATGTGCAGCTCCCTGCTGGAGAGAGAGAGGGAGAGAGGATTCAGTGTGGTTTTTTTTTTTTTTCCCCCTGAAATAAGCCCGCCTGGCCCTCTGAACACGGGCTGTTGATTTGAACACTGGGCAGCTCCTGCTTCCTTGGGCCCGGCTGCCAGAGCAGGGATGATCCTAAGTCAAGTCACTGCTCTCAGTGCAGCTCTAGAGGGACCCAGCCTGTGCCGGGGGATATTAGCACCTTCAGCGTGAGCCCGCAGGAGGGCTCTGCCAGAATGCTGGGAAGGCGTTTTTATGGGGCAGATTGGCAAATTGACATTTGTATTTGGCTTCATCATCTGTCATTGGATGGGTTTGGCTTGGACTGCAAGGCATATTTGATTTAAATGTAATACTTAGTGACGGAGTGGAACAACTGAGCTCTGTCAAGATTAACTGTTGAGCTGAAACGTGTGGGAACCTGAGCCTGCAGGAAGCTCAAGTTCAAAGTTTGTGACCTTCCTTTCCCATTGGCACGGTAGCATTCTGTGGAAATGCTTGAGTCAGGGAACCAGAGGACACCTACGATGGTAGGTAATTGTTGTTTGTTGTCTCTTAGTCACCTTCTTCTGGGTGATGACACCCCAGTTTTTCTTTGGGGGACCAAAGATGGCAGTGGATTCACAGAAAATGAATTGGAGCTGGTTCTGGTTTGGTTGGGCTCAGGCTTGACCGAACCCCACTAGCTACAGTGACCCAAACTGGTTCAGTGAATTCCTCCCTCTGTAGGACCTTTCGATGTACAATTTGGGAAAGAGATACTTTTCCCCCTGGGGTGGTTAAAGCTAGGAAGGTTATAAACTTGGAGCTGCTATCTTTGATAATACTTGGGGAGCACCTGTGAATGAAGTAAACAAACAAACAAACAAATAAAAAACAGAGCCGAAATAATATTATTTGAGCACCTGGATCTCTCTGTACCTGAAGGCCATATACTTGTGAACTTCCCAGTTATATGAGCCAATAAATACTGATACTCCTTCATTTTGTGTGTGTGTATGTATGGTTTAGATTTCTGTGGCATGCAAAAACTACCATATCATGGCCGGGTGCATTGGCAGTCACCCTTAGTCCTAGCTACTCCAGGGGCTGAGGCAGAAGGATCGCTCGAGGCCAGGCGTTGGAGGCTCTAGTGCCCTGTGATGGTGCCTGTGAACAGCCCACTGCTCTCCAGCCTGGGTAGCATAATGAGACCCTGTCCCTAAAAAAAAAAGGAAAAAAAATTGATTAATTACAAAGCCCCCACATTATGAACCGTCTATATGGTAGTTAGAGGAAAGTGCCATATTGTGAACCGTGATGTGACTTGCCAGGTGGCAAGGATGAACCCAGGCAGTCACAGTGAGACGGCAGAGGCTTGGTATGCCATGGAGATTGCTAGACAAGAAGTTGGGGTTCACAGGCTCTAGGGAGCCATTGTCCTCATTGGCTAGGTAACTTGTGCAAGTCTCTTAACCTTTCTAAGCCCCAGCTCTTGGCATCTGTAAAACAAGGGAATTAAATTAGGTGGTCTTTGAAGTCGCTTTCAGTTCTGTGTGATCCTATAACAGTTTTACTTAATGTCCGTGTTTTAAATAGGCGGTAGAAATAGACATGAAACCAAAGAGTAAGCAATTAAAAATACCCCAGCAACTCCAGATCTCTACAAATTGCTTGACAATCCATCCTTTTTTAAAAAATTGACATACAAACTACCTATAGAGGAATGCTCACACCGTAAATGTAGAGTTGGATGCATTTTCACAAGCTGAGAACACTCATAGAATGACCACCCACACCAGGATGTAGAACCTTACCGGGAAGCTTCTCTCCAAGTTAGGACTCTCTTCCAAAGGCACCCGTGATCTTGGCTTCTATACCATATATTAATTGTACTTGTTTTTGAGTTTTATGTAAACAGAACACAGAGGAGGTATTCTTTTTGGTGGTGGTGGTGGGGATCTGGTGTCTTTCGCTCAACATGAAGTTTGTGAGATTCACTATATCATGGGTGGCGGTAGTTCATTCCCAGTGCTATCTGTAGCATGTCACCATATGAATGAACACACCACTGATTATTTATTCTACTCCTGGTGAACAACTGGGTTGCTTCACATGATTAGGAATAGTGCTACCTTGAACATTCTTGTACATGTTTTTGGTGGACGAAAGCGCTCATCTGTGTTGGGCATACGTCTAGGAGTAGGGTTGCCAAGTCATAGAGCATGCATGTCATACAGTCGGTTTTGGCAAATGCTACCAAATAGTTTTCCACTCCCACTGGCCATGTCTGTGAGTTCCTGTAGTTCTACATCCTTGTCTCTGTGTGGTATTGTTGGCTTTTAAAATTTTAGTCATTTGGTTGAGTGTGTAGTGGTCTCACATTCTGTGTGTATGTATTTTATTTATACCTTTTAATTAAAATTGTTTTCAAGATTTTATTATGAAAACTTCAAAAAGTTACAAGAATTTTATAGTGTACATGTTTATATACCCATCATCTGGATTCTGTCATTAACATTTTATTATACTTTCTTTATTGCATATCTAACCTTCTATCTGTCATCCATCACTCTTATTTTTTCTAAGGTATTTCAAAGTAGGTTGAGAACAGCAGTGTACGTCATCTTAAGCACTTCAGCTTTATAGTTATTTTTGAGGTATAGTTTACATACAGTCCAATGCACCTATCTTAAGGGTCATTTGCTGAGTTGGACAAATGCATACACCTGTGCAGCCCAAAACCTGTCAAGACGTGGAACAGGGCCATCACCCCAGGAAGTTCCACCCACCCCTCCCTGGCATCCCACCAGAAGCAACCATTGCTCTGATTTTTTTTTACACTTTAGAATCACTCTGTGGTTTTAATTCACATCTTCCTGATGACTAATGATGCTGAGTACCTTTTAATATGCTTATTGGCCATTTGGGTTTCCTCTCCTGTGATACGTCTGAGGATGGCTTTACAAATTTTTGGGGGGTGGGGAGTGAAGAGAAGAGTCTAGCTGTCTGATGGGAGGACCAAGGGCATATTCCTGTGACAAACGTCGTTCCAAGGTGTCTGCTATTAAATGAAGGTGAATTCTGATGCCTCCAAGGCTTCCCAGTGTCAGAGCAAGGAGATGCTGATTTGTTAAAACTCATCCAAGAACTGGGTAGAGCAGTGAAATGTCTAGGCATGCTGCTTGAAGCCTTATCTTCTAATCATTTCCAGTTATATAACTTTTTTCCTGATGAGTGTCAGTCTAGCGGGAGAACTCAAAATCATTAGCAGGTTTATAAAGAGATTTGACCAACAGCTGCCAGAGGAAGTGTGACTCTGAGTTCCCCACGCCAGTGTCAGACTTGCCTTCGTATGGAAAGGCGAGGGTGTTGGTGGAAAGAAGGGTGTTCTCAGGGCAGTTGACAGAAATGGATCTTTTAAAAAATTACTCTCCTTGTCAGCTCCAAGGTTGTCAGGTCTTGCATTTCAGGGCTTCAGGTCCTGTCCCCAGCCCCTTCCTAGGCTGAGGACGCTGGGTTTGCTGCGAGTTTGTAAGTAGCGGGTGTTTCCTCCTTCTCCCGGGGGTCACGTCTGTCTAACCCTGTGACGCGCCACGAAGAGTGGGCTGGGTGGGGGAGGAGCAGGCTCAGCCATGTCCTCATCTTGCTTTGTGTTTCTTCTCATATGTCATTTTGTGAAGGAGTCACTGACCAAGGCTTGGTTAGGAGGAGGTGGTCACCAAAATGTTGTGATGCCCAGGGCTCCGAAAGAGCCTGTCCTCAGTGGCAGTGGTGTCTGAATTTCACCACTGAGGGTGTATCTATCAGTGAGGGTCCGGAGGGAAACCATGCTTGAAGGTGGTGGGGAGTTTGGGGGGGGGATGGGAAAGACATCCAGGGAGAACTATAGGAGGAAAGTCTGTTCTAAAGAAGTCACAGCTGCTGCCAACTGACAGTGAGGGGAGGGAGCTGGTCAAAATACCCCGACCTCACTCTCCTCCTGAACCCTCGTCTCCTCCCTGTGTCTCCTGTTGGCCGACCCTCCTGGCAGCCGGAGGGCGAGGGGTCCTCAGGTGGAGGCAGTGTGGTCAGCTCCTGGTGCACAGAGGGGCAGGAGAAGGGCTGAGGGTGGATCTCAACAGGCAAGCAGAGAGTAGCCAGCCCAGAGATGTTTCTAGACCTTTGTCCCATGTTAAAATGCAAAAGAACGTTTGCTCTGGGAGAATATTTGTAAAAATTCTCTTGGTGAGTTTGGAAGGGAGCTTTGGCCTGGGGAGCTGATCTGAAATCAAATTCAGACACGTCGAGTGGAAGATCTTGAACATAAAGATCCTGCTTGGCGTCAGTTAGGAAACAGGGAAGGGGCACCCAAGGGCCGTGCCACCACGGACGAGGAGAGACAGAGACACTTTGGAGGAACTGTGGGTCCAGAAGGGAGGGGGGCCAGACTGAGCTCCCCAGAGTGGAGACACAAAAGAAGTCTGCTTACTAAGGAAATAATTATCAAGGACCAAAAAGAGATGGAAAGAGGGTGATTGTGCTGAAGCTAAGGATGTGTGGATCACGAAGGAAAGTCAATTCAGAGTTCGGGAACCCGGTTCCTAGGCTGGGTCACGGAACAAGTAAGGAAGTAGAGTGGGCGAGAGCAGGAGGCTGTTGAGTGGGCGGAGTGTAGGTCAGCCGCACGGTAGGGGGAGAGGTTATTCCCCTGGAACGTGCCCCGTGGTGGTGGGTGCTCATCCATGCCCGTGTGGGGGAGTGGTTCACAGAGTGCTGGGTTTGAATTCCGACTCTGCTGCTTAGAAGCTGTGAGACTGTGGGCAGATTACTTAACTTCTCTGTGTCTCAGATGTCTCGTCTGGAAATGGCACCGTGACAATACCTATCTCGTAGGGTTGTTTTGAGGATCAAATGAGTAAACACACGTAAAACTTAAAACCACCCCTTTAGGGTTTAACCCTCAGGGTCTCTGACACTGTTGCAAAGGCTGCCTCTGAACTGGAAAGGACCGAGTGGTCTGGTTTTGGGATGGGGGTTGGAGGACGAGAAGAGTGGCACCACCGGGGGAGAGAAAATGGGAGGGAAGCCATGATCCAAATTGATTCCTGACATAGCGGTGGGAAGCGGGCCAAGGAAATTGGCTTAAGCTAGCTTCTATCTGGAGGCTGGCCATTTGTCACAGAGGCAGTTATTTGAAGCTTGCCATTCATTCACACATTAGTATGAATAAGTTTATTAGGACCTTTGGGTTCCAAATGGGGCAAAGTTGGGGGAGAGCATGAATACATGGGTGTCAGAAGGAAGTGTATTGGGGGAAGGAAGGTCGAGGGAGAGGAACACTTTTTACTTAAATGTTTCTCATCTTGAAGAGTTAGTGGTGTAGTTGGGGTAGACTTCGGGGTGGAGGTTTCCGTAAAGATTGTGGACATGGGTTCTGGGTGTGTGTGTGGGTGTGTGTGTGAGCAGCCTGGTTGATGGTGGCTCCATCTTTATGAAGCTTTTCTCCAGGGTGCGGTTTTCCTAGAACACAGTGTTTCCTAGAACACATCTTTTTACCTGTAATGAAGGTGTCTTCTAGCTGGCTGTGGTGCATCACCCATAGGCAGGATAATACAGGTGTTCAGAGCACAGGGACCCTAGTGGGTTCCAGCTGGGTCGGAATCTCTGCCCAGCCGCTCTGACCTGTGGCAAGCTACTCACACCTTTCGATGCATCCATCTCCTCATCTGCAACATGGGCATGATAATGGGACTTATTTCATAAAATATTTGAGAGAATTAAATAAATGATTTCATTCATGTGAGTAATTTAAAAGTGATTCATAGATGTTTTTAAAAGTTTATTACATTTGTCTTCTACTGATCTCTTATGGGTTCCTTCTGTTCCAGACAGCCAGGTCTCTCACTGATTCCTGAAGAAGTCTGACACATGGCCAATCACGTACCCTGGCGTGACCTGTCTGGCCCTCTTCTCTGTCCCCCTGCATCCTGTGAGGTCCTCTTCCAGGAACTCTCACTGAGCGTCAGCTCTTGGGCCTCTCCTTCCTTGGGACAGAGCACCTAAGTGACACCTGCCATATACCACCCTGAATTGGCAGTTTGGGAGCATTTATGTTAAGACAGAGAGGCCCTTGAAGGCTGGGATTTTCTACTCTGCCATCTTGCTCTCCACCGTAGTTTAACACGGTCCCTTGTACACTGTGTAGTGATGCACAGAGCGCTGGATTTGGAGAATGTATACTTGAGTTCACAGCTCAGCTTTGCGACCTTGAATGAGTCACTCAGTCTAGGTGGGTCTTCTTTTGTCATGGGTAAAATTAAGCTAATAAATACTGGGAGTTGTAAGGGTTAAAAGATAATGTACGCAAAATCAATCCTTCACTGGTAAGTGATGTTATGCAAAGTCAAGGTATTATGATTAATCCTCTTGCATTCTACCTGCATGCCTTAAGCCAATGCTGAACACATAATAGTTTCTCCATAAAATTCTCTTGAGGAGTTGATTACTTTCTAAAGTGAATTGCTGTTGCTTTTGCTTTGATCTGCCTATCGTGATGTTCTAGCCCCATCTTTTGGGGGAACTCCCCTACTCCCACCCTACCACGTGGTCCTGGTGGGGCTTGCCAACCGAGGTAGGTTGCTAAGCTGGGAGGAAGTTTCCAGTTGTCTCCCAGTTGGGAAGAGTCTACCTGCAGGGGACAGCCAACCAGAGTCAGAGAGGGTACCCTGTTGACATTGGGTGAGCCCCTGGAACCAGTCGAAACTGAATTCCACCCAGTGATACAAACTTATAAATCTCTCCCTACACCCTCCTTTATTTTGGCTTAAACTTGTGGATTGGATTTCTGCCACTTGCAACTGAAAGTCCTGGCTCTCTCTTTCTTCCATTTTGGAAAGCAGCAATGGCCCTCTCTTTTTCTATTAACAAAAGAGAAAGAGAAAGGGTATTGCAAGTAAAAAGTCAAAACTGGAAGACTTTATTTAAAATGTATGTACAGTACCTTCTTACAATCACATCCTATGTTGCCTTTAAATGATGTAGGAGAACATTTCATAGGCAAAATATCACCAAGAACAATGAGCATGTGTTAGTTTTGCAATTAGAAAACAATACTTAAAAGAAGTTTTAGCTGGCTGCATGCTCGTAGACCCAGCTATTCAGAGGCTGAGGCAGGAGGATTGCTTGAGCCCAGGCATTTGAGTCCAGCATGGGCAAGATAGTAAGACCCCATCTCTTTACAAGACCAGTGCTCTAACCCCTGAGCTATGGAGCCAACTTCAAGACCCCATCTCTTTAAAAAAAAAAAAAAAAAAACTAAAAAGAGAAAAAGGAAGTTTTCAGGAAGCATGCTTGTAAGTCAGGTCCGGAACCTCAAAACCAGTCTGAGTCCGCAGGTTTCTTTTTTCTTATAGAGCAGCAGTCCCCAATCTTTTAGCACTGGGGACCAGTTTCATGGAAGACAATTTTTCCATGGACCAGGGGTGGGGGTGGGGATAGGGGTGCTTCGCCCGTGATGCAAGCCATAGGGAGTGGCTGTAAATACAGATGAAGCTTCACTCACCTTACTCGCCTGCCTGTGGTGCGGCCCGGTTCCTAACAGGCCACGGACTGATACCAGTCCTTGACCTGGGGGTTGGGGACTGCAGTTGTAGAGCACTTGCTGTGGGTCAGGCATTGTTCTAACCCTTTTAATCCTAACAAAAACTGCACGAGTTAAATTCTACTGTTACCCCTATTTTACAGGTGAGAACACTGAGGCACAGAAGTAAAGTGGACCTTTTAATAAGTCATCACCTGTTAGGGCTGCCCTTTTAATCCCTAATTAGTTGGTTAGCCACTATTCCTAGGTCTTTTTAAAAAATAGTTAATATGTTTTTCTTTATTGAGATGTAATTCACATAACATAAAATTCATCCTTTTAAAGTATACAATTCAGTGGTTTATAGATATTCACTCTCTGGTCTATTCACTAACTCTGCAACATTTTGCATCACCTCAGAAAGAAACCCCTTCCCCAGTAGCGTTCAATTCCCAGTCACCCTCCCCTCACCCTGACAACCACTAATCTGTTTCTGTCTCTGTGGATGTGCCTTGTCTGTGCATGTCTTGTAAGTAGAATCATACCATATGTGGCCTTTCGTGTCTGGCTGCTTTCACTTAGCATGATGTTTTCAAGGATCATCCATGCTGTAGCATGGGATCTGTTCACTCCTTTTCATGGCTGAATCATATTCCATTGCAGGGACACATTTATTTATCTACATATCCACATTTTATTTATCTGTTCATCAGCTGGTGGACATTTGGATCCTTTACACTTTCTGGCTAGTGTGAATAATGCTGCTACAAACATTTGTGTACGAGTTTTTTTGTGTGGACCTGTATTTTCAATTCCCTTGGGTCCAAACCTACGAGTAGAATTGCTGATTCAAATGGTGACTCTGGGCTTAACTTTTTGAGGAACTGCCAGACTGTTCCTACCTCTTCAATCTCTAATCCTCAAATGTGAATTTATGGGAAGTTGCAAAAAATATAAGTTGGTTTTTATGTTCCTTGGCTACAGTTTCCTAAAACTCTATGAGACGGGGCATGTTATGTCCTTTGAAATGGGTCATCTTCTGTTTAAGCTGACATGCCATGCAGCAGCCTTCGGGAGCAGGGAGATGGCCTCTTGTTTCCTACGGGCTAGGGTTTCCCAGCCCTTTTTCACTTGGGGGATTGTATTAGGTTGGTGCAAAAGTAATTGTGGTTTCAGACCGTGAATTTTAAATCATTATAACCAGGCTCAAACACATCTTTATTAATCTAAATAGTAACCATTACAATCAACACATTTTTTTCAACAAGAAATAAGTTTATTTATTCCTGTAGTGTAAAAATCCGTGCTTCGGGATTCTGTGAACTCTTGGAAAGCATTTTCTGCATCCTGCTGGTTGTGGAAGTGTTTGCCCTGCAAAAAGTTGTGGATCGGCCCTAACATCAGCTTCATAGGCTTGGACGAGCACTTACTCTTTCCATCATCTCGATTTTTCAACCAAGGACGTGGGAGATTCAGAACTTGTGATTTGTGGCCAGGTTAGGAAGTGGCCGTTAGTAAAGGACAGACTTAGCATTCAGACCTTTCAACTCTTGAGTTCTGTACTCTTTTTATTATGAGCTCTTGGCAGTGTTCACACTTGTTTTAAAATCTAGATGGAGGTGCTCTGATTTTTTTTTTTTTCCCAGGAATCACGTTAGTAAGAGTTTGAACTTGGCTTTGGGAAGCTTCGGTAAACATCATGGTTGGGTCTTTGGCATGAGAGAGAGGAATGGCTGTGTGTACCCCCGATCCCAACCCATGTGTACAAACCTAGTTACCCAGCATATTTTTTACAAGTGTGTTTTCAATGTTTATGTGTGTGGGGTTTCTCAGCCCCCTTGGCTGGTCTAAAAGTCTGACTTTTGAGCTGTAAGAGGAAATATTAGGGTGTTCCTGTTACTTTAAATAGTAATTCCAAACTCTTGGATAGGCTCTGCGGTGGGATTGAAAACTATTTACAGGAACTTTGGGGATGTTTCCTTTTGTCTGAGTATTTTAGAAATCAGCTTAATTGAGATTGTCTGAGGGTTTTTGCAAGTTTCAGAGAAGTTATGTGTTTATACTTTGCTGTGATTAAACACACAGACACGTTCACGCCACCCTGCACCCCCACCAGAGCCCGCTGCTGGGGCTTTGCCCGGAAGTGTGAAAACACCTATCCGTTTATTCACAAGCCATGAACCAGGCACCCAGTGGAACGTGTGCAGGTCTGAGGAGCAAAATACTTTACAATGCTTTAAAGCCGATTGGGTAGGTATGGATTAGTATTTTATAATTGACACATTAAAAAAAAAAAAGTAAACTGGGTAACTAAGCATGTTGAAGAGGGCTTTTGGCTTCTTTCTTGCTCACTGTAATTCTTGACTTAATAGGTAAATCTCAATGTTAATATGCCCAAAGGAGCACAGATTCTGAAATAGTAGGTCCTAAATGAAGGAATTTTTATTGTCTTAACTACAGGAAGGCTTGAGATCTGGAAGCTGTTAACCCTTGACTGTGACTTAGCCTGTTTCATGCTGAGGTGGTCAGTTTCCAGCCGTGGTTCTTCAAAGCTGAGTGAGCGCAGTCTCCAGGAGGGGGTGTTAAAATGCAGATGGCTGGGTCTCACCCAGAGTTTCTGATTCAGCAGGCCTGGGGTGGGGCCTGAGAATCTGCACTTCTAGCAATTTCCCAGGTGATACTGATGCTGCTGGTCTGTGCTCCACTTTTTTTCTTTTTTTCTTTTTCTTTTTCTTTTTTTTTTTTTTGAGACAGAGTCTCACTTTGTTGCCCGGGCTAGAGTGAGTGCCGTGGCGTCAGCCTAGCTCACAGCAACCTCAAACTCCTGGGCTCAAGCGATCCTGCTGCCCCAGCCTCCCAAATAGCTGGGACTACAGGCATGCACCACCATGCCCGGCTAATTTTTTCTATATATATTTTTAGTTGGCCAGATAATTTCTTTCTATTTTTAGTAGAGACAGGGTCTCGCTCTTGTTCAGGCTGGTCTCGAACTCCTGACCTTGAGCGATCCACCCGCCTTGGCCTCCCAGAGTGCTAGGATTACAGGTATGAGCCACCGCGCCCGGCCTGTGGTGCACTTTTTAAGTGGCAAGTCTCCAGAGAATTTGCTCCCTGACTTTTGAGAGGATTTTGTCTTGTAAAGAAATGTGGAAAACAGTCATAATTCAGAAGGCTGGACCTGCTCCCCACGGCTCTCTTTGGGGCTTTTCTAGGGCTGCCCCTGGAGGGTGGGTTTGTTGGACTGGTATGGGCACACTGGGCTACGAAGAATTGAAAACATTGCATTTCTTATCCATACCTTTGGTTTAATACTAGTTTTGGTCACAGATATCTCAAGGTTCTGGGATTGTCTAACTCGGTTCCTTGGGAGTTTGGGGTGCCTTGGCATTTTGTCGGAGCTCTGTGTGGGTTGTTTTACAAAGCCTTGCACTTCCTGAGTTTGGAGGGGTGGCAGATGCTTCCTTTGTCGTCCTGGTGTGTGTGCAGTTACTGTTTCTGAATCTGTCCTCTGCAGTCAGCATGTTCCCAGGGTCCGTAGGTGCACAAACTGATCTGTGACAAGGGCCTGCTGGCTCCAAGGGCCTCTAGGCTCTCAGTCCCAACCCTTCCCTGGAAGACCCTGGCTTTGGGACTCCCAGGGCCAAGTTCTCATTGTTGATGAGGTGGTTCTTGCTCCCACAAAAACAAAATAATGAGCCATTCCACTTCACTGAGAAGCAGGGTTACTTCCGTTTGAGGCCTGGGAGGTGTCGTTCAGTTCTGGGGGTCTTAGAAAGCATCGCTGTACTAGTCCACCCCCCAAAATGATAGCTCTCTGGCTGTCCATCCTGACCACTAACGCCCACTGTCCCCTGTTGGCTCAGCGCCACCATCTGTTCGGCAGCAGGTGTGGTGGTGTCCCCAGCAGGAAAAGTGGACCCGCTGGTGCACACTGTCCCCACGCCAGGGTCGGTGCATGGTTTGGGCTGCTGCAGCTGTGGGAATTTGGAACTAGGTCCTGGGGGCCCTGAGTGCTGTTTGTCCTCTGTGCTGCATAGGACAGGCCACCAGGGCCTGGTTCTATGGCCTCGTAAGGTTTCATTCCAGCCTCTACTGCCTCCTCCCTGGAGCTAACTTTTGTAACGATGAGCTTGGGGGACTCTTCCAGGCTTATACGCTGCCTGAGCTTCTTCCCCCATCCCCTTTTACTTAGATTAACCTGGGCATGACCTGCCTGCAGAGGAACCTCCCTGGATTTCTATTGTTCTTTCTGTGTACCTTTCCCAGTGGTTCTCTGATGTACGGAGATTATTTTCTTACCTTTTGATGTGCATTTGAGCGTGGAACATGGGCATCACTGCGGCTCCGTTCCTTACCTGTCCCGGTGCTGCTGGCTGCCAGCCCCAGACACCAGGGCGTTTGCAGCGTGAGCCAAGCAAGGCTCTCTGCCAGCCTAGGGTGTGGACTTTCTGCTGGACCTCTCCCCTCTGCCTGGAGTTGCCAGCCTTTCCTACACCTCGATCCAGCCACAGTTTAGAACTCCTTTTAGGGAACCGGCTGTGCATCTTTGGAAAATATCCACGGTCTTTGGTCCCAAGTGGCTTCTGTCATGTGCTTTTCTCTCCTTCCTCACCCAATTGCCTGTCTCTGATTACAGGTTTGGTTTCTAGGGGATTCTGGTTAGAGGAAGGCAGATGCTGTTGGTCTGTCCAGTTACGTCTACCACACCATTCTCATCTAGTTCAAAGAAAGACTGGACTTTTTCTTAGAAATCTAGCACCCACAGATAAGGATTTACATAGTAATGGGCCAGACCCTTTCTTATCTGATACTGGGATCTGCAGAGATTGGCCACTTACTTTGGGCTGATCTCACAACTTTGCACGGAATTCAGGGTCCCCCAAAGTGCATCCTGGGGCCTGTCGTCCTCTGGTCAGAGTCCTTCTCTTTCACTTTGGGATGGTGACTCTGGCCCAGCTGGTCCATAGAGGCAGAGAGAGGCTCCCCTGTCCTCCTGGGCACCCTTTGGCAGCTGTGGTTGGAACCCACTCTTGCCCTGTTTCAGGGAGAATGAGGCATGCAGGTGGGCACAGCTGCAGAGTCTTCAGTTTTGAACAGGACCCCAAAGGGGAACTAGCCACCAGCTTCCCCTGCCCCTGGAGTCCTTGGAGCTACTAGAGTCTCCTGTGGGCACATCCTACCTGGAGGCCCTGCTGTTCTACCCCTCTGAGCACCCTTGTCCCTTTCCTCCAAGCTGCTGGCGTGTGGAGCCCACTGCCTGTTGGGCCCCTGACTATTCTCAGCCCTTTCTGCTGACAGCCCTGCAGCTGTGGGGCCAGGTGGGGACAGGGGTGGGGACAGGCCCACCTGAGCCACCTCCTTGTCAGCTGCATCTTCCTGCATGCTCACCTACTCAGCACCACCCGAGACACCCTCTTGCCCGTGTGCAGCCCAGCAGACACATATGAGTTTGCTAGAGCTGCTGTAACAAAGTGCCACTGACCGCAGGGCTCAAACAACAGAGTTTACTTTCTTAAACTTCTAGAGACTAGAAGACCAAGATCAAGATGCCAGCAGGGTTGGTTTCTTCTGAGGCCTCTCTCCTTGGCTTGTTTTCTCCCTGCGTCTTCCCTCTGTACCTGTCTGTGTCCCACCCAATTTCCTCTTCTTGTAAGGACACCAGACATATTAGATTTCGACCCACTCTAGTGACCTCATTTTAACCTAATGACCTTTATAAGGACTCCATCTCCAAATACAGTCACCTGAGGTACTGGGGATTAGGACTTCAACATATAGATTTTTTGGTGGGGAAGGACACAATTCTGCTCATGACACACTCTGTGTCTTCATGTCTGAACCCCCCCCCGAGTTCAGCCTGGGCCTCTATGTAGAGCTTTATGGCTTGATCAAGGTTGCATGGAATTGGAAAAAAATTATATAAGCTTGAAATTTATTGGGGGCATCTCAGAATCTGTTTCTATAAGAATTATAGATTAGTTTCAGTGCCCTCTTTTTATGTTATATTTTCTGTTTTTAAACCTTTAAGAATACATTACTTACTCTATGGTATGTTTTATTGACTTTATTTTGTGGGTATGTTTCTTTGTATAACTTGAAAGATTTATAACCTGCTCACAGTTCTAGCAGTTATCTTTGTAACTAGTATATAACTTTGCAACATACTCTATTTCTTTAGACAGTATTTAACTGACTCACTCCTAGGAACAGTGACAAAATCATTGTAAAGAGTGTTCATCTTAACAAAATTAACATTTATTATACTTTAGTTTTTTAAATATTTAAAAGTTTAACCCTCTCTGCAGCCCTGTTTGATGGAGCCATTGAGGTACAATGGGTGGTGACCAGCGTGGGGTCCTTGATCTTTAGCATTTGTGTGTGCAGCGCCGTGCACACAGAAGGGACTCAGTAATTCTTTTTACTTTGATCCGGTAGCATAGAGAGGAAGAATGGCAGACTGGGTCTCTATTGCTTTCCACCACCACAGCCTTCAACATTCCATCTCCTGTTTATCTAGGGACACTCCCACTCCACAACTACCTGTCCTCTGGGGGACTAATACAGGCACCTTAGCACTTGTATTAGTCAGGGCTCACCCAGAGAAGCAGAATGAGTAGGAGCAACATACATAAACATAGATGTAGACATACACATGTATACAGACACACATGTAGACATAGACATACACAGAGACACTACACACACACATAAACATAGACTTACACACTGACATAGATATGCATGTACACATAGACATGCATGTAGACATAGACATACACACAGACACATAGACATACACATACACACACAGACACAAACACACACAGACATAGACACATGTACACACACATGAATATATAAATTTTTAAAGAGAGTCTTTGTAGGGCATTGGTCTTAACCGTTGGGAGCCTGGCTAAGCTATCTGTTAAGCTGCCATCTCCACATTTGATGCTGTACATTGAAGTTCATGGGGCAGGCAGAGTCAGGAAGGGAAGATCATGAGCAGGCTAGACCCTGTGGGTATGAGCTGGAACTCCTTAATAATGGACTAAAATTGCCTTTGTCCTTGATGGTATGGCTGTCCTACAGAAGCTGAGGCCCTTTGTCACGGAGCTAACGGCATGCTCCTGGCCCTGAGGTTGGGAAAGCTGAAGGAGGACCCAAGGGAGGGTGGAGCATTTGCAGGCCCAGTGCTGCTTCACACCAATGAGGCAAGTCAGCAGATCAGCAATGTACAGCAATGTACATGAGCTGCAAAATCGCTACTGTTTCCCTTTCACCCACCAAATCTCCCAAGAATCTTCCTTTGGTCTATCCCAACCAGAACGTGCAAGAAAAGGAATTCTGGGTACTGCCTAGCCACGTTGACACATCAGAAAGCCGTCACGCCTCCAGAAGATTGGGTGAACTGGTGAAAAGACACTTAGGAGTCCGAATGATCTAAATTTCAGTCCTGACTTCCTTGCTGTGTGGCTTTAGGGAAATTATCTGATCTATGCCTCTTCCATTAGAGGGGAATAATAATACAAATATCCTCTTTGCAGAGAGTTATTAATCAGCAGGATTAAATGGAATTAAGAATATCAAGTGTCTTGCCTTGCTTCTGGACCTGGGGTAAGAAATCTTAGACCTCTCATAGTTCTTGATACTAACAGGAACATAATATCTCCACATAATTAAGTTTGACTCCGTCCCCTGGAGAAATGGTTTCTTCACATAGGGCTTGTGTGTGCCTTACGTTAAGTTTATTCCTAGGATGATGATATTTCCTCTTGTTATCGTGAGTGAAATTTAGTTATGTTTTAAAATTGGTTATTGATGATATATGGTTCCAGAAGGATGCTAATAAATAGTCATGTTCCTCTCTTTAATGGGAATTCCTCTGAAGTTTCCTCATAACTCTGGTACTGGCTGTGGGTTTTAGATAGCATTTATATTTTCTATTTAGCATTTTAATATCCTTTTTATGTCTATTTTTCTGTGTCTTCATGGAAAATATAAGATTAGGCTGGCCCTCATACCAAGAAGAGGTATTTTAAAAACCACAAATAGATGTGGAATTTTATCAAATGATACCTTGTTGGCATATCTCCAGATCATATATTTTTCCACTTTTGAAATATTAATATAATTTATTTTATTAATAATAGACTTTCCAGCAGGACAGAATGTTGAAATCAGAGGCAACTCAATGGAAATAGCATAGGACGAAGTATCTGTCAATCTGAATTCTAGTTCTAGTGTGGTTCTCAATCACAAATTTGACCTTGGACAAGCCAGTGTGTTTCATTATCCCCTTTAACAAGTGGCCCACATTCATATTTCCTTATTTGTGAGATGGGGGTAGTTATGCATGCCCTCCCTTCCTTACTAGTGAGTTAGAAAAATAAAGATGGATCAATAGTTCCTTCCTTTATATTTATTTAAGTGCTTTCACATCTATAAAAGAACCATGAAAAAAGAATAAAATGAAGGGGCATGATCTCATTTATTATACCTTAGTCACTCGAGAACTCTTTTGTCCATTCATTCATTCATCCAGTCAGTCTTTACTGAGCAACTGCAAGTGCAAGGAATTCTCGTAGACACAGGGAATGCAGCAGTTGCAAAGTAGACAAATTCCCTGCACAGTGGCACTTACATTCCAATAAACACTTTCATATGTATGTCAGCTAAGTGACAAATACTATGAAGATAAATAAAACATGAGGGGGATGGAGAGTGAGGCAGGTTGTGGGGGAGGTTTACTTTAAATGAGGTGGTCAGAAAAAGCCTCTCTGGGTTGACATGTGAGCAGAGAACCTAATTAAGAGAAGGAACAAGCCGTATGGAGATCTGGGGGAAGAATGTCCCAGGCAGAGGGGACGGCAAGTGCAAAGGCCCTGAGGAACAGTAGTGATGCCCATGTAACTTGAATTGGGTGAGCAGGTGGAAGAGGGAGAGGATTTGAAGTCTGAGAGGTCAAGGAGGGTCAGATTATGCAGTACCTGGTGGGACCCCCAGGGACTCTGCTGTTTTTAGTGTGAAGGGAAGCTGATGGAGGGCTGTGAGCTGTGGGTGATGCATTTAGGCTTCCTGTCTTAAAGCAGCCGTCCCCAACCTTTGTGGCACCAGGGACTGGTTTCATGGAAGACAATTTTTCCATGGACCAGTGGAGAGGTGGTTTCGGGATGATTCAAGCACATTACATTTGTTGTGCCGTCAAACCTACTAATGATAATCTGTATTTGCAGCCACTCCCCAGTGCTAGCCTCACCACCTCAGCTCCACCTCAGATCCTCAGGCATTAGATTCTCATAAAGAGCACACAGCCTAGATCCCTCATATGTGCAGTTTACAGTAGGGTCCGTGCTCCTGTGAGAGTCTAATGCAGCGATGTGAGTGATGGGGAGCGGCTGTAAATGCAGACGAAGCTTCACTCACCCCCTGCCGTGCGGCCCGGTTCCTAACAGGCCACAGGTTGGTACTGGTACGCGGTTCAGGGGTTGGGGACCACAGTCGTCAAGGATCACTCTGGCTGCCCTGTGGAGAGTAGATTGAAGCTGGTTATGAGTGGGACAGACAGAGCCGAGGGGCAGCTCAGTCTGGGATGACCGATGGCAGTGGCGGTGGTGTGCAGTACAGGATTTGGGTCCATTTTGTGGGATGTGCCGACTGAATTTGCCGCGAGTCGAAGGCCTCATCTTAGAGACAACTTCCCATGTGAGAAGAAACCGTGTCAGCCGCTCTGCCTTCTCCCGGCTGGGGAAGTCTGGCCTGCATTTCCCACAGCATCGCTGTGCTGAGTCAAGAGAAACCCCGAGGACCCCCAGTGACTCTCCGAATCTCTGGCTGGACTGAGGGATGAAAACAACAAAAAGGGTCTGGATGTCCCCATCTGAGGCCAAGCCCAGAAACGCCACCCGGAGGAAGTGGCTCCCCGCGTGCCCAGCTCCCTGTGGGCCATGGGAGGTTCGTTCTGCAAGGAAGAGGAGCGAGCTGGCCTCGAGCCACATGGTTACAGTCTGCATTAGTCAGAGGACACTGCGCCACGGGGACACGGCGATTAATTAATAACAGACAGACCCGGCATTTGGGAGGCATTCGCGTTTATTCAGGGTGTCTGGTCTCCTTCAGACAGCCCTTTGTGCTGTTACGGGCCGAACCCAGCCCTGCTCCTGCAGAGCCAGCTCACTAATTTATGCCCTTGCTCTTGAACTCTCTCCCCAACTCTGAACTCAGAAAAAGTCTCATCTCTCCCTAGGATTATAGCCTCAAGTCTCCCCCTCCTGATTTCTGCTAACTTGAGTTCTCCCCTTTGATCTTCTGCTGACAATTTATTTCCTCCCCAGAGCGCAGGCACGCAGGCCCGAGAATGGAGACACCCCGCTTGGCTGGTGGGCGCCGCCCCCCCAGCTCTGAGGCCTGCGGGTGTCTGCGCCGGGTCTCCCCAGCTTCGGGCCGTGGGGCTCAGAGGTGATGCCAAGGCTGTGGGAGGATAGGGAAGAAAAAGAAGGCATTGTGCCCCCCTGCCACGTGGGGCTGGGCAAGCACACATTAGAAACACTTTGAAACGAGGAGATCGGAAACTTAAACAAACATAAACCAGGAGAGCATGATGGGGCATTTATAGCTGTTCACCTCCTTAATAACAGAGAAATCTCTCAGGCCAGTTCCGTCCCTGGCCTTTGTGGTAGGGAGCCAATGTGAGCAGTGGGCAGAGGGCAACACCAGAGAGGTGTGGAAGGCGAGTTCCGGAAGAGCAGAGAAAGGGCTGATGGCTGAGGAGAAAAGAGAGCCCTTGCACAGTTGTTGGGAATGTAAAGCAGTACAGCCGCTGTGGAAAACAGTGCGGAGGTTCCTCAAAAATTTAAAAATAGAACTGCCGTTTGATCCAGCAACCCCGCTACTGGGTATCTACCCAAAGGAAATGAAATCAGTATGCTAAGTGCTCTCCGCACACTCGTGTGCATTGCAGCACTCTTCACAGCAGCTGAGACACGGAGTCAACCTCGGTGTCCACCCGCGGATGGACGGATAAAGAAAACGTGATACAGGTTGAGCATCTCGGATCTGAAAATCCGAAATGCAAAATCTGAAACTTTTTGAGTGCTTATGTGGCACTCAAAGGAAATGCTCACTGGAGCATTTTGGATTTGGGATTTGGGATGTTCAACCTGTGTATACACATAATGGCATACTATTCAGCCTTAGAAAAGATGAAAATCTTGTCATTTGTGACAACATGGCTGAATCTCAAGGACATTATGCAAAGTGAAATAAGCCAGACACAGACAGACAAATACCACATGATCTCACTTATATGTGGAATCTAAAAACATTGAACTCATAGAAACAGAGAGTAGAGTGGAGGTTACCAGGGGCTGGGGTGGGGTGGGGAGATACTGGTCAGAGGACACAAAATTTCAGTTAGACAGGAGGAATAAGTTCAATAAATCTACTCTACAACATTGTGACTATAGCTAATAACAGTGTCTTTTAAAAATTGCTTACAGAGTAGATTTTAAGTGTTCTCACTACAAATATGTGAGGTAATGCATATGTTAATTAACTGGATTGATGCGTATGTACGCATATTTCAAAACATCATGTTGTATACAATAAATATTTACAATTTTTACTTGTCAATTAAAAAAATACAATCATAAATTTTTTTTAAAAAAGGACTGATTTTGAAGGGAGCTTTGTCTGTGTGGGAATCTGTTTTGGAGGAGGGTGTTTGCAGGGGAGAAAGATGCAAGTCATAGGGGCTTGGGAGGAATTTAAAGTCCTTTGGAGAAAGGGAGGAAAGGTATGGGGGGCACCTGCTAAGCCTGCGGGTCAGACTGAAAGAGGGGGATAAGGTTTTAAGTTTTGCTACATGTTATGAATGAAGCCCCCCCTACACCCGCCCTTTTAAAAGAGACTTCAGTTAAAGATTAAACTGCTTTTAAAATAATTTTTCGATGCCTGAGTGATGTTTCTTTGAATGCGATACCATGTGGAGACTGAGCCATAGTCGTGCAGACAAACACTGAGATGATGGGTGCACGTGGGTGGCGGGGTGGGGCTGGGGACCGGGTTTAAAAGGAGGGGGGACATTCTTCAGAGGGAGAGGGCACCAGTGTCGGCCCCTGAGCAAAGACTCACGCAGGGTAAATCTGAGTGAGAAGTATTTAGTTGTGGGCACCAGATGTTTTGGAAATGAAAGGGGCAAGAAAGAAGGAATTGTGAGTACGTGAGCATGTGTTCATACATTCACAAGTGCATGATTGCATACATTCACGAGTGCATGTCTTCATATGTTCATGAGTAAAAGTGTTCATACATTCACAAGTACATGATTTCATACATTCACGAGTGCAGGTTTTCATACATTCACGAGTGCATGATTTCATACATTCACGAGTGCATGATTTTATACATTCATGAGTACATGTTTTCATACATTCATGAGTGCATGCATTCATGAGCACATGATTTCATACATGCAGGAATACAGGAGTACATGACTTGAGGGTTCTCATTGCTTTAATTGTCAGGTACCTGGGGTTCAGAAACTTCAAGTTTAGGTGGAAAGCAAGACTCAGCTGTCACAGGTAGCCAGAGAACAGGTAAGCACTGCTGGTATAGGCTTGGCTGTAGCTGGGGTGAGAGGTACTGCGGGGAGGAAGGAAAGTTCTGAGTAACCGGAGGGGCCAAGAAAGGAGAGTTTCAAAATCTGTTACTTCTCTACTGGTTTGGGTAGAGAAGTAATAGTGAACTCAGCAAGGTACCTTTTACTTACTTATTTATTTATTTTAAAAAAAATATTTTTGAATGTGGTCTCACTATGTTGCTGGTCTCGAACTCCTGGGCTCAAGCAATCCTCCTGCCTCAGCCCCCTGAGTAGCTGGGACTACAGGCGTGAGCTATCACACCCAGAAAGATACCTTTGATTTTTTGATAACAGTTTATTGAGATATAACCCACACGTCATACAATTCACCCATTTAAAGTGTATAATTCAGTGGTGTTTAGTATATTTATGGGGTTGTGCAATCATTACCATAATCAATTTTAGAACATTTTCATCACCTCAACAAGAAACTGCATCCTCATTAGCAGTCACTCCCTGTTCTCCCCACCCACCCCTTCCTTAGGCAACATTTATCGCTATTTCTGTCTCTGGACTTGCCTATTCTGGGGACTGTGTATAAATAGAGTGATACAATCCGTGGCCTTTTGTGTCTGGCTTCTTCCACTTAGCAGAGTGTTTTCGAGGTTCTCCCATGTTGTGTGTGTCTCAGGACTTCGTTTCTTTTTCTTTCTGAATAATATTCCGTTGGTGTGGATAAATCACATCTTGTTTATCCCTTCATCATTTGGTGGGCGTTGGGGTCGTTTCTACTTTTCTTTAGGAATAATAGTGCTGTGAACATTCGTGTACCTATTTTTGTGTGGACATATGTTTTTAATTCTCAGTGGCCATACACCTAAGAATGGAATTGCTGGGTCATATGGGAACTATGTTTAACCTTTGCAGGAACTGCCAGACCATTCTCCAAAGCCGCTGCACCATTTTATGTTACCGCCAGGATCGTATGAGTGTTCCAATTCCTCCATATCCTTGCCAGCATTTGTTACTATCTGTGTTTTTTCATCATAGCTATTTTAGTGGGTGTGAAGCAGTATCTTATTGTGGTTTTGATTTACATTTCCCTGAAGACTAATCGTGTCGGCCGTCTTTTCATGTGCTTATTCACTGTTCTTGTATCTTCTTTGGAGAGCTTTTGCCCCTTTTGTAATTGAGTTAAATTACAAATGTCTTTTCATTACTGAGTTGTAAGTGTTCTTTATATATTCTAGATAAAAGTCCCTTATCAGATATGTGGTTTGCGAAAATTTTCTCCCATTCTGTTGGTTGTCTTTTCACTTTCTTGATGGTGTCCTTTGCAGTACAAAAGTTACTAATTTTGATGAAGGCCAATCTATCAGTTTTTTTCCTTTATTGCTTGTGCTTTTGGTGTCATATCTGTGAAGCCACTGACTAATCCAAGGTCATGAAGATCTACACCCATGCTTTTTAAGTTTTATAGGTTTAGCTCTTCTGTTTAGGTGTTTGGTCCATTTTGAATTATTTATTGTCCACTGCATAAGCAAGAGCTCCAGCTTCATTCTTCTGCGTGTGGATACCTCTTGTCCCAGCACCGCTTGTTGAAAACTCTGTTCTTTTCCCCTTTGAAGGGTCTTGGCACTCTTGCCATCATGAGTCCTTTTACTTGTGTTATTTATTTAAGTCAGAGGGTGAGGAAACTTCTTTTCATATCCGTCTACCGACCCACAGGGAGAAGTCAAATTGACCAAGGATCATTTAGGTTAAAAGATCATTTTGTTCAGAATTTGAAAAAAGGCTCGGTGTGGTGGCTCACGCCTGTAATCCCAACACTTTGGGAGGCCGAGGCAGGAGGATCTCTTGAGGCCCAGAGTTCAAGACCAGCTGGAGCAACATAGCGAGACCCCCTCTACAAAGAATGGAAAAATGAGCTGAGTGTGGTGGCGTGCACCTGTAGTCCCAGCTACTTGGGAGGCTGAGGCAGGAGGATGGCTGGAGCCCAGGAGTTTGAGGCTGCCATGAGCTGTGATCCACACCTCTGCACTCCAGTGTGGAAAGCAGGGGGGGACCCCATCTCTTTAAAAAAATATTTTTTGAAAAAGAATTCCAAGCAAAATGATCATTTAAATTTTTACTGAAAATGAAAGCAGGCAATAAACAATGTTGTATAAATATCAGTAAGAAAACACTGAGTTTTATATTCTGGCCCAGTTAAGGGGGAGAGGGGGAGGCCTTGCTCAGCTGGGTCTGGAATTCTGTGACCTGTGGACTGAAAATCAGAGCTCATTGCATCCCGTGTGGGAGCCCGGGCTGTGGGTCTGTGAACACGAGGAACCCCTGTGTCTTCCCTCCCGTCCACTCCCTCTGACGGCTCCTGAGAGCTTCTCAGCAGCAGGAGGTCAGGGCAGGGACAGCCAGGCAGAGGGAGCCGCCGTCTGTGGATGCTCCACAAATTGTTTCTTGGCCTTGATTTAGGAAGGGGATTAGGGAATTGTTTCCGCTCCAAGCCGCCTGGAGCACTGTGGCCTCCGCCTCCCACGTGTGGGCTGGACGGGGGAGCCGCCCCGGAACCGCTGGTGTGGGCTGCGGAGGGTGCACGCGGGGCCTCCTGTGTGACCGGGCCCCAGCGGGGCGGAGCCTCGCGCTTGGCTCCCAGGCCTGGCCGGTCTCCCTGGAAACCGGACCCGAATCCCTCGCCGGCACTGACTCCTCTCGAGGTCCACCCAAGCTGAACGCCTGAGAGCGGGGGATTCGCTAAGCCCCAGATGTTTCGGAGGCTGACTGTGTGTGTGCCTGTGCTCTGTCGAGAGCTTATGTGGCCCGAGAGGTGGTCCTGGAATTTGCTCAGATCTTTGCGGGGGATCTGGTGTTTCATCAGCATTTCCAGGGAGAGGCTTAGAGTCGCAGGATTTACTCAGAACCTTCTCCCCTGATCCGCTTGGCCTGGTTGGAGCTTGCCAAGTCTGGGGGGTTGAAGAGGACAGAGACTGGGGTTGGTGCACACCTTGGAGGGGGGCCCTCTGCCTCTGCTTTCCAAGCAGAGCCCTGGCATTTGGGGGATTCTCTGTAAGTCCAGCATTTCCCTGGTTCAGGTTAGCATCTTTAAAATCAAAGTTCTTGAGTAAGAACTGTGTCCTCCCAGCCCTGGTTCTGCTCAAGTCTGTCCCTCTGTAAGTGCACAGCTGAAATACTGGCCGGGCTGCTGGATGGGACTGTTGACAGGGTTCTGGGACAAAGAATAATGGAGGATTCCCCGCAGTGACTCAAGCCCAGGTCTCCAGGCCATGGAGCCAGTGTGCCAAAGCCCCCATCCCCTGACCTGCCCGCCCCCAGCTTGCAGACTTGCCTCCTTGGTACTGTGTGGCCCATCTTCACGCCGCAGGCTGTGCAAAAGTGAAAGGGCCACACGGTGTCCCCTGGAAGCCAGGGGTCCCCCTGATGTAAGCCAGGGCCGGGTCTGAGGAGGGGTTTATGGAGGCACTGCTGTCTTCTTCCCAGAGCTCCCTGAGTCCCTGCTTAGTTAACCCCACTGTTCGGAGCAAAGCTGATGTCCATGATCACGGAAGCTTGAACCATCTTGAGTTGGGGCTCACAGATGCAGATGTCAGGGGACATACAGGTCACTGAGATCTGAGGAATTGTATGTGGCGCTGGAAACAGGCAGCATCAGCCAATCATTGGGAAGGCGTGCCTAGCTAGAAATTTGTAATCTCCCAATCTTGTAATACTGCCAATTGATTTAAATAAAAAACAACAGCCAACAAAGCAGCATGCAGGCCAAAATCTAGCAGTGGGCTGGACCCAGCCTTCAGGTTGCAGCCCTCTCAATGCATAGGAAATTGAGTCCTAGGCGCTGGTCGCCAGTCACATGCCCAGGATTGCAAATCCAATAAGTAGCCAACATGCACACACCCAGGTTTCTAGACTCCCAGTCTCTGGTATTGTCTCCCTTCAACCATCCCAGGACTCAGTAGGTGAGGAAGCAGAGACCCAAAGAGGTTAAGGAAGGTCACACAGCCTAAGTGGCAGAGCTAGGGTTTGAACCCAGAACTGGTCACTTGGCCTGCTCTGTTCTCGTTGAGACTAGAATCAGAGTCATCAGAGTCTGCTTGGTTCTGGAGCATGTACTCTTGCCAGTGCCCCACACTGGCCTAAGCTCCTCACCCTCAAAAGAGGCCTGTTACTTAACGAGCGAGAGGCTTCTCTGAATTCTGGGGGCTTCTCAGGGGCAGGAGGAGGACCTTGAGGTTGTGCGTGTGTGCGCGTGTGCACACTCACATGCATGCGAGTTCCCTCCCCCTCTGCTTCTCCCTCACACCCTTTCATTATTTAAGGGTTTCCTCCCTGAGAACTCCAAAGAGTCCCAGGAGAAGGGAGGGTTGGAACAAATACTTTTCCCTGTCTGAGAAGCAACTTCCCCCTTGCAAGAAGGGCCTATTTAACCCTTGCCCTTCCTCGAGTCCCTGGGTCAGTCACTGCTAGTGATTTGGTGGCCAGGGAACCTGAATAGTGTGGTTGTCACCCCCAGCCGCTAGTGTGGGTCCCCTGCAGGTCAAGGGGCCGCTGTGTGGTGGTGGCCTGGGCACACATGAGTACAGACCACTGATGGGCGGCACCCCCTGCAGTCAGAACACACAGCGCACGTGGCGTCCTCGTCCAGCTCTCTCTGGCTCTGCCGAGTCTCAGAGTCTGTGGTTGGACTCGGGGAGGGGGCTTGGGGTGTGAGGCTGGAGGGGAGTGGAAGGGAAGTGTTAATAAATAAAGCAGGGTGGAGGGGCTTCTAAAAGATTTACTAGCTAAATATTTTCCGGATGTTTTCATAGTCCTTTAAGGCTGATCCAGAGAAAGGCTAAACAAGACTTAGTCTAATTCCTCCAGTGGCTCCCACCCACAGCTGACCCCCGCACCCTGGCCTCATTCCCATCACCACCCTGACCTCCCCCCGCCACCGAGCCACCACCCACCTACAGCATTATTTTTAGTGTTTGCTGTTCATAGTTTGGATGAACTAATAATTTGTAATCCCCCAGAGATGGACACTGAGGTTGCTCCCTGCCGATTTTTTTTTTTTTTTTGCTATTATTAAGATCATGGAGGGTAACATTCCTTGTGATGATATCTTTCTGCATGGAGATTACTTTCCAGGACAGGAGAGTTGGTGCATTTGAATGGCATTTGAGTGGCATATGTTTTGACTGATGCTGTTTCATCGCTCTTTAGCAAGGTGGTACAAGTGCACAGTCCTTGAGAAGGTCTGGTGCCCTATTTGCTGGCCAAGACTGAGATTTGCGGGCCTGAAGAGAGCGCTGAATGAGGTCTCTTGCCACCTGCAGATGGTGTGCTGCAGGAGCTAGGCAGGTTAGAGGCCCGTACCTGGTACCTGCCGGCAGGGACTTGTTTGCATGTGTGGGATGCGTAGGCTATCTGGGCTCCTTCCTTTGTCATTTGGATGATGTCGTAGGGACTGTGTTTCCCTTTGGAGGCCTGTTCCATTTGATCTCACGGGGCAGGAAGTGTGCAAGTTCTGGTCAGCCCTCTCCGGCCTGGGGTCTTGCAGAGTGAGGGAGGGGCAGTCTACACTGAGCGCCGGACCGTTTATTTCGGTTTTTGCCTTCAGCTCGGCCTCTCCTTGTTGGAGGCTTGTGCAAGGCCCCGCCATGAGGGGCTGGCTGGAGCCGGGAGCCGCGTGGGGAGCCATCTTGGGCACAGTGACGGCTCTGTTCCCCCTCCGCCTTGCCAGGGGCCCCCATTCACGGGAAGGAGAGTCACGCATTCCCCCTTGAGATAAGAATAGAGCCCGACTGTGCCCCAGGACAGAGTCCAGCTTCTTCAGCCAGCCCTGTGCAGCCTGGCAAGGGCTCCCAGATGGTACTGGCATGAGTGGGCCCTGGCTGCCTGCCCCGCCGGCTTCTTGTGCATTGTGTGGCCAGGACACTGGGCACAGTGTGTGTCCTGCCTGGGCCCCCCGGGAAACCCACCATCTCCAGGCTCTACTCAGGATGGAGGGGCTCGTCCTCAAATCAGCTGTTCCAGGGCTCTGCTGGGCCCCTCCCCTTACCTGCAGGCCCAGACTCCCACCTGCCGGCCTTCACACCTCCAGGGATTAGCCACTGCTGTCTATTCCTGAATGGCGGGATAGAGCCCACTCTGGGAGGGGGAACCAAGCTCTAGGAGAGGGCTGGTGGCTGGGTGTTGAAGGCAGAGCCTGGGGACCACAGGGCCTTTTTCCTGTAATGCTAAGCGATAATACGCTGGATCCAACGGGGGCCACAGATTGTGTGAGTGATGAACAGGCTCTGGGGCTTCTGCCCTCAGCTCTGCCTGTGTCTGAGGTGCAAGAGGGAACAGTGGAGGTTCTGTCCAACAGCAGGACTTGACCAGGCACCGCTGACCAGGCCACAGGCAAGGAGCGTTCCCTGGCTCTTCTTGGGATGATTTTAGGTGCTCTCTAATGCATGTTCTAGCTCTCGATTCAAAGGCAGGGCGTTTCAGAGTGTGGTCCCTGGACCAGCAGTATCCTCACCAGCACCACTGGGGACTTGCTGGGTGGGGCTGCACATTCTCAGGTCCCAGCCCAGACCTGCTGACTCAGAGCCCGGGAGTGGGGCCCAGCAGTTTGTGTTTTGCACGTTCCCCGGGGGATGCTGATGCACGAGGGAGGAAGTTCTGGGACCACCGCTCTAAGTAGGATGTTGGAAAACAGCCGTCAGTGCTTGCCTGAGTCTGACAGGTGACTCCAGTCCAGTGAGTGTTGGGCACCGCAGTGATCTGGAGGGCATGCGCCCTACCTCAAGGCATCCATAGATAGAAAAATTTTGTTTAAACATGGGATCTCCCAGTGGCTTTGAAAAAAAAAAAAGTCTTCAGCCTGTACTTTTCCTTTTCTACATATTTCAGTTCATTTTACAACCAAGGTAGTGTTTCAGGTTTATAGGTCAAAAACTAAGGTTCCATCAGCCCCAAGGCTGGGGGTGAAGCTGCCCCTTCTGGTGGGGAGTTCTTGGTGATCCTAGGTGGTCTTTCTCACCTTGCCTGAGGAACTAGGTGTGTTTTTGAGAATTTGAATAGGGCCACACACCTACACCCAAGTGTTTGGGAAATTGCCTTGGATGGAGGGTATCTGGGTCCCTATCTCAGTGTGCATGTGCCTGGGAGGGAGGAAGAGGAGGCTCAGGGTTTGTAGAAGGTGCTGGCTTGGGCACTGGCTCAGGACAAGGCACTGTTTGCAAGTCTTCAGTGGGAGGGAAGGATGAAGGAAAACAGTGACTGCCCGATTTTGCGGCTTAAGGAGTTTCTGAGTGAGACTCCTGGGTGGCTCTGGGAGAGTGACGTGATGGTAGGAAGGAAACATGCTTTGGGAACTGGCCTTAGTGGTTTCTGAAATGACTGTGGAGTGGGGGGTACCACATTCTTTGCAGGGGTGCTGGTGGCACCCAGGGAAGCCCACGGGAGAGGTGGACGAGGAGCACGGAAGCCCTCTCAGTGCTCCGATGTTAGGTCTTCACTACCCCTGTGCCTGTACTTACCGTATCTTCTCAACCAGCAAGTGGGCATGTGGCCTTGTGGGTGGATAGAGTATTTAAAAACAGATCTGTGGGTTCAGAAATGTCTGATAATAGTAGATAGTATTTACATAATACTTACTGTTTTTCCAGGCATTGGCCTAGACACTTGACCTTTATTCACTCGTTTAGTCCTTACAACAGACTTCTAAGTATTACCATGCCCATTTTACATGTGGGGAAACTGAGTCACAGAGGTGTTTAATGATTTCCGCAGTGTCACCCTGGCCATCTTTCTCCAGAGCCCAAGTTCTGAACCACCAACTGCTGTACCTAAACCCCATTCTTCTGCATCCCATCTTAATGCGGATGACTGGAGGAGCCCATCTGCCCCCGCTGCTCTGTCACCACTCCCATCCTCAACTCCTCCGCACACCCAGCTCGGGGTCCTCCTGGGCCTTTGTTTTCATGTGGTGGTTGTGAAGGGAGGAAATCGTGAGAGAGGTGAGAGGGGGAGGAGGGGAGGGGAGGTCCCTTCCACAGGTGCCCTCCCTCCCCCCAGCCCCCAGCTGCCTGTCTGGAAAGCCGTTGGAGTGCAGAGGCTCCCACGCTGCTCTCCTGAGGACACTCACTGTGCTTTTGAGAACAGACCTTCTACTTGTGGTCTTAGGATTGCATCCTGTTCTAGCAAAACCATGTGGGGGAGACTCAGTAGTGGGATGGGGAAGAAAGGCAGTGGCCCCCTGTCTTCTACAGCTGACATTCTGGCCGCTCTCAGGTCCCCACAACTCTGGGGAGAGATGAGCATGGAAGAGTTGGCTGGCCCAGCTCCTGGTGGCAGCTCCTTCCGTTGCTGGCCATGTCTCCAACTGGGGCCTGGGACCAGCACTGGGAAGGGAGGAATGGGAAGAGATGGGTGGGTCCAGAGCCAGGAGATCACCAAGGTCAGCCTTGCATTTCCTCCCAACAGGAAAAGTCTCACCAGCAGTTCTGCCTGTGGTTAGTGCTTCTGAAAAGAGAGTCCCTACTTGTGATCAGAGTCTTGAGCTGCCAAACAGGTTTGGCCTCCTGGTGTGCCTGGGTGTGACATCCTCCTCTGCTCATCCTCTGTCACCGGGCTGCCAGGCTGTGTCTCTGGGTGTGAGCACAGTCAGGCAAGAGGAATCAGAACCTGCCCGGCAGGTGCCCAGGGCAGGACTACCAGGAGATGGCAGCATGAAGGGCCCACTTGGGGTTGGCACATCTAGGGCAGATATGTTGGTTCTGAAGGGAGGAACGTCAAGTTAGTTGAGAAGGCCTGACACCAGTAGATGCTTTGGGATGGCAGCCAGGCAAGGTGTAAAGACGGTGGGCAGCTTCCAGACAAACCACCGAGTTGTGGTTTCTGGTAGCTGAGAAACAGAAGTTTTAACTAACCCAAGGTCATGGTGGTGTTGGGGGGTGGAGGGAGAGAAATGGACCTGGAACTTTGACCAAGAATCAGGGACATGCTTGGGAGGGTCCCACAGCATGTTCTAGCATGCTTCGAGTGTCACTGTGAGTGGCATGTTTGCAGGCGTCCCCTGAGACAGTGAGCTCCTGCTCCTTCGTAACCCTTCTATAATTAGTTGTCGTAACCTCTGTCTCCCTGAATAAAAGGTCAGCTTCCTGCCAGTGTTGAGGGCCTGGGGCAGGCCCATGGTGAGCAGTCAGTAACTGCTTGATAAATGAATAAATGAATGAAGTGGGCAGAAGAGCTAGAAAGATCTTCACCTGTGACCTGGAAGCAATTGTAACATCTTGATCTATTTAAAATCGCCACCCACCCCCCCAGTCTACACTGAACTCCTGATTCCCCACCCCATGACCTTCTAATATTCTTTATCATTTACTTATTTATTGTGTTTATCATCTGCTCCCCCCAGCCCACTCCCACCTCATGCTGGAACCAATGCTCCGTGCAGGCGAAGGTTTCCCCTTCTGTCTGGCTCACTGACGTGCCCCCAGTGCCTGGAAATAGGGTCTGGCACTTGATTTGTGCTCCGTAAATATTTGCCAATTGAACAAATGGGTGAAAATGCCCGGGAAGCACTCGGCTTGTGCCATGTGTCCCTGGGAACCCCCTCGCAGCACATGTGGCCGTCTGAGCGTGGATGGTGTGCGCCATGCCAGTGTCCAGTGGGAGGGGACGACCGGCTTCCCCTGGGAGGTACCTGCAGTCCGGCCGCCTGCCTGTGGCCCTGCTTCATCCTCACGGTTTCCTGGGCCCCTGAAGTAGGAGCACCCTGATACCTCACGGCAGCTCAGAGCCACAGGGGCTTTCCAGAATTGACTGGCAGGCCCGCGAGGCTGACCAGGCAGCCAGTGGCGCTGTTCGCAGCTGAGCAGGGGTGCCTGTGGTCGGACCGCATTCCTGAGTCCCGCCCTGCTCCCACGACTTGGTTCTCACCCCATGGGCTGTGAGAATTGGAAAAATGCCTGGTTGAGCAATTGAGGGCTCAGGCGAAAATCCCTGTTTACTCTGTCTCTGTCGTCTTATCTTGCAGCGAGTGCTCGACTCAGAAATTTAATTCGGGGTTTAATCCGGGGTGGTCGTGGCTGTCTCCACACCCTGGAGAGCAATGGGGCCCTGGTGCTTCCTGTCACCCTCAGGGTGAAGTGCAGATCCGACTGTCTCCAGCTGCAGACTGACGTCTGCACTCACCTGTGCACAGCACACTCGCACGGTCTCCCCCAGGGCTGGGCCACTGTGGCCCTTCCCGGCTCAGTAAGTGGCTAGTTTGTGCTTCCAGCTGCTCGAGTTAAAAACATCCAAGACTTGACTCCTCCTTCTCTCTCACGCCCCACGTTCAGCCTGTTGGGCAAGCAGGTTGGCTCTTCCTGCAAAACAGATCTTTAAAAATCCACCCACTTCTCCCCACCCCACGGCTGTCACCTCTGCCTGAGCCACGGCCGCCATTGTGATCCCTGGACCACAGCAGGCACATCCAGGTGGCTCTGCCCACCCTGGTCTGTTTTTTTCACATGAGAAGCCTGATCGTGTGACACTTCTCACCACACTCCGATGGTGCCCTGTATCGGCCGAGTGAAGCTGAGGAAGCCCTGCGGTGGCCTACAAGGTGCTACGGAACCAGGCCCCCATGGCCACCCAGGCCGTGGCACCTCCCGCTCCTGCGCCCCAGCCTCTGCCCGCCATGGTGTTTCTTCATCAGGCACGCCTCCTCATCACGGCCTTCACAGCCCGCGTGGCTGGCTCCCCACTGGGGGCTGAGTAATGGTCCCCCAAGCATGTCCACGTCCTAATCCCTAGAACCTGTGAGTATGTTACCTTCCATGGCAAAGGGGACTTTTCAGATGTAAGTAGACTTTTCAGACTTTCAGATTAAGTAGAGGATCTGGAGATGGGGAGATGGTCCTGGGTCATCTGGGTGGCCCAGTGTAAGACAAGGGTCCTTATGAGAAGGAGGCAGGGGGTGGGGGCAGAGTTGGTAGGAGGGGATGTGAGGATGGCAGCAAGGGGTTGAGTGGTGTGAGGAAGGGGCCGCAAACCAGGGAATGCGGGCGGCTTCTAGAGGTTGAGAAAGGCAAAGAAATGGAGCCTCCAGGAGGAACCAGCCTCAGCAACACCTTGACGCAACAGACTATAGTCTTTTGTACCTTTCAGATACCAGAACTGAGCATATATGGCCTGCTCAATAAGTATAAAGTTAACAAATATACACTTTCGTGTATGTATATTGAACGATAAGTGTAAACGCACTTCTGCATCCGTGCGACCATCTCCGTGGGAAGGTTGGCAGCACCTGCCAGGTGGGTGTGACCAATTTCGGATTCTGACCTCCAGAACTGTAAGAGAATAAATTTGTGTTGTTTTAGGCCCCTAGTTTGTGGTATTCTGGTACAGCAGCCGCAGGAAAGGAATGTGCTCCTCCATCTCCTTTACGTTTCCCCATCACCCTGGCAGGCCCACGCCTTTGCTCTGCTCTATTTGTTCTTTTTTTCCTCCAACATTTATTACTTTTCAACAAAACTGGATCATTTACCTGTCTGCCCGGCTCGCTGTGGCCTGTCTCCCCTCACTCGAATGTGAGCCCCCGTAGGGCGTGGGCCTTTGTCTTGCTGACTGACACATCCCAGCACCTAAACCTGTGTCTAGTGGATAAGAGGCATTCAGTAAATGCGTGTCCAATGAGTGAATAAATGCATGAATGGTTCCTGGGCCTGGAATGCCCACTCTTCCCATCCTCTCTGCCTACTGGCCTCTAAGTCCCTTTCAGCCTTCCCCCTTCCCCCCAGATCTCTCCTGTAAGTGACTTCCCTCACGAGACACAGATGTGCTTTCTGCTGATCACGCTTACTGAGCGCCCAGTGACCGTGAGCTGCCCGGCCAGTTACCGAGACCCTCTCTCCAAGGCACTCCCACGTGGCGTGAGTTCTCTGGGGGTAAGCCCCGCAGCAGCCAGGTACTCTAGGAGTACTGGTTTTGTTTTGTGTGTCTTTCTACACATGAGCATTGTCAGGGTCCCAGGGACCCAGCTGATCTCTAAACCCAATCTCATTTTGAAGATGACCTGGAGAGGTGAGGGGTCCCACCAAAGTCTGAAGGTTGTGGAGCTGATTTCTAGAGCCCCCAGCTCTCAGAACTCCTGGTGCTTCCACTCCCAGCTGAATTATCTGTCTGGGGGGGCCGCTGCTCCCACTGCCATGCCCAGGGACGGTATGCCTGGCTCCTAGCAGGTACTTAGAACGCGCACAGAAGTTGGAGCAAACGTTTGGAGTCCAGTGTTGGGGAGGAAGTTGGTGGGTGGGGATAGGTTTTAAGGGAAGGTATGAGGTTCTCCTCACGGACTAGGGACTGGGAGGGAGGCTGAGGGATTTGTCATCAATAGCAGCTTGTGTGGAGGAGGGGGTGTTTGGAAGAAGGAAAGGTAAGAAATGGTAGTGAGGATGGGTGGGAAGATGGGGCAAGAGTTGTGTGCCCATGACAGGCACCTCAGGCTTGGGGGCCCCAAGAGAGTATGGCACATGGCCAAGGAGGGGTTGAGATTGGCTTCCCCAGGGCACAGCTGCAGGCTGTCAGGGGTGACCCGTTGGCTGTTAGGAAGCCTCCTTTCTGCTGTCTTTTCTGGGGAGGACACGTTTTGAAACACTTCCTGAGTTGGGGGGAGGTGACACTCCCCCCCCCCAACTGCCTTCGGGCTGCTGATGAAGTGTGGTTAGTTAGGAACCTACAGCTGTGTTTTTGCACCGCTCCCCCTGCCTGTACACCCGCCGGTCCCACTGGGGGCTCCCCGCCTTCCTTCCCTCCCTGGTCCTTCCCTCTGCTGGCTGGTGACTCACTCAGCTCTTGTGCAACAGCCCAGGCTCTCGCTCTCCAAGAAGAGTTGTTTTCCTCGGTGCCACAAGCTCCTCTCCTGATTTATGTCTTTTCATTTGGGTTAATGCTTTCCACATTTAGGTCTGGAGATTAGTATGCGGCTCATTGCTGCAACCACCAAAACCCCAGTGCCCAGCTTGGGTCTGGCACAGAGAGGCAGACAGACAGACAGACAGACAGAGGACAGCTTGGAGCGGCACCCCTGGCCTGCTGGCCTGCAGCTGGCCCAGCCCCGCCGGCCTCCCTGCCTCCGAGGCAGAGGCGGAGCGAGGAGGCAGCCCCTGCTCCCCATGTGCCTTGCCGGGGATGCACTCTCATGCCAGTTTCCTGTGAAGGGCACACATCTCGGGATGGTGTGAAGAGGAAATTGCCCCACGCCTGTGACTTCCCACTGAAGAAGTCTGTTGGGACATGTCAGGCACAAGTTGTAGGGTGTGGAAAAATGCTGTCGCTGTGCCTTTAAAAGCTGTCACACAACACAGTGTGTGTGTGGTTTTCTCTTTCTCTTTTTCAGAAGAACAATAATATTACCTTTGTTGCTATGGTGTTGTTATGGGGGTGGTTCATTGGACGCAGCCCCGATGCAGGCTGGTGTCTTGTGTCCATAGTGACTATCAGACGGCAGCCATGGGACTCACTTTGATTTTCGTCCCTAGAGGGAGAAGCCAGCAGGGGATCATTGGTGGTGGCTGCAGATGCCCTGCCTTCTGCCACCGCACCCTAGTCAGAAACGGCCCCCGAAGCTGGGATTTAGGGAGGGGGAGCTCATTCCCTGGTCACTCCCGGCTGGATTATAGCCCAGATTTGCTGAGGGCCAGGCATCTGGGAACCCCTCTTCCGAGGCCCTGGATGGACCACAGGGACAGGCACACCCTCAGCAGAGAGAGGGAGCCGGGGGCCTGTGGCCTACCGTGCAGCGGTTAGGCGGGCCCGCTCCCCTGGCAGGCGCTGCCTTCCTTCCCAGGGAGATGGTGGCATTCATGGAGAAGTGTGTTTGGGGCTGGGTTTTACATTTTTTGTTCAATATTCATACACAAAATTATGTCTTTATACTTATTGAATAGGTAATAAATGGTCAGATCTGGTACTTGAAAGGGACAAAAGACTATAGAGTGAAAAGCTGGTCTCTCTCCCCAGCCTGTCAGTTCCCTTCCCCAGAGGCAAACAAGTTACCAGTTTCGTGTGGGTACTTCCAGAAATAGTCCAGGCATTCACGAATATACCTGTCCCTCCATTTTCCCTAGCCCAGGTGTTACTTTCCTTCAAACAGGTGCTCCCTCTCCACATTTGCACTGTGCTGCTGCTGCTGTTTTTTTTTAAATCCGTAGAAGGTATCTTGGAGTTCAATCCATAAAAAAAGCTTCTTCCTTCTTTTTAACGCCTGCCCAACACATTTCACTGGTGGGCATAAAAGTTGCTTCTAATCTTTTCCTGTCACCTTTACCTGTTGCTGCTGTGGGTAACCTTGTGGTGTACTGTCATTCCACACGTGGGTGAGTGTCTCTCAAGGGTAAGTCCCTGAGGTTGCAGGGCTGGAGCAAAGAGTATGCGTGTTCGTGGCTTTCACAGAAAGGGCCAGATTGCCTCCAACGAGGCCATTCTAGCTCACACTTCTGCCGGCAGCGCAAAGGAGTGCCCATTTTCCCACAGCCTCACCAGCACGGTGTATTTTCAGATTTTAAAAATTTCTGCATGGAAAAGTTTGTCTTTGCTTTCTGTTGAATTCCTGTCCCCATGGCTCCCAAGCTGTTGTTGCCTCCCGTGGGGGCAGTGAGCAGATGGGGTCCCTCCTGGCTTCCCAGCACCCTCTGTCCTGCAGATCACTCTGTGGGCTTGGTGCAGACCCTCTGTGGGTGGTTTTCCACACTTTCAAGTCTCAAGGGAGGGCTCCTTGTCAACAGTTGCGTGTTCTGCTTGGGATAACAGTACTAGACTGCATTTCCTACATGCCACGCCCATTATCTTTTCCTACGGTCCTCCTCTCTCTAATTTCCATCTGCCCCCACCTCGCCCCTGCATGAGGCTTCTCTCTCATTTTCTAGCATTCTCACCCTGTGTCTTCTGCTGCTCACTTTCCAAAGACAGGGTCTTTTCAATAACAAGCCAGACCTGGGCAAACATCACTGGATCTCATTCTTAGCTGTGTGTCTTAGGACTCATGCTCCAGAATGAATTCCAGACGGGAACTGGGTGTGGTCGCAGCATTTGTCTTCTCCTAAGTTGTCCTAGTCAGGGGCCTGGAGGTGGAGCTGGAGCTAAGAATGCTTGGAGAGGCGCCCTAAGCCAGCACAGTCTGACAGAACTTTCTATGATGATGTAAATGTACTTCTGTATTGCCCGGTACAGTAGCCACTGGCACGTGACTGGTGCGCACTTGAGATGTGCCTGGTGTGACTGAGGAACTGGGTCTTTGATTTTGTTTAATTTTAGTTAATTTATATTTAAATAGCAATATAGGCCTAGTAACTGCCATGTTGGACAGCGCATCTCCGAGCTGTGCACTTTTAGGGTGAGAATGAGGGTCTCAGAAGCAGAGTATATCCGGCTGAGGTCTCTTCAAGTCAAAATACAGCCGCAGTTCTTTATCAGGGCAGCCGAGCTCGGTAACCTGGCAGATTTTGAAACTCCTGTGTTTTCCCTGTTGGAAACACAGTTGGGGCAAGGAGTGTGCCAAATTTCACCTTGGAGTGCAGGCCTCTCTTGAGGAATCTTGATATCCACAGATGTACACGGCAGGCCCTGAGCTGCTTGTTGTGAACACAAGTGAACGAGGCAATCTAGCCCTATCCAAATGGAGCATCTAGTGCTATTTTCCTTTTTTATTGATACATAGTATTCTACATATTTATGGGGTACGTGTGATATTTCATTACTAGCATAGAATGTGTAATGATCAAGTCAGGGTATTTGAGTTGCTAACTGTAGTCACCCTACTCTGCTATCTAACATTAGAACTTATACCTTCTATCTAACTGTATGTTTGCACCCACTAACCGACCTCTCTTTGTCTCCCATTCCCACCCACCTACCCTTCCCAGCCTCTGCTATCAGTCATTCTACTCTGTACCCCAGTGAGATCAGCTCTTTCAGCTCCCACATATGAGAACATGCAAAATGTCTTTCTGTATCTGGCCTATTTCATTTAACATAAGGACCTCCACTTCCATCCATGTTGCTGCAAATGACATGATTTCATTCTTTTTTATGGCCAAATAATATTCCATTGGGTATATATACCACATTTTCTTTATTCATTCATCCACGGATGGACACTTGGGTTGATTCCATATCTTAGTTACTGTGAATAGTGCTGCAATAAACATGAGGGTTCAGGGATCACTTTGATATATGAATTTCTTTTCCTTTGGATAAATACCCAGTAGTGGCATTGCTGGATCATATGGTAGTTCTATTTTCAGTTTATGGAGAAATCTCCATACTGTTTTCCATAGTGGCTGTGCTAATTTACATTCCCACCAACAGTGTGTACGAGTTCCCTTTTCTCTGCATCCTTGCCAGCATCTGTTATTTTTTGTCTTTTTAGTAATAGCTGTTCTAACTGGGGTAAGATGATATCTCATTGTGGTTTTGATTTTCATTTCCATAATGATTAGAGATGTTGAATACTTTATAATAAACCTGTTGGCCATGTGTATGTCTTCTTTTGAGAAATGTCTATTCATATCTTTTGTGTTTTTACTGTTGAGTTGTTTGAATGCCCTGTATATTCTGGATATTAGTCCTTTGTTGGGTGAATAGTGTGCAGGTATTTTCTCCCATTCAGCAGGTTATCTCTTCAATCTGTTGATTGTTTCCTTTGCTGTGCAGAAACTTTTTAGTTTTAGTCCCATTTGTCTATTTTTGTTTTTGTTGTCTGTGCTTTTGAGGTTGTAGTCATAAAATCTTTGCCCCCCTAGACCAATGTCCTAAAGTGTTTTCCCTATGTTTTCTTCTAGTAGTTTTATAGTTTCATGCCTTATGTTTAAGTCTTTAATCCATCTTGAGTTGATTTCTGTATATGGTGAGAGATAGGGGTCTAGTTTCATTCTTCTGTGTATGGATATCCAATTTTTCAGCACCATTTATTGAAGAGGGTATCCTTTCCACAAAGTATGTTCTTGATGCCTTTGTCAAAAACCAGTCGGCTGTAAATACATGGATTTATTTCTGAATTCTCTATTCTGTTCCATTAATCTATGTATCTGTTTTTTATACTAATACCATGCTGTTCGGGTTACTATATAGTGCTAGTTTTTAATACCTGAGTTAAATACAAATATAGGTTGAACATCCCAAATCTGAAACCCAAAATCTTCCAAAATCCGAAACTATTTCAGCACTCATATGGCACTCAAAGGAAATGCTCATTGGAGCATTTTGGATTTCAGATTTTCAGATTTAGAGTGTTCAACCAGTACATATAATGCAAATATTTCAAAATTCAAAACTCTTCTGGTCCCAAGCACTTAGGATAAAGGATACTCAGCCTGTACATGAGTTAAATAGAAAATCATGATCCTTGGACATACAGAACTTCACCTTATTTAAGAGGAGGTGTATTCGTTTCCTACTGCTGCTGTAACAAATGCCACCAACTTAGTGGCTTCAAACAACACATTTATTCACACACAGTTCTAAGGGTCTAAGTCCGAAATGAGTCTTACGAGGCTAAAAATCAAGGTGTCGGTAGATCTGGCTCCTTCTGGAGGCTTTGGGGAGAAAGGATTCCTTTCCTTTTGCGTCATCTAGAGGCTCCTTCCCTGGCTCCTGTCTCCACATCGAGGTCATTGCCTTTTCTTCCCGTTTTCATTGTCACAGTAGCTTCTTCCCTCTTTGATCTTTTCTTCCTTTTAGAAAGACCCTGGTGATTGCATTTAGAGCCTACCCAGGTAATCCAGGGTAACTCCCCATCTCAAAATCCTTAACTCAGTCACACCCTGCAAGTCCCTTTTGCCACATAAGGTAACATTTGCACGTTCTGGTTATTAAGATGTGAATATGTTGGGAGCGGGGAATGTTTTTCAGCCTACCACTGAGAGTACCTTTTACTACTAGAAGAAGAGCAGGTTTGTGCGGGAGAAGGTTATTAGCCAAGTTCAGTTACTTGCTAGGTGTTCTGAGCTGGTGGAAATGGGCAGAACCTGAGCCACTCATATTGAAGGTCTAATGTTCTAAAGCTATGGATCTCAAATTTGGTGGGTGTTGGAATCATCTAGGGAATGTGGAAAAGCTCAGAGGCCCAGACTCTATCCTCTTCTATGAGCCTGCACCTGTGTGTGGGCTTTATTAGCTCTCCAGATGGTTCTGATCCTTAGCAAAGTCTGAGAACTACTGCCTCAGGTGTGACCTCAGGGACGATCTGTGTGCCTGCACGAGGTCGGACTTCCTGAGTAAGTGGCAAAGTCAGGCTGCAAACAGGAAGTGCTGGAGAAGGTCAGAGGAGGGGCCGGTGTCTGTGGAGGAGCTGCCACCGGAGCCACACCTAGAAGGCAAGAGAAGGTGTGGCTTCCCCTGAGAAGCAGGGCAAGTGCTCTAAGCAGGGGAAAGGCCTTACCAGCAGCATTGATGGCACATCTGGGGACATGGAGGCCATTTGGGTCCAGAAAGTGTAAGGACGGGGACTTGATTTGACAAGAGGAATATTAACAGGAATAACCTGCTGGTGTTTGCAGGGTGCAGCGGATGAAGGCTGAACAGGGTAGTGGCAGGGAAAATAGGGGAAAGGTGATGGTTGTGAGCGATTCGAGAACAGGACGTGGTCTGGCGATGCACTAATACTTACCGAGCAAAGTGTGCTGGGCAGTCCCCACGGCAGGCACAGGACGAGGAGCTGGAATGCAGTGGAGAGTAAGAGCAACTAGTCCCCGATCGTGTAAGTACACTGCAGGGCGGGATGGCAGGTAGCGTTGGGCAATAAGCAGACAAACACAAACAAACGAGAAAGGTGTGAGCTGGTGCTAAACCCTCCGGAGAATTACTCGGGCTCATGTGATCGTCAGGAGGAACTGGGTTGCTTTAGAAGGTGCTTAGGGAAGCCTCGTCTGAGGAGGTGACATTCAAGCTCATGCCTGGATGACAAGGAGCTGGCCACGGGAAGAGGTGGGGGAGCAGCACTCCAGGCAGAAGGCACAGCACGTGCAGAGGCGCCAGGCAGGATGGAACTTGCTCATCCCAGAACAGCTAGAGCAGCACTGTCCAACAGAACATTCTGCAGTGACGGGAATGTTCTATAACATGCTAGCCACTGGCCACATGGGACAACTGAGCACTGGCAATGTGGCCAGTAAAACTGAGGAACTGAATTTTACGTTTGATTTGAGTGTGAATTAATTTACCTTTACATAGCTGCATGTGTCTAGCATCTCCTGCATTGGCCAGCACAGGGCGAGGAGGTCTGCGTGGCTGAAGGGGGCGAGCAGAACACAGCATACGATGCGGTAGACAGAGGCAGACTTGATTGCTTTGTGAGTTAGGGTAAATGCTTTGGGCTTTATGAAAAGTGAAACAGGGTGATCATTGTAATAATATGGGGAGTGACGATGATGCCTTGGGAACAGCCGGGCCGCAGTGAAGAAGGAGCAAAGTGGATGGATTGGGATGAGTCTTAGGGATAGAACTGATGGGAGGTGAGAGGGCTGGGATGTGGAAGGTGAACCTAGACTCGGGGAGTAAGCAACAGCATGGAGGGGGGTGCCATGCATTAAAACGGGACATGGAGAGCAGGTTTGGTTTTGCTTTTGGAAATGAGTTCTTTGTTGGATTTGTTAGACTTATCCCAAGCCATCAGGGTAGCGATGATGAGTAGCTGGTGGCTGTGGGTCCAGAGAGCTGGGAAAGGTCAGGCCTGGAGATGTGAAATTAAGGTCATCAGAAAGCAGAGGATGCCTAACGCTATGGGACAGGGTGAGGCCACTAAAGAGAGTAAACAGAAAAGCAGGGAGGAACAGGAGAGAGCCCTGCGGCACTGTGACATTTCAGATTGAATGTAGGAGGAAGATCCAGAAAGGAGACCTTGAGAAAACTTGTGTGATGCCATGGAAGCCCAGAGAAGCCATAGTTCCCAGAAGGAGGAGACATTGAATGCTGCTGGCTGGCCAAGGACTGTTGAAGAGACAGATGCCCTTGGATGTGGTGACAACATGGAGACCATTGGTGACATTGAGGGGAGCAGGCTCAGTGGAGTGGATAGGAGAGAATTAGAGGTAAGAAAGTTGAAGCCGTGGCTACAGTTAACACTTTTGGTGAAAATTTTTGCCGTGAGGGGAATAAGGGATTGGAGGGCTGGGGTCAAAGGACATATGTGTCTCTAATTCCTTTTTTTTTTTAAAGATAGGTATGATGTGCTAATAGGTAGGTTTGGTAGGAGGAGGGCACTTGAGGCACTGTCACGGGAGGAAAGGCTGAGAGGTGGGCACTGCTGTGGGTAGGGTGGGATTTGGGCGGTGGATGGATGAGCAGTTCCTGCCAGATTGCTCCTGTCTTTCCGAGTGAAGTGTGAGCCAAGGCCATCATCTGAGAAATGGAATAATTATTTTGGAAAATGGAAAGCAAACCCACTGGGTAACTGTGGTAGGGTTGTTGAGTGGCTTGAACTGTGCTTCTCAAACTTGCCTGTGCAAATGAATCACCTGGGGTTTGGTAACGTGCAGAGCCTGCATTTCTAACAAGCTCCCGGGCAACGGCGATGCTGCTGGTGCCTGCATCCCACTTTGATCAGCAGGACTGCACAGCACTTCTTCGCCGGGAAGCTTCGGAAGACATATGATTTCCTAATACGATGTCCAGGGTATGCCCCATTATTGCCCGCTGAATTTACATGTAGGGTAGAATAGCAAGAGTTAAGTGCTTATTTAAGATTTGTGGCCATCCACTGAAAGTAAGTCTTTTCAATGTTGCAATTATCTGGGGAACTTAAAAAAAAAAAAAAACCTGTATACCAAAAGCCAAAATCCAAGCCCTAGGTAGTTTTATTTTGATTGAGGGTGTGAGTTAATTGGTGTGGGGTGAGTCCCGGGTACCATACTTTTTCAGAACTCTTCTGGTGATTCTGGTATTCATGAAGGCTTGAGAAACACTGATTTAAAATAGCAGGTAAAGGGGACAGTAGCAGAGAGAGGGTGGAGACTGGGCTGCCCCTAGGATGCATGGGCCCGTCTAGATAAACAATTTGAGTCGCCCGAAATCAGCATGCCGTGGCCATTCCAGCTGGTCGATTTTAACATAGTCCCACCAAAGAAATACCATTTCAGCTAGCAGGAGCAGTCTGCTCACCGGGCTGCCCTTCTGGAACCTTCACAGGTCCTGGGATAAGCCCATAGGCACCCTGTCCAGCTGGTTGGGACATCTGGTCTACCTGTGTGTGGGATCCACTGCGGAGGGGAGCATCCAGGCTTGGGGAGGGGGTGGCTCAGATGGTGCTCCAGCCCCCGCTGGTCCTAGGCTCCTTGGGAAACTTCAAGGAAGGCAACCCAAGGGTGGGCCCCATGTGCCATGCAGCCTGGTTAGGAACAAGGGTAGAAGGACAAGGAGGTTGGAAAACTGAGAGCTCAACTGAGGAGCTGGATCCTGTCGTCCGGTTGCAGCAACTCATGGCAGGAGAAGGGATGGAAGTCAGAGGCTAAAGCTGCCTCCAGCAAGTGAAAGGGCATGTCTGGAAGACTTAGCGATGACCACGACAAGGAGGAATTGTGGCCAAGTCTGATGGACCCTTGGTTTTACACGGCAGCAGCCCAAGTCAAACCTGCTTCACTACAACAAAGTGTGGGGCAAAGGATTTATTGGCCCTCATAGGAGAAAAGCCCACAGGCGCATGGCTGTCCACACGGCCCCTTCTAGAGACGTGTGAGGTGGCCTCTGAGAAGGCCCCAATGATCCCTGCCTCCTGGTGTTCACTCCCTGTGTAATCCTTGCACTTTGAGTGTGCATGGGACTTAGTGATGCTTCTAACTGCAGAAGTGGTGGATGCCACGTCTGAGACAAGGTCACAGAATGGCTGTGGCTTCTTTTCACTCTCTCTTGCCCTCTTCCTGGCTGGTTTGAGGGAAGCTAGTTATACCTTGTGAGTGGTCCTAGGGAGAGGCTCACGTGGCAAGGAACTAATGCCTCGATAGCCAGCAAGGACCTGAGGTCTCTGAACAGCCGCACGAATGGGCTTGGAAGCAGATTCTCCTCCACCTGAGCCTTGAGATGACTGTAGCCCTGATGTCTTGGTTACAGCCTTGGGGTAGACCCGGAGTAAGGTTCAGGGTCTGGGAAGGCTGTGCTCAGATACCTGGTCACCAGAAACTGAGATGATAAATGATTCTTGTTTTGAGCCACTAAGTTTTGGGCTAATTTGTTTCACCTGATAAATAACTAATAGAAGACACTTCAGTGTCATCTGAAGTCGCCTTCTCTAGGCTTTGCTTTCCTCTATATTGGTTTCATTTTCTAGCTCAGCATCCTTCTCAGAAAGATTCTAAAAACGCTCAGTAATTCCAAAAAAAGAAGACAGGAAAATCACTGGGCAGCTTTCAAATGGAGCCTGGGGTGACACAGTTGGGAGATGGGGTCAGCCTCATCTTCGCCACATAGGCTGAGAAAGGAGCAATGGTGGTACCCAAAGGAACATCAAAGTCGGCTGATACCAGAGGGAGGAGAGTGGATGTCTACCAACCGTGGTAACTGGCGAGGGATGGAAGTGACAGAATCCTCAATGTTTGCACCTGTGGGCTTTGAGAGCTTGGATCTAGTTCTCAGGCAGAGAAGGAAGCAGAGTGGTTAGTGTCATGGGAGTAGATGGAGAAGTCTCAAGGTGTGAAGGGAAAAGCTGCAAGGAGACCAGTAGGAATGAGGGCGGAGAGAAGGCCTATGGGAAGTGGCGTCCTGGGTTGAACTGTGTGTGAGAGTACATGTGCCCATGTCCATGCAAGGGAGGAAGATGGTGAGGAAATCAAGATGGGCAGATATAGATCATTTTTTTTGAGTGTCCAGACACAAGCTTTTGACCATCTGTGCTAAATAGGAGACAAGTTTGCAATTTGGGCTAGAAATATAATGAAATCAATCACAAAGAGTTAAGGATGCAAGGAACCATATATAAATTGTTCATCTCAACTGCCTGTTACCCCTGAATAACCCCACTAAATGTTCTTTGAGCCAAAAGCTTCCATTTCTTTCCTCTGAGCCTTTAGAATTGCTAACCAGGAGGGCAATAGGTGGAGCTCAGCCTCCTCTGTTCTTGTTTCTCTCTCCCTTCCTGGTCTCCTATGTAGGGGAGAAGGAGCTGGTGTAAGAAGCTATAATAAGAATATTCTTCAGACGCAGTGGGAGGGAAGAAGAAAGTTCTGGGCCATCACTGTCTCCATTATATGCCTTCAGGTGGGAAATGGAGGCTGACACAGGCTTCAGAGAGTTTAGAAGGAGGATAACTAATGTGCTCTTAAATTTGGGGTATGTTAGGTTGGCAAGAGTTTAGCTTTGTGGAGAAGGACTGGGCCTAAGGACAGGCACACGTAGGTGGTGCACTCAGGGTGACCAACCTTGCAAAAGTCACGGAGATTCAACTTCCTTTCCAAAATGAAGCATTGTGTGTAGACATGTTTGCAGTGTCGTAACTGGCCGGGCCCTGCCTGGGCCGGGTCCCTTTCCTATTGTATTGAGTGTCTCCATCTATTGTATTGGGTGTCTCCAAAAAAAAAAAAATACATTGAAAGAGAAATTAAGAAACATAATTCATTCCTCACTTTCCGCACCCTCCGTGCAGGGTGCCCTGCCAAAACCACCCGAGGGCAGTGGAACGATGCCTCTCTCAGATCACATAACACCGTGACCAGGTTTAAACTTTTCACTGTCCAGGAAGGTTTGCAAAGTCCCTGCCTACTCGAGCTGCACCCTGCTGCAGCAGATCTGCCTGCTTCAGCGTCTGTGGTGGAAGCAGGGACTCCTAGGAATGCGTCTGGAGCTTTGCGCGGGGCTGGGGAGCCTGCGCTGCTTGGTAAACAGGGCGTGGCAGAGGGAGGGCTGGGACTGGCGTTTTCTGATGACGCACAAGCTGCGTTGCTGGAAGTGGCTCCGAGATAGGTCATCACTTGCAGGAGGCTTATTTCACAAGTGTGAGGAAACTGGGCTTGGAGAGGTCCTGGCTCTAGTTCATAGGGTGGCGAACATCAGGTCCCATCTCTCACGTCCATGGCCGCATCCTGGCCAGGCTAACCCTCCGGGGAGGTCCAGGTGGCTGCCCCGCCCATGCATCCCTTGTTCCCTAGCTGGCGTTTCCTTCCAGGAGCTCTCACTGCTCAAGGGTTCCCTGGGGAGAAGGGAGGGGTGGTATAAGGCAGATGGGGTGGCATCGGTGCCCAGGACGTGGGGGCACCCCAGGGTCCCTTGGGGAAAAGGAAGTAAACTCCAACATACATTTATTACCCCCTGGCCCTAGCCTGGAGAAAGAGCAAACACCCCACCAGCTTCACCTGATTTACATGCCTGACATGTTCTAGTTGCCCTGCTTTTCAGGGGCGAGCTGTGTGCCCCAGGTCCTGTCCTTACCCTGGAAACATGGCCATGTATAAGGCCTACACCCGGCAGAGCCCTGAGCAACCCCACATGGGAGGGCCTGTCTTCTGCGCTGCCACCAGGCTCCCATTCCGTTAAGAAAGTATTTATGGAGCCGCCTCCTGGGTAAGATGCAGACGTGAGAGTGAGTGTGCCCTGACCACTGCCATCGTGGCTTGCGGTTCTGCTGGGGGAGGCCAGTCGTGAGCACCTAACTGTAGTAAATGTATTCAGAATGTTACGGGGGCTCAGAGAAGGGGGAGGAGGCCAGGGGGCCTTCCAGAGGAGGAGGAGGACTCCCAGAGGAGGAGGAGGATTCCCAGAGGCCAGGAGTGGAGGTGTGGGGGGGAAGGTCTCCAGGCTCAGAATCAGTGTGGACAAAGGCACGGAGGCATCAAAGGAATGCTTGGGAATTAAGGCAACCTGCTTGAATAGTTTCTGTTGGTATTTGCTTTGTTTTTGACTTAGAAAATGTCTGGTGTGGCTGAGAGGTGGAGTGAAGTAGGATGGGGGTGGGAGGAGTTGATGAGGAAGGAAGGAAATTGCAGCCTCTGATGGGACCCTTTCTGTTGCAGTGTTAGGAAACCAGATCCTTATGGCTTAAGCAGAGAAGAGAATGTTTTGGGCTCCAATGTAGAATCCATAGGCTGCATGGCTCTAGGATCCACAGGTTCTAAAGGTGTCAGGATGTTCTTTCTCACTTGGGCTGCATGTAGAAGACTCTGGGGACTCCACGCTCTGGCATCCTCCCTGCTTTGAGGCTATCAGCAAAAGCGACCTGCTTTTTCTGTGAGATTAAGTGAATCCCATGCAACTGAGTGACCTTTGGGAACCAGGTACTGTGGCCAGGGCGATGGAATGTGCTACTTGGCTGGGTGATGGCCCCAGCCTTGGGTCTGGGAGGTGAGTAGCGTTGTCCACACCTGGGAATGGAGTGGTGTGACTCCACACAGGAAAGATGGGTGCCATCCCTGGAAGAAGGGGACTTTGGGGGGTGGGTAGGCAAAATCAACAGATTCCCCACACTGGCTCACCACAATGTTGAAGATCCCTGAAGGATGTGGGATTGTGTCATGCGTGCCACGCAGGGCCCGTCAGAGGTTATTCACAGTGGGGGACACTCCCCTGGCAAACGGAAGAGGAGAGGCATGCAGAGGACTAGAGGGACTAGTGGGGAAAGAGAAAACGTGGAGAGATTTTGGCAGTTGATTAGACAAGACCTGGGAAGTAGTAGACAGTTGGGAATTTGATAAGTGGAAAAATCAAAGATCTGATTTTTGGTTTGAGCTTCTAGGGGCTATGATATAGGGACTACATATATGGCAGGGAGCGATTGGGGCAAATAGAATTTAGTTTAGGACATGCGTAATTTGAGTTGTCTGTGGCCTGTGATTCTCAGACTAAATGTGGTTTATCAGACAAGTCAGGGCCCTTGTGCAGATGAGGGAGTGACCCGCAGGGATGCCACCGAGGGAGCAGATGAGGAAGGTGGCGGCAAGAGAGAAAGCAGCCGGGAGGAAGCAGCACTGGGGATGCAGCCTCAAGGAACATGCCCGCGGGCACAAGCAGGGTGAGGGCCAGGGAGGAGCAGGAAGGGGGAGGTAGGAAGGGACTTCAGAGAACACCTTCTCCTGCAGAGGAGGGAAGGGGATGGGCAGAGGTTTGTGTTGTGTAGAGGAGCTGGAGCGCATGGGCAGAGGAGTCAGAACTACTGAGAATCCCTGTCCATCACGATACCCTTTTCAGAGTCATCGAACTGGACATTCAAAGGATGAATTTTATTATCTATAAATTCTACCCCTATAAACCTGACTTAGAATAATCTTCATAGCAGCATAGTTCATAATAGCAACAAAATGGAAACAACCCAGCCATCCATCAGCAACATAATGGACAAATACATTGTATTAATACTCTGCTCACATGATGAGATACTATTCAGAGAAGAGAAAAAAAACCCACAAAGGAATCAGAGATACATGTATCCACACAGATCAATCTTAAAAAGAGAAAGTTTAATGAAAGAAGCAAAACTCAAAAACTCCAGGAGGGTTAAATGAAAATAAAGTTCAGAAACATGCAAAATTTCACCATCACATAGGGGCTTAAGGGAAAAAAATTGTAAAATTAAAGTTCTCTGTTTAGGGATGTGTATGTTGGTGATAAAACTGTTAGGAAAAGCAAGGAAGTGATTTCTAGAAAACTTGGGATAGCAGTTACTTCTGGAATAAAGAAGAGCCACATCAGGAAGGGACACTCAGGAAGCTTTGTGGAGTTTATTGTATAATTATTCATTATTTTATGCAATTTTTGGATGTATATTATATTAATAAAAATTTAGGAAACAACAGGGAATACTAATATGTATAAGCAGCTTCCTGTGTGCCAAGTATAATTCTAAGTTCCTTACACCTGTTGGCACATTCAGTCTCCACAAAAGTCCTACAAAGCAGGCACTATTATGATCATCATTGAATGAGGAAACTGACACAGAGACATTAAGTAGTTTGCCCAAAGTCATGGAGTCAGAAAGTAGTACAGCTGAGCCTTGAATCCAGGCAGTCTGGTTCCAGAGCAGAGCCCCTGCTGTTAACCACTGCACGGTAGGGTCGCATGAGGCAGTCAGAGGACCCAGGTGAGCTCGGAGGCCAGGATCAGTTGAGTGGTGAGGGCTGGAACTCATATTGCAGTTGACAGAAAGTGAAATGGAGGGAGAGTATGGCAGTGAGAAGCTCATTAAAAGATGGGAAGATAAACCATTTCTCACTCTGCCTGAATGGCACTTAGTCCTTCAACTTGCTGTATTATCGAATTCTGTCGATGCCCATGTGAGGCAGGTGATCAGCATCACCATTTTAAAGACCAGAGAGCTCCTTTGGCTTGTCCAAGGGCAGAGCCAGAGGCTGTGGAGGGACCTGGAGCTCTGGCCTTACACTTGCCAAGACCTATGCTCTTTCAACTCCTGTGTTGATGCTGTGACCTTGAGGTTCCTGACATCTGGCAGCTGAGCCTGTATCCTTCAGGAATGGCCCAGCTGTGCATTCAGGGAGATACCAGGTGTGTCCTCTGTGCTAGGTAAGTGGGTACTATACAGGACACAGCTGCTCAGCTGCCTGCCAGGGCTTGCTGAGTGTCTGGGGACTGCAAGCTGCTGATCTTGGGGTCATTGCCTTAGGTTAGCAATTAATTGCCTCTAGCCTATGGACTATGGGTTATATTCTCCTCGGGTTCATGGCTGCTGTCATAGGTATATGCCTTGGAAGACGGATAGGCAGCAAAGAGCGGTCCCACATTTGCAAGGTGGTTCGTTGAGCCCACGTGCCTATCATTTAGCCCGTGGGTAAGGATGTTCCTGCTTCTTTGCCTCCTGTGCCAGAAGGGGACCTGGATGCACCTTCTTCGCAAAGAGCACTGATCCACATCTGTTTCCAGGGGAGTGGCAGAATTTAAAATGGATTTAAAATGAGAGGTTTAATAACATGATGAACTATGTAATAGTGTTCAGTGAAAAATGGGGCATCAATTGAACGGTCTAACATCAATTATATTGTTTAAGAAGAAATTCAATGAAATACTAACAGTGGGATTATAGATGTTTGATTTTTTACTTTTTGTTTTTTTCCCCTGTAAAAACCATTTCTAGAATTGCAGGTGGGGGGAGGGAAGCACCTCTGTCCATGGCAGCTCCTGACTTTGATTCTTCTTTAAGCCCTGGGGGAGTCCTTTAGCCTTTGTGAAAACACTGTACAAAGACTCAGAATAATAGATAAGAATGGAATCTTGAAAGTGACAGCTTCCTTATAAAGGTGCAATAACAGGGGGTTTGGTGAGGGGGTTGGCCTTGTCCAGGGTCATGTAGGGTCAGGACAAGAGCACTGTCTCCTAAACCCTTTCCCAGAGCCCAGCCACAGCACGGAGGCAGGTGAGCAGCGGCACAGTTAGAGAGTAGGGAGGACTAAAGAATGGCTCCCAAGAGTACTCATGGCCTCATCCCTGTGAGTGTTACCTTACATGGCAAGGCAGATGTTGAGAGTGGGAGATGGTCCTGGATTATCGGGTGGGTCCTAAATGCAACCACAACTGTCCTTAGAAGAGAGGCCGAGGGAGGTTTTACACAAACACAGAGAACCCAGTGTGACCATGGGACAGATTAGAGTGATGCAGCCACACACCCGGAACGCTGGCAGCCACCATAGAATCTGGAATAGGCGAGGAATGATTTTCCGCAAGAGCTGCTGAGGGAGCATGGCCCCGCTGACATCTTGATTTTGACTTAGTGAAACTAATATCAGACTTCTGACCTCAGAATTTGTAAGAGAAAAAATGTGGGTTGTCTTAAGCCACCAGGTTTGTGGTCATCTGTTACAGCGGCCATAAGAAACGAACCTAGTGAGCATTTGTCAGGGTCAGTCTGCCGAGTGCTTGCCTGTCTAGATGCCTCTTGGGGGAAACAGTGATCCCTGGACAAACAACTCTGACCCTTGAACAAACAGACATTTGCATGGATATTCGTTCATTCATTCTAGACATTCTTATTGAATATCTATTGTGTTATCAGGCGCTGTTCCAGGTTCTGGGCAGCCTTGCAGGTGTCTGAGGAAAGAGTGTTCCGGGGGAGGGCAGAGGAAATGTGCCAGGACAGACAGGTGCATATGTCCTTGGCCTGTTTGAGGATGAGGAGGAGGCCACTGTGTCTGGAATTGGTGGGGCGAGACGGGGGAGACTTTTCAGGCCACTGTAGACATGAGATTTTACTGTGAGGAAGGTGGTATCCATTGGAGAGGTTTGAGCTGGGGCTTGACATGATGGCTTTTCTGTTAATTGAGATAAAAATCCACATAACATGAAAGTAACCACTGTAAAGTGTGCAGTTCACTGGCATTTAGTACATTCACAGTGTTGTGTGACCGTTCCCTCTGTCTAGTTCCAAAGCATTTTCATCACCCCCAAAAGAGATCCCACACTCACTAAGCAGTCACTCCCCAGCCTCCTAGCCCCTGGCAACCCCCCATCTGCATTCTGTCTCTGGATTTACCTATTGTGCTAGATTTTTGATGGATCTTCTTGGAAGAATCACTCTGGCTGCTGGGTGGAGTATGCATGGGAGCCAGCCGCCGCCATGAAAGCAAGGGGAGAAGTTAGGGTCTTGCTGCTGCAGGGGAGAAAGAGGGCTGGGCTGTGTGTGGCCATCGGTAGAGGTGGTGGAGGAAGGCCATGGAAGGGCTTGAAGTCAGGGTGTGCTCCAGCGTCACCTCTGAGAAGTCCTGCCGCAAGCAAGCCTGTTGGGCTTGGTTTGGTCCATGTTTGAGAGTGGAGCCCCTTTTTTCAAGTAGCTCTGCAACTTGGCGCTGTGTTCCAGACTGTACACCAATGTGGCAGAAACGGTACCGGAGGGGAACTCAGGGGATCGAGTTCTGAGGTAGCCACTTTGTAGTTTTGAGACTCTGGGGCTGTCACTGCAAATCTGGGTACTCCCGATCCTCATCCAAAAACTGAGGACATTAATTGGCTTCAGTGATTTCCCGTGCTGGGATAAATTTCTGTCATTTGTGAAGATGTCCTTTCCTGGCATCTAGGAAAAGTGGGTGCCTCTGTGTCAGCAGAACCTGGAGTTTTCACCCTCACTAGGGCCTGCAAGGCAGGAATCAGCTGCGGAGAGGGCTAGCGTGATTGAGTTTGAAAGTGAACCTGAATTCTTAGGCAAAGTGAATGTCCATGCAAGTTAGCTCATTTGGGGGTTTTCTAGAAGAGTCAAGTGTAGGAAACGTACCTCATTGCCCTCATCCGGGATTTTAAGGGATTGCTTAAACTCGAGGCTCTCAGCTGTGATGATAGAGTGCGCTTGTGTCTCTGTTGGCCGTGAGGTGTGTTGCAGAGATCTGTTCTTAATCACTCTGAAGTTTGCAAGAGATTTACTGTCACGTATAAATCAGAGCAAACTCAAGGTTATCCTGTAACGACACACACGCTCATTTGCATTGCATTCTGGTGTGTTCTCCATTTTCTGTGCTACAAACTCCAAAGCGTTTGTTTTTGTTTTAAGCAAAAGTGATAACGTGCCCATGGTTAAAACCAAAATCAAATCGTACTACAGGGCTTAGAATACAAAACAACACACTCACCCTCCTCCCCTCCTCTTATAGCTGCACTTCTAAGCCTTTGTTTTTAGTCCTCCTGGTATTTACTTCCAGAATTTAAAATAAAATGCTGCCTGGTGTTTCTCGATTTATTAACTTTGCCACTGTCTGTCAGGTCCCAGCTATGACAAATGAGTTCATTATTTACACTAAGGCCCACCTCCCCTCCTTACCTTTCTCTCTAAATGTGATAGTTCTCTTCTTATTTGTACTTACCGTGTGAGTGCGCCTTACTGACATCTGGGTAGTAGGAACTGCGGCCAGAAACTGGTACCAGGGAACCCATCTTAAGGACGTAGTTCAAACCAAGGGTTAAAAAACAGCCCTATGAAAGTCATGGTCTTTAAAGGTTTCTCCCTTCCCCCCCACCCCAGTGTGTTCTCTTTCTGTGAGCCTTAGGAGGCATTTCTTTCAGTTCTAGGGCAGGAATGGTTGTGCTTCTCCCAAGCAGGTGGCTCATTTTATCTTGACGAGGCTGAAGACCAAGAAACCAAGCACATCTCTCTCTCTCTGCGCAGGCCGCAGAGCTCCGAGCCGGAATCTGCAAGGGCTCACCTCTTGTGTGGGAGGATCAGGCTGGAAAAGTCCCCAACTCACCCAGACCTCATCTAATTTTTTTCTACTGTCTTCTCTTCATCTAATTTTGCACTCTGGGTGGCTGGATTAGGGAAGACAAGGCATGGGAACTTTCACTGATTCTCTTTTCTAATCCTGACAGTCTCGGAGAAGCTGTGGTTCGCTTGGAGCCCTCCCACTCCTCCCCCCAGCCTCTCCCTGTTCTGAAACAGGACCTGTGAACTTGACCCCCCTTCCCGGGTTTTGTGTCCACATTGCACTTACCCTTCCCCTCTGGCATGAGAAGCAACCGCTCCAGAAATAGGACAATGTGGCAACTTGCCCTGTGTAATTAGGGGTGATTTATGTCCCTGTTAAAGATACCAGGCCATGTGAGGATTTACCTTGATTCCATTCAGATCACAGGGCTGCACCCTGTAAAAAGATGCTCTGCCATTAGTGCCTCGTGGAGCCGCCCCTCCCGCCCGGGCCTGCAGAGCTTTAACGAGACTCAGAGACTGGACAAGGAAATTCATGCCGGGACACTAGGGTCCCCTTTCCCTGAGCTCCTCATTGCTGCAGCCAAAGGGCTCAGTGTATAGGAATGTTGGAGCCAAGGAGGGTGGCAACGGGGCTGCCTGGGGTCCTGAACCCCCTTCCCCATCCCTCCTAAGGGCCCCACAGCCCGGCTCATTGGTACCCCTGACAGTGCCACAGCTGCGCTCGCTCACTCATTTAGTCATCCACATATGTTTACAAGCAGGAAAAGCCCTTTTCTCTTCTTTCATACACTGAAATTGTGCAGTGCCCCAGCGTACGTGCAAGGTGCAGTGGGTCTGCCCCAGGTGGAGCGAGGGCAGGGGTGTCCGGTGGCCCTGCTGCCCGCTCCCCTGCTCTGGGCGTGCAGCCCTCTCGGGGCTCCCTCCCTCCCTCCCTTCCACACATGCCACTTAATAGATGAGTCTCCTTATTTTCAATTACTTTCTTTATAGGGGATCCTTAGAAAGACCTGTGGATTTTTAGGACTGAGAAGGGCCTTAGAATTCAGCACTGCTTCCCCTCCTCCTTGCTAGAGAGGTCAGAAATGTTCACTCTCCCCCGGGGCCCCATTGCGGTCTTCTTTTCAGAGTGCAGAGGTGACACACAGGCTGTGTACTGGGACCTTGAGGCTAGCTGCTCCGGCCTGCGTAGTGATGAAGGCTTGCGAACCGCTTGAGGAAACGGTTCAGAAATCTTTCCTCCCCGTCTAGCCCACCTCCGCACCCGCCCGCCTTCATTGAGCAGTGATTCAGTGAATCTTTGCTGACTGTCCGCAGCGTGCGGGCACGTCTGCCGGTGCTCTGGGCGAGGCAGACACCCAAAGACTTGGCAGTCTGCATCCCAGGAGCTCACGAGCTCGTCACCAACATGACAAGCACATGCCATACTCCTGCTGAGTAAGCCCTTTTATTGATATGACGAGTGTTCTTGAGGTGTGTTGATCACGAGTGTGCCTCAGAAAACATGCTGGTCCAATTCTTCATCAGGAGTCCAGTCTTTGGGGAGAGGACCGCCTGCTTAGCAGAAGTCGGGGTAGCTGAACTCACATGGTTCTCTTGTAAGTTTGGGTGCAGAGGTCTCCAGGGGAGGCGGGGCTGAACTCACTCTGAAATCTGGGCCGTCTCCCGACTTTGTCCTTGTCTGACGGATTTTCCCTTTGGGTTTTCCCCACGCCCGCCAGAGCTGTAGCAGCTCTCAAGAACCTGAGTGGGAAGCACAGGTTTCCCCAGGCCTTTAACAGTCTCTGCTGGGGCCTAGCAGAGCTGCTTTCTTAGAGTGATAGAATCGTTCGGTACCTGGGGGCGCACTCAAGGTGCTGCAGGTGGGTCTGGTGGGCTCCTCGCAGCAGCATCTGGGCCTCCTCTGTTAGTAGGGGACACTGGGTCGCTTTGGCATGTATCACAGCTCTCCTGCCCCCACCTCGGCGCTCATGGGTCTTCAACTAACCGTAGTGTGTTCCCATGAGCTAGTGGCTCTGTGGTGTCTCTTCCGAGACCCCGCTTCCTCCTCTCTGGAAATGCGTGTGACTGAACCCGAGTCGGTCTGCGATTATACCTGATCCTCAGCAGGGTCTGCCAGGATTATTTCTTCAAGATTTCTTGACGCGCTCTGGTCTGAAATCAGAATTCTGCAGCAGTTTTTATTGATTTTATCAGCTTATGCAACCCCACTTTGTTCCCTTTTCATGCCGTCTTTAACTCCCTGCCCTATCTCTGGTTCTAATTCAAGCTCTGTTCTGTTCCCTCTACCTATTGAGAGAGCCCAGAGCAGGCCGAGTTTCTTCACAACGGTTCGGTAACAGGGACTATGCCAAGTATCGGGAATGCCCTGTGAAAACGAAGGAGGCGTACTCCAGCCTGCAGAATTTTGGAGGACACACATAGACCCTGCTTATCTCCCCAGATACGATCGCTGCTGTCATGCACACATTCCAGGCTGATTAGCTAAAGCCTTTGGACTGGACTAGCACACTGCCAAAAATGTGAGTCACCCGGGTACAGGTATGGACAACAGCAAGCATGCTCCATTGCCATGGGGACACGCACATTTATTCATTCAGAGCAGAAGGAATTCACTTGCACTCCTCTGGCTCCGCTGGGGTGAGGATGTTCCCCACACCGTTCCTCGGGCCCGTGTGTTCTCCCTGAGTCTGCTCCTCACCCCACCCTCTGTCCCCACCCGCAGTCACTCTGGCCCGAGTGGGTGTCCTGGCCCACTGTGCACGGTTGACCCCCCTCCTCGCTACCTTGCAGGTGCGGCCAACACCCGGTCGTGCCCATGATGCCTCATTTAAAGTCTCGGTGACCAGTGATTTTCTCGAGGCAAGGCCGTGTGATGCCTCGTATGACGAGGGGGCAAGAGCTGGGCTTCTAAAGCTAGACGGGTTTGGCTTGACTTCTGGCTCTGTCCCTTATGAGCTCACAACCTTGGGAAAATGTTTGTCTTCCTCAGCTTCAATGTCCTTGTCGGTTAATTGGGGTAATCCCTACTTTGCCAGGCTATTGTGAGGACTAAATTAAAATGTGCCCGAGTGCTCCGCACTTCACTCAATAGGGATGGTTCTCTCTCATTCTGTCTCCCAGCAGCCCTGGGGGACTGAGGCGGGGAAGTTGAGATCCTGATAAGTTGGCTGGGTGGCTGACATGCCCAGGGACAGCTGTCTACCATCCAGAAGTCTGGACTGTGGACTTGATCTACCCTTGAACTGGTTGGGCCATGTGTCACACGAAGTCCCTCGGTTGTAAACATTGGAAGCTGGCTCTGGCTGACGTCAGCAAAGTGGAATTCATTGCAAAGATGCTGGAGGCTCATAGAATGGGCAGGAGAGTAGGGAAACCTCCTGAAAACAGATAGAAACCAAGGAGCTCAGCTGGGTGAAGCCTGGAGTTAGGAATCACGGGAGCAATCTGACGGCAAAAATCACAGTCAGGTTTGTTAGTTGGGACGGAAGAGCTCCGTGCACCTCTTTCCTTGCTTACCTTTCCCACGATTCAGAGTATCAGCATGAAGCGGCCAGAGGCAGGTGTCAGTCACTTACCTGCGCCCTGTGAAAGAGGAGGGACCCCGGGACCCCGGTGGGTTTGTCGTGGGAGGGCTGGCACCTGGATGAATAGCCTCACAGAGAAAGTGCCCAGTGGGGGAGAGAATTCCCCCGAAAAGGAGTGGGGTGCTGGTCAGATATTGGGCAAGGACCCTGGGCAGCTGAAACAGCAAACATCTGCTGCGGCGACCTGGGACAAATCTTGCTTTAGCCTTCTCCAAAAATGAGGGAGACTCAAAGCTGGTGACCTCAAAAGGAGCCTCCGGTTTCTAGTAGGACTGCTCTCGTTGTTAAATAGACAACTCTGCCACTGGGGAGAAATGGAATTAACATTATTAGCCACCTTAGATTTTTATTTATTCTCCCCTAACACTTTCTGCCCCCCCAATATAGATCATTAATAACCAAAGTTTTGAAAGTGTATTAATTTTTAACAAAATAAGACTACAGAAAATTACAGAGATGATAACAAATGTATCATCCATCTACATTTTAAAATGAACTTCACTCTGCTATGATGTACCATAAAATAAAATTTATTTTACGTGTGCAGATCAGTGACTTGACAAATATATACACCCTGGTAACTGCCACTCCAGTCAGTCAGTGTGTAAGACATCTTCCCAGAAAGTTCTCCCTTGTCCCTGTGTAGTCACTTTCTCTCCTTTGCACCCACCATGTCCCCAGGTCACCTCTGTTCTGATTCTATCTTGTAGATTAGTTTTGCCTGTTCTAGAATTTCACAGAAATGGGACATGCAGTGTCTACTCTCGAATCCAGCTTGTTTGTGTAGGGCGGTGTGTAAAATTCATCCGCATTGCTGTACCAGTGGTTTACTCCTTCTAGTAGTGAAATGGAATTCCATGAGTTGCAGTTACTGCAGTTTGCTTATCCATTTGTCAACTGATGGACATTTGGGTTGTTTCCATTTTTTAGCTATCCCAAATAAATCTGCCGTGAACATTTGTGTACAAGTCTTTCGGACATGTTTTCATCTCTCTGTCATAAAATACCTAGGAGTGAAATTGCTGGATCACATGGTGAGTATAAACATATTTATAAGACGTGGCAAAACCACTTTCCAAAGTGGTTGGTTCAGTTTACTCATTATTCGTGGCAATGTATGAGTTTACTCATTATTCGTGGCAATGATTGTTCTACCTCCTTGTCAACATTTCTTTTTTTAATTGTAACCATTCTAGTGAGTATGAAGTAGTTTCCCACTGTGCTTTTATCTCATATTTTCCTGAAGGTTGATGATGGTGAGCATTTTTCATGTGCTTATCACTTTGTCTGGATTTGACAAGTATTAACATTTGCCAAATGTCAGTCAGAAATAACACATTTCTTGGCATTAAAAATCCCCGTGTGTTCCTCCAATTCTGTTCTCTTTCTTTCCCCTTCTTTCCCTGGGGGTAACCACTGCTCTGTGTGGTTGCTATGCATTTTCCATGAACATGTTTTAAATTTTATTAACATGTATATATTCACAGTACTATTCAGTGATGTTTTGTGTGTTTTGAAACTTATATGAAATGTGCCATGTTGTATTTATCCTTTTGCAATTTGCTTTTTTCACACATTATGTTCTTGAGGATTTTTCATGTTGACACATGTAGACCTAGTTCATGTTAACTGTTGTATAGTGTTCTAGCATGTGCATATTCCACATTTATCCCTATTGGCAGACGCTTGAGGTCATTCTAAGCAATGTTGCAATGTTTATCCTTGTGTACTTGTGTGAGTGTTCCTTTGGGGCTAGATACCTAGAAGGAGGATAACTGGGTCTGAGAATATACATCTGGACTTTGCTAAAATAGTGCCAAAATCAGTGTTTTTCAAAGAGGTTTTGCAAATACATACTGCCACCCACTGAGTATCAGAATTTCCATTTGCTGTGCCAACACATCAGACTTCTTATTTTTGTCCTCTGAGGGTGTGAAATACTGCACCTTTTGGATTCACTTGCATTTTCATTTCCTTCATTGCTAAGTGTATGTTTTCCTATGTTTATTTACCACTTGGGTTTCCTCTCTTGTAAGTTTCCTATGCATACTCTGCTCATTTTTCTATCATGCTATCTTTTAATCATTGCTTTATCTTTTCATGTTTTAATGGTGTACTTTGTCATGTAGAAGTTTTTCATTGTACTAGTCAAACTGCTTAATCAGCTACTTCATGAATTTTGCTTTTTATGTCTTATTTAAGAAATCTTTTCTTACACAAGGTCATAGATAGTTTAACCTATTTTCTAAGTTTTAAAGTTTTGTGTTGACATTTAGATTTTTGATCCATCTGTAATTTCCTTTTTTTGCTTGCTGTGAGGCTGGAGCTCGATTATGCTCTTTTTCTGACCGAGTAGCCCTCCATCCCATTGTTATTTGTTTTAAAAAACTCTATCCTTTCCTCACTGATTTCATGGCCACTTTTCCCATATGTTTTCATAAATGTGTAGTCTGTTTCTGGGCTCTTCTGTTTCTTCTTTTCACTATTTTAATTATTATAACTTTATAAGAAGTCTCACTGTCAGATGGAACAAGTCCTCATTCTTCTTCAAAGTTGTCTTGGATATTCTTGGCTCCCCACAATTTCCTGGAAATTCTAGGATCAACTCCTTGAGTTCTGTGAATGACTTTGTTGTGATTTTTGTTGAAATGGCACTACGTTTTGAGATTAATTTGGGAAGAAAAGGCTCCTTGGTAATATTTAGCCTCCCATCTAAAAACAAGTTGTATCTGCCCATTTATTTAGATCTTCTTTAATGTATCTCGGTACAGTTTGATAATTGTCTTTGTACAAGTCTTGTACTTTTTAATTACATTTACTCATAGCTTGCTTACAGTTTTGTTGCTATTGTGAATGGCATACTTTTAATTTTTTTCTTTTAAATTTGATGTTTATTTTCATTAAAGGAATAGAATTTCAAAAAGTAGCACATTCTCCAAACATATTCCACCCCTAAATCCTTCTCAAAGGCTACCACTTTTAATACTGGGGCTCTGTCTCCATTTTTCTAAATAACATATTTATACTCTTGTTTCTTATCCCCCCCACCTATCAATTCTACACATTGTCTTTTGAACTTCTTATAGAAGGTTAGACCTGGCTATCTTCCCATCACTCTGCTCCCCCCACCCCACCACCCTTTCTTCATCTCCCAAAGTAGTGACACTACGATGTTTGGTTGTATCAGAGTCTGATGTTCATGTTATTATGCCTGTGTAAATTACAGCCAAGCTACTTACCGGTTTCTGCTTCTTTGGTGGAACAATAACAAAATCAATTCTTTTGTATTTGCTTGGTTTTCTCTGTTCTTTGCACCAAGACTCTTCCAACGACCTTTAAAAATTTCCTCATATACTGTCAACACATGAAGTAATCTGTCAGGTCTGTTTTTTCACTTCAATGGAAGAATCTGTTTTCTCTGGTCTGGTCTGTTTCTCTTCAAGTCTGATGAAGAGTTGTCATGTTGAGATCTTCCTTCACCATCATCCTATTACATGCCTTTGCTTCTCTTCTGCTTTATGGTCATTTCTTAGATCTCACATCTTTTTCTTTCTTGATTTTCTCCCTTGTTTTGTTGGAGCACATCCTCCAGTACCTTCCTGAAAAGGAAGTGGGTTCAATCTTAATCTGTAGGGTATAAACATTTGCCTCATTGCCCTGTTTTCTGTATGACTTGCCACCTGTCTCTTAGGTGTCCCTGAGTCCAGGAGCCCTGGCCTTCTTGGCCTCGAGAGTCCACCTGCTGGTTTCTGCCATTGAACTGGGGCAGTCGCTTGGCTGCCAAGGGTAGAAAGAGAAATCTAGGGAGCTCTCTTCCTGCCTCCATTTTAAGCCTCCACCTCATAGATAGCTTTGTGCCTGTGAGCCTTCCTGGGCCTTTCTAAGGTTCTGCGATATAAACTGGCTTATATCTTGTCACTACCTCTTTTCTAAGGCATATAGGTTTCCATTTTCTCCTCTGTGCTTTGTGCATTGTCCACATTTCTGTTGATGTGTCTCATTTGTTGCTAGCTCTTATTTCACTTTTTTTTTTTTTAATCTCTGTGGCTTTGTTTCCAGTCATATTTAATGGGGTTGCAGGAGAGGATGGATATAAACAACCTGTTTTCAATCAACCATTTTAACCATAAATTTTATTACATTTTCCTTTTTTGTTTGTTTTCTTAGAGACAGGGTCTCACTCTGTCACCCAGGCTGGAGTGCAGTGGCATCATCATAGCTCACTGCAGCCTCAAACTCCTGGGCTCAGCAATGCTCCTGCCTCAGCCTGCTGAGCAGGTGAGGCTACAGGTGCACGCCACCACACCTGGCCATACATTTTCTGACTGTTGTTAGTTTACTGCGGTTAGTTACTGTAGAATACTGTTAGTTTTTATCAATAGGTCTTGAACTGTATTATTAGTTCTGATAGTTTGTAGAATTTCTTGAATTTGGGGGGTAGGTGATTATTTTATATGAGGATGTCAGCAGTTTCTTCCTTATCTATTTTTGTTGACTTACTGTGTTGTGGGATCTTCAGTATAGTATTGAAAAGAAACAGTGGTGGCTGAATAGCTTTGTCTTATTCCTGACTTTCACAGAAGAGCTTTCAGTGTTTTCCATTAAGTATGAAGTTTATTTTAATTTTTGATAGTTATTAATACAATTTATCAGACTAAGAAAATTCCCTTCTAGTCCTAGTTTATGAATTGTAATCACAAATGGGTACTGGGTTTTGTCGGGTACTTTTCCTACATCCGAATTATCCTGTTTTTTTCTTGTAGCCTTTTAATGTGGTGCATTTAACTAATGAGTTTTCTGATGTTTTAATATCCCTGCATTTCCAGGATTTGTTTGCATTTCTTTAGCATTTTGACACCTGTGCCCTAAGTGAGGTTAGGAGGTGGGCTTTTAATTCCTTTCTTCTTGTATTGTTCTTTGAAGTCTGTCTCAGGGTATCGTAAGAGGAGCTGAGTGTTTTCCTCTCTGTTTCTGGAGGAGTTTGTTTAAGTGTTTTCTTTTCCTTAATGATTTTTAAAAACCACATAGACCCCTTACAGTTTTTTAAGGTAGGTTTTAGACCGTGGAATCAATTCTTTTGAAGGTTATAGATCTTTTCAGGTTTTCTATTTCCTCTTGAGTCAATTTGGAAATTTTTATTTTTTGGAAAAATTGCCAGTGGCAGGAGATAGCAAATAACCAGGCAGTTCCAGGATTTGTGGGAAAATAGCATTTTCAGCTGATTCATGCTACCAACACTGAGAAGGGAGGAGAGAGGAGATAGAGGTTAAAGCATCCCAGGGTTTTATATTACTCAGAAGGAAAAAAGAGCTATTGATTAGCTTTATGCTTAAAGTCAAGTGTGCATGTTAAAAATGTCAATGTAACCACCTAAGTGGTATAAATAGACTCTATAAAGGCCAGGTTTGTAGGAAGGGAGAAATAAAGAAAATGCAATCAATCCAGTGGAAAGTGAGGCAGGAGGGGGCAGGAAAGGCAGAGAGGAGCCTGGTGAAGAGAAAGCATGTCTGTATGATGACCTTCAGGCAGCACCGTGCCCAGGAGTCCTTTCTGGACCCCCTCTGCTTTCTAGACACCTTGCTTTTTTCCCCACTATCATTGCACACATCCAGCAAACTCCAGCATGACTACCTGCCTGCATCTTTCTCTCTTACCAGAAAGCAAACTCTTCCTGTAACCAGTCTGGGTCATTTACCTGTGTATTCTCAGTGCCTGGCATATAATAGGTACCCAATAAATTGAGCATCATGCACAAATAAACAAATAAGTGAACAGATGAATAAATAAATCCTGAAACATTACTCTGCCAGGCTCAATGGCTATGAGAAAACATTTTAATCGGAGATTGCCTTGGTCGATCAGTGAGTTAGGGAGCTGAGGAAGTAGCTGCAGCCTTGAATTCGATTGGGGAAAAAAGTCACTGTGAGATGTCTCAACTGAAACCTCCTCTAAATTCCTCAAGTGTCTGTGTAGCTATTACATACTTGATCAGTAGTACATAGTGGTACCTAGAGATTCCCTTGTGTATTGGTAAAATAGCCCATAAGCTTTAAATTAGTGCTTCTCAAACATTAATGTGCTCACCATTCACCCAGGGTGTTGTTAGAATGCGGCATGTGCTGTAGGAAGCCTGGGGAGAGGTCTGGTTGCCGCGGTTCTAACAAGCTCAGTGCTGCTGGTCTATGGACCATGTTTTATACAACAGCAAGGCTTTGCATAGCAAGGTATAGGCTGTCACCTACACCAAGGTTTTCCCCAGGTGCTGGAGATACCAAAATTGTCCTGAACTTGGAGAATAAGCTCAAATAAAAACTGTTCTGACCTCTAGGATTGTTACCAGTGAACACGAAGGATTCAAGCCTACACTGGCTGCAGAGGGGTGCCTTATAACCTCAAACTGTGCATCATGGAACAGGCCGTTTCCAGCGCTGCCCAGGGCCCCCCGGTGCAATTACTTTGCTGAAGTTCCTGCATAGTGATCGCACTCATCCTCATTTTCCTGTTTCTCCGGCTGAGCCACACAGCCTGTTGGGACACGTCAGATCTTGGGAAGCCTTTGTCTTTGTGATTCTCATGTCACTTGTCACTGTTCTGTGGCCCTGCCACACTTTATCTGTGCAATCAAAATCCCCTTTCCTTAACCCATTCTGGGGAGCCTTCACCTTGCTGTCACTCTGGGCCCTGGTGGGGAAGGCCACCGCTTCTGTTTCCATTGTGCCACCTGCCCTGGGCATACATTTGAAATGATGGCATGGGCCTGGGAATGATGACACCTACTTTCTTCTTTCTAGTCTCTTGTTTTTAGAAAAATGGCACAAAACCAGTGGGAAATGCCCTCAATTGCACATAAGCCACTAATACGCCAATCCTGGGGCCAGACAGATCTCCCCGTCACGTCTGGGAAACAGAGCTGGCAAGTGGTCCGATCTCCTCTTTACCTTACCTTGGTATCGACTCCTGTGGACCAGGGAAGGCTTGTGGACAGAAAGATGCTTCCATCAGTCAGCGATGGAACCTGGGGTTTCTAAGGCTATGGTTTGGCTCCAGGGTTTTGCAGAAAGAGTATTTGAAACCAGAAGCCCCTCTCATGCATGCATCAAGAAAACCTGGCATGCTGTTTGGGCCGGGTCTTCTCTGCGTGCATTCTCAGTAGCTTTGCTTGTCCCAGGGTGGGCAGAGGTGATGCAGCCAAGGGAGGGGGACAAGGATGTCAGGCCAGGTCCCCGTCCCCTTCAGCAAAGATGCCGTGGAATGGACTATGATTAAAGCCAGGGCCACCAGCAGAGGTCTGTGTACTGGATTTGTGTTCTGGGGTCCCACCCTTTCCTTATTCCTGCACCTCAGCTGAATGAGCAGCTGGGCCAGGTATTATCTGAGCCAGGCAGGTGGCAGTGCTGAATGATGCAGGTGGAGGTGCTTCTTCAAGGCCAAGGACACATCAGAGCAGCCCCCCACCCAGAGATCCTGGTTTACTGGGTCAGGGGACTCCCAGGCATCAGGGCATTTCTAAGCTCTTGGGTGAGTCTCTCAGGCAGCCACAGATGCAGATCACTGTGTTAGAGAATGCTGGAGAAGGTGACAAGATTTCTCTTCATCCTATCAGTAGCATCCAGTAGAGCTTTCTTGATTTTTTCCAAGAGACAATTGAAATTTTTATTTTTTTTTTCTATGGGAACCGTCCTGGTTTTTATATGTTGCCAACTAAGTCAAATACTTGTCACCAGGTCTGCAGGCCAACAAAGCAAGGGGGCTGGATTCAGCCCACGGTCTGGTTGGCGGCCTCTGGTCTGCAGCGTGAGCCCTTGTCTGTCCGAGGCCGGCTCCAGATGCACTGGTTCCCTGTGTCTGGCCATTCTCTGCAACACGTGGGTACCTACACTTACACCCTGCTGTTGGCCCATTTCCTATTCTTGTCCCTAGACTCATAGTCAGCTCTAGTAAAAAAAAAATTTACCAGGCCCTGGGTGAGTCACATTATCCCACAGCAACCCTATGTGGTACGTATTATGTTTGGTTCCATTTCTCAGATGTGCAAAGTCGCTTGGCCCAGGGGATGGTGGAGCCAGGACTTAGATGCAGCTCTGTTTGCCCCAGGAGCCCAAGCTCCCAGTCACCTCACTGGCTTTCTCTGCTTGGAGTTCTCTGGGGTCCTGCTGGCTGGGAACACCCTGCCAGATGGCTTCTATGTGGGACCCTCTGACACAGTCAGGTGACTCCTTGGAGTTCTTCTTAGGCTGAGCAGGTATTCCCGGTGCCAGGGGCTTGGGTAGGGATGGGGAAGTAGGAACCCAGAATGTAGTCCCCCTGTTGTTAGAGAAATGGTTCATTTCTGACTTGTGCCTTTGCTGTACACTCTTCCGCCACCCCCACCACCACCCCTGGATTGTGACGTGCGCATCCTGCCTCTGCCCCGCTCTCCCTTGCCTCCTCTGCAGCTTGGAACAGGACAGGGGGGACGGCATCTTTGCTGGTATTTTTGCAAGGCCAGGCCAGTAGGCCGGTGAGCTGAGCAGAGCCCGTGGAGGCAGAAAGTAGGGATGAAGGCAGAGCAGGAGCCGGGCTGGGAGGCTGGGGCAGCTGATCCAGGCCAGTGGCACGTGGCAGGACGATTCTTGGGGCTCAGCTGCCACAAAAAGTGGAAAACAAATGAGAGCAAATGGGAGAGGGAGGAGCTGGAACACACTGGAGGAGTGGGGTACACAGAAGCTGGGAGTCCCTGCTGGGACCGGTGAGGCAGACAGGGCAGGTTGTCTAGTGCCTGTGGTGCGGTGTAATGTTTCCCAGGATGCTCTGCCGAGATGAATTTATTGGGCAACACGTTTAGTACCAGTGAAGCCCATAAAGAGAAAGGTGTTCCTTTTGCATTTCTCGCTCCTGCTTCTGATTATACTGAGGGAAGTTGCAGGTGGTGCCGGGTGAGAGCAGGCCTGAGCAGGGAGCAGGACCCAGCTAGGACTGAATGATGACATTGCTTGGTTTTCGTCATGGTTATTTTTACGGTTACTATAGATTTCTGGCAAATGTTACTAGTTTTCCATTCAGGGACTAATATAAATTATCTGTTTGACACTTTTTTTTTTAAAGGAAAAAGTGAATCAACTAAAAATATTAGTAAGTGAGAAAAAGTAGTGTGAGATTATGCTTAAAATTATAATGGTGTTTAGTCAAAGACAAGCTCCCAGAAGACGCTGGGTGTGGGGGTTCGAGGTATTTAGTTGTAGAGTCAAATGGACCAGAGTTCAAACCCATTAACAGTGTGACCTGGGCAAGTCATTTCACGTTTCTAAGGCATAACTGACTCCATTGTAAACCGTTAACATCAATACAAAATGAGCTCGTGGACGTCCCGTGTTTGGCCCGATGCTGACCCCAGTCACAGTCAGTGCTGGCAGTTATGTGAAGTGTTTGTTGACATGGAATAGTGAACTTACAGGCTGGTGTTTCTGGGCTAACGGTGAGCACAGGCCAACGTGCAACAGGACGCTTTGTGAGCTGTCAACACAAGTGTTTTAGAGGCTCGTCACCTGTGAGGGTTTGGTGTCAGGATTCTGCCCCTGGCGGGGCCGGACAGCAGGGGAGATCCCTTCAAATGAACATGCTACAGCCAGTGTGCAGGAAGAGTCGACATGGCAGGCTGGGACTGCTCTCCTTCGACAGGCCGCTGTGTCACCAGCCCTTGGCTGGTGTCGGGGGACTTATACTCAGGAAGTGTTCCACTGTGCCCGAAATGTCAAGGTGGTGCTTCTTCAAACTGTCCATGCAATCAATATTGTTAATGCCGAACACCTGCTTTCCTTCCGGGAGTCTGCAGCTGGGTGTGTGCTAGACGGGGGTGGGTGTCCTATGTGCCCAGCACCTAACAGAAACCCTGGGCGCGGGGTCTCGAATGAGCTTCCCTGGTGGAGAGCATTTCACAGGTGCTGTCAAAGCTCGCTGCTGGAGGAGCTAAGCACATGCTGTGTGACTCGTCTGGGAGAGAAGCCCACAAGGAGAGGACTCTTGGAACTTGCCCCTGGTGCCCTCAGGCCCTCACCCCAGGCTCTGTGTCCCCCGCTGATTTTGCTGTATATCCTTTTACTATAATAAGTCTTAACAAGGAATGCAAATATACCCTGAGTCCTGTGAGTCCTTGTGAATTATCAAACCTGGGGGTGGTCTGGGGGACCACAGAGCCTGTCTCTGTCACGGAAGAAGACTCAGGGCTCCATCCAGCAAAAGGTCTGCTGGAGTCAGGCCGAGGGACGCGGCACGAAGGAGTCAGTACTGCTTCTGGGAAGAGCAAACTGGGGCCCACCCGTCCTTGGGGTGCTGGTGTGAAGTCGTCACACATCTTACAGAGCAGCTTATGGGGTTTGGGAGGAGGTGTAGGGGTATTTTTATGTGTGGCTTAAGTCTCAGCTTTGACTCCTGTTGAATCTCTGAAGGACAGAGCACAACCCCAAAATAGTTTTCTCAGACGTGACCAAGGTAGAGACCATTGGTTTGGTACCGATAATGTCAAAGATGCCACACACTGTTTTTTTGACAAAAATGTAGCAGTGACCACACCTCGGTGGTTAGTGTCAAGATGAAAGAATGTTGATATCAGCTTCCCTCTGAGGGATCTGACTCAGTTACGGAATCTGTTTCTACGAACTTGAGTCTCTGTGCAAACTCCCGGGAGACCGTGTGTGCTCTCTGATCACACCCACCCCCAGGCAGGGAGGGGTGGGCAGCGTGTGCATAGTGTCTGGCTGTACTTTCTCAGGACTTTCTCAGGGATGAAAGGAGAGGTGTTTGCAGGCTGGAGGTTCTGTGCGGATCACAGCGCGGTGTTTGGCCGTCGGTCCTGTTGGGCTTCCTGTCTGACTGTCCCCCGGCAGAGCGGGTGGGGACAGGACTGCGGTATGAGTGCCGCACTTCTCCGTGCAGAGGTGTGAAGGGAGCTGGAATAAAATGGGAGGCAGAGGAGACTCAGCTGACATGGGCTGGAGGCTTGAACCCACCCAGATTTCACCAGAACATTTTATGAAGAATAGCAGAACCATGAAGTTGGGAGGAGCTGTCGCTTCCTCAGTCAGCAAGAGCAGGCCAATTTTAAATGTTTTATGTGCACTAACTTATTTAATCCTTGCAAGGGGTCTTCATAATAATAATAATAATGTCATTATTTTCATTTTCATGGGAATCACTGATTCCAGAGGTTGTCCGGAGAGAGAGATCAAGTGACTTGCCCAGGCAGGGTGTGGATCTGAGCCCAGGCAGTCTGGCTCCCAAGTCCACCCTCTTCACCGTGACACTGTGGGGACGTGGTGAACGAGAAGTGCTCCTTTCTGACTCCACAATTCAGTGACTCCAGGAACCAGTCTGAGGAGATCATGGCTGTCATGAGGTCCTATAGAATGGCGGTGACAGTGCAGGCTTTATGGACTAGTTATGTGCTTTTTTCCCTAGTAGACCTTGAAATAAATAGGTAACTATCTAGAAAAGTAACCTCTTAGACCACTCACATCATCTGTGCACCACCTAAAGGGCTCACTTGGGTGCTGCAAGTGTTATGGGAAGCCCTGTTCTTTGGGAAACCTAGGTTATTGCCTGGCTTCCAGAGCCAGGTCTGCAGACCCCCGCGGAAGCTGGAAGTCTGAATTTGATGCCTGGAAGCTGATTCTGCTCCGCGTAGTGTGCATGTCCTGACAAAGCCCTTCCACACCTGGCCTTCAGGTTGTGGTCACAGCTGAGCGTCTTGCTCCCAGCTGCAAGAGTCCTCTCTGGGGGGGACCAGGCAGACACCTGGCTTGCTTGCTTGTTTGTTTATTTTTCAGCATATTACAGGGGTACAAATGTTTAGGTTACATATATTGCCTTTGCCCCACTGGGGTCAGAGCTTCAAGCATGTCCATCCCCCAAACAGTGCGCACCACACCCAGTAGGTGTGTCTATACCCCTTCTTTCCTCCCCCTCCCACCTGCCTGACACCCTATGAATGTTACTACTATATGTGCACTGAAGTGTTGATCAGTTAATACCAGTTTGATGGTGAGTACATATGGTGCTTGTTTTTCCATTCTTGGGATACTTCACTTAGTAAAATGGGCTCTGGCTCTATCCAGGATAATACAAGAGGTGCTAGATCACCATTGTTTTTGTGGCTGAGTAGAGCTCCATGGTATACATATACCACATTTTATTAATCCACTTGTGTATTGATGGGCTGTTATATTGGGTTGTTTCCACATCTTTGCAATTATGAATTATGCTGCCATAAACATTCCAGTGCAGATGTCTTTTTTTATAGAATGTCTTTTTTTCCTTTGGGTAGATGCCCAGTAATGGGATTGCTGGATCAAATGGTAGTTCTACAGCTATCTCTTTGAGGTATCTCCATATTACTTTCCACAGAGGTTGCACTAGTTTGCAGTCCCACCAGCAGTGTATGAGTGTTCCTATCTCTCTGCATCCACACCAACATTTACTGTTTTGGGACTTTTTGATAAAGGCCGTGCTCACTGGAGACACCTGGTCTACCCTGACACATTGGTAGGCACAGCCAGCCCCTGCTCTCCCCGTCTTTACATGTAACACAACATGACAATGAGACAGGCTGGGCTGGGCTGGGCTGGCTTGGGCTAGGGAACTGTTCCTGGACCAATGGCCCGGCCCAGGCCACCTGTGTTGAGCGCCTGCATCAGCAGATTTGTGTTCTCTTGAGGTGGTCATTGTGGGAGGTGGTTGTTGCCCTTTCTACTCCTGCTGCCTCCAGTGTGGACCAGTCTTGAGAGGCCAGAGCGCCCTTTTACCACAGGTGCAGGTGAGACTCAATTAAGTTGTAAGAAACAGTCTCAGCTGGACTTGGCTGTTCATGATGCCCTCTCTTCTGCTCTCCCTCAATCCCTACTTTCCCCTCCATTTCCAACACAGATGAGCCTTCCTACCCTACCTCCCCCATAGCAGTCTGCTCACTGGGGAAATTGGGGTCCAAGGTCAAGTTACATTTACCCTAAGCAGCTCCCCCGAATGTCTCTGGACAGACCTCCTCCTGGGACTCCCAGGCCTGCACAGTCTGCCTGGCGCTCTGCGCTCTTGTGCATCTTCCACTCAGAGCCCAATTCCAACGCCCTGGTTATTTCTTCTCTCGGTGCCACGCGACTTGCACAATTGGTCCGAGTGGTTCTGTGGAGCCCCAGCCAGGCAGACCTTAGGAGGAATTAGGTGTTGACAACGACATGTCTCATCCACGTCCATGTAATGGTCTGACTTGGTCTGATGGAGAGCCGCTGATCACAGCTCTCAAAGACATGTCACCTGCTAAGCCCCAGAACCTGGGGATGTTATTGCATTTGGAAAGGGGTCTTTGCTGGTATAATTAAGTTGGCAATCTTGAGATGAGAAGGTTGTCCTGGATTGTCTGGGTAAGCCCTAAATGCAATCGCAAGCATCCTTGTAAGAGAGAGGCCGAGGGAGATTTGACTACAGATAGAAGAGAAGGAGTATGACCACGGCAGCAGAGATTGGAGTGACGTAGCCATAAGCCAAGGAATGCTGGCAGCTGCCAGGAGCTGGGAGAGGCAAGGACTGAACGCTCCCCTGGAGGCTGGGTGGGACTGTGACCCTACCAATACCTTGATGTCAGCTCAGTGACACTGATTTTGGACTTCTGGCTTCTATAACTGGGAAAGAATGCATTTCTGTTGCTTTAAACCCCCAGGTTTGTGAAAATTTGTTATAGTTCCCAAAGGAAGGTATTTAGAAATGCAGATATCTTTAGGAGAGGAGCTTATCCACAAATGTAGGCTGAAGAAAGCTGAATCTCTAAATTCTCTCTGCCCTATGTTCTTTAAGCTTTGAGTGTTGCTGTCTGTGTAATACCTTGGCCCTTGCCAAGGGAATATTAGCCAGGACTCTTTCACTTACATGTTATAGAAATGCCACTCAGCTTGGCTTCAAATGAGAAAGGAGTTTGTGGGTTGGGGAAACACACCAACTGAACTAAACATACAAACTGAAACATTCCCAGGGAGTTCGGCTTCAGGCATGGTTTGATCAAGTGGCTTAAAAAATATCAGCAGTCTGATATCTGTCTGTCCCTGCTTCCCTCTCTCCCTCAGCAGCCCCGTTCCTTCTGCACTGGTTCCATCCTCAGTGAGGTTTCCTGTGAGGTGTCAACACAACCGTCAGTAGCTTCAGGCTTGCATCCTATCACGATAATACTTCTTTCCCCATTAGTTCCAAAATCAAATTCCAGGGATTCAGCTCCAGATGACTGACTTGGGCCAATGCCTACCTGAACTAGTACTGTGGCCGGGGAGATCGGCCAGGCTTGGGCCACTTGCCTTCACAAATCATGAGGGCTGAGAATGGGGAGAGGTGGTTCCCCAAAGGGAAATCAGGGTGCTTGCTCCAGAAGTGGGGGTACGTATGGCTGCTGGGAAGGTGCACAGAGTACATAGATACCACGAGTTGCTTCTGGCCTGGTGGTTCCAGAAGCTGATACGATGCCTTTGGAACCCACTGTGGTTTCTAGGCCACGAGATCCCCCAGGGTGTGCTTGGCAATGCCGGATCGCGTGGTTCAGCTTTCCCTCTGCCCCAGCCTCTGGCGCAAGACTCCCAAGTGTGAGAACCAGACTCACAGCCCTCACGAGATGAAAAAGGAGAGGAGGAAGCCGATCTGGGAGGTCCCAGAAGATAGGAGATTGAGTGTAGAGCTGAGAAGCTGTGGCAGCTGCCACCTCTGGGACCTCACATTTGAAAATCACATTATCAGAGCATCTTTGAACTTCTGTTGGCATTTACGTGACTAATGTTCGATCTGGTGAAGGCTGCGCTGGAAATGAAAAAGGGAAGTGGGGACGAGAGCTCGTGCTGCAGCGGGGCTCTCTTTGGCAACCGTTTTGGGGGCAGTGACTCACTAGGGGCATTGAGGCAACAAAGGAACTTCTGTAGCTGGATGAAAAAAGTAGGCGCTTCCTCTGCCCCTTCACTGCCCTTGCAAGTGGGAGCCCTGGGCCTGGGTCTCCTGAAAGAGGCATCGGGCCAGGGAGGGTGACCCGTGGTTGACCCATGCTAGGTGGTGGTCAGGACACTGCCAGGGTGAACAGGTTAGAGTAGAGGTAATGCGCTGTGAGTTCTAGAGCCAGCCATGCAGGGTTCAGCCCCAGTGTCATGCCTTGTTATCGACGTGGCCTTGGACAAGGTCCTCACCCCAGCAAAGTCTCGGGACTACCAGGTTCCAATCCCAGTGCTACTGTTAGTAGTGGGAAGTGCACAGAAACCCCTGGGGCAAGCCACTGAACCGTTTGAACCTTGGTTCTTTCCTCTGTAAACTGGGCACAATCACAGAACCTGGGTGATTTGTTGGGTCTTTGCTGGAGCCATCACTTCCATGCTTTGGAGCAGAGATGGTGGTTTTGGCAGAAAATGGTGGATCATTGCACCGGAGAAGTTAAACAAATGCTTCGTTGCACTGAGCAGAGAGAGCAGGATGGCAGGGGTGCTCTGAGGGTGTAGGACATGGGGACATGTGTGTGAAGGCGTGCACACAAGTGCCAGGTGCCACCGTGCCTGTGTCTATCATTTTGATGGAGGTGGGAAGGAGCAGGGACTCCCTTTGTAAGAATGGCAGAGAAGTGGCATTAGCAGGCTCTGCCTATCTGCTCCTTTAGGGGAAACCCTGTGAAACCACTATAGAGTCACCTTCCACTGGCCCTTCTTGATCCACTCTGGGAAACCCAGCTAGCAAGCAGAGCACAGAGTGGAGGCAGGGGCTGCCTTTGCTGGGGGCTCCATCCTTCTCTGTGCCCCCTGATATCTGCACTGGGTGGACAGGACCCGCTGAGCACCCCTGCCCTTTTCGGGGGTCTACTGCAGACCTCACCTATGTTGTGCATGGTCCCCTAGTGACCCACAGGATCCTGGGGGGCAAGAGGGCATTTGGGGAGAGAACTGAGATCTGCGGGGTCATTAGGAATGATTACCATCAGCTAGTGGTGGCTCAGCACTACTGGGGAGAGAGGAAAGGGAAGAGAGAGAATGGGATGTGAGCAGCCCTGACTTGCTGGCTCAGGGATTTCTGAGACCAAAAAGCAACCCAACAGCAAAGCAGAATTAGCTGTGTTATTTGAAGTTATTCATATCAAGAGATTTCAGTGATCTACGTCCATTGTGTTTGTGTAGCTTCTCTATAGGCAAGATGCATTCTGTTTAATATACGTTTGTTTCTATTTTCTGTGTATCAACAGAGAATCAGTTGAGGATCATATGATATCCTGGTTAGTTACAGAATCTGCTTTAAAGTACTTTCCAGCGTGGTAAGCATTCCTCCTTCATGTGGGTCAGAGCTTCTCTGTGGTCTCCAAAAGTCCTAGCGTTGCCCTCTCTGTGGGAGGGGACTCGAGTCAGGGCCACTGGGAACCAGCTGAGGCCTAGTCAGTGGGTCTGTACCAGGGTTTCTCAGCCTTGGCACTACTGACATTTGGGACCAATGAGTCTCTGTTGGGGGCAGCTGGTCCTATGCATTGTAGGATGTTTAGCAGCATCCCTGGCCAATGTCTCCAAATATTGCCACATGTCCCCTGGGGGTGCAAAATCGTCCCTGGTTCAAAAACACAGGCTGCATATCGAGTGCCATATTGTTTCCCTAGAAACTGGGAGAGGAAAGGGTTCCTCTCTTCTGGGATGAAAGTGAGGCTGGGAGTGGGGACACCCAGCTTGGTTTGCTGTGGGAGAAAGGAACCAGTGGCCCTACAGGGGGTGGGTGCCAGAGCTGCCCTGCCCCAGCTGTCCCCCAGAGGCTCTTGGAGCTGTCACACTGTCATTAATAACACAGTATTCCTGTCGGTGCTTGTGCATCTTTGGATGAAACTAGAAAAGAAGCTGAACTGTCTTCAACTGCACCATAAAAGAAGATATAAAAAACTCAATAAAACACTGAAATGTCAACCGAAGCAGGATTGCTCTCTGAGACCTCGACAAGGAGGGGCAGACAGCAGGCTGGGCGCCCCTGGCACTGTTTGTGGGAGTCGTGGGTGGAGATTCCAGCCCGTGCTGGGGGCCACCAAGCCCGGGCTCTGGGCCAAACACACAGCCCTCTGGTTTCTTGGGCCCAACCCTGATGCTGTAATTCAGTTTATTTTGCTGGATATGAAATCCATATGGTTCTGATTTCTTCCTTGTAATCCGTCATCTCTGTGGGGCTTCAGAGCCAACAACCATGCAAAGCGGCTTTGAAGTTGTTGTTCTGGGGTAAGTAGGAAGTTGTGTTCTTCCAGGGTTCAGTGGGACAGCCATGAGGTTCACATTTGATTCGAGAACTGCTCCAGGAGTGGGGAGAGGGACGTGGACTGGCCCAGTTGGTTTTGGTCCTGGCCCAGGAAGCTGGGCTGGGTCAGAAGGGAGAGGATTTGCAGAGCCGATGGTAGATTTGCACAGCCGTGGACCCCTCTCTGGTCCTCAGCGTAGGTCACCAGTCGTCTCTGTTGCAGGCGTCTCTGTGGAAACAACAGGCGGCTCCACAGGAAACGAATACACCCACCCAACCCCTCCCACCCCCACTGTGACAGCCAGTAGATGTCTCCACACATTGCCAAATGTGCCTTTGGGGACATGATCACCCTGGTTTGGGAAAATGGGCTATATGTGGTAAGTGTATGTTTAATGTATAGGGAACCGCCAAACTGCTCTGCAGAGTGGCTGTACCATTTTGCGTTGCCACCCGCAATGTGTGAGAGTTCCAGTTGCTCCGCATCCTTGCCGGATTGCGATACTATGAGTTGTTTTTATTCAAGTAATTCTAGGAACCTGTAGCTTCTGTGTAGCACTGGGGCTTCAGCAATATCCAAGAGGAACGTAGCAAAAGGAGGTGGCCATGGGGAAAAGATGCATATCCTAGAATCACAGAGGTAGAAGACCCTAGGCTGCTTCTCCCCCAGCCCCCTCCTACTTATTTTAAGGTTGAGGCTCAGAGAGATAAAGTAGCCTGCATGATGTCACTCAGCTAGCTGGTGGCCACTTGATGATTTGCTACGGCAGGCAGTGGCAGAAGGCCACCTTTATTTCCAGAAGCATCCTTACGAAAAATGCCAGGGCCACAGGCTGCTGGCCCTTGGTGCTTAAGGAACAGAGCTTTTGCAAATTGATATACCTGATTAGGATCATCACACTCCCTGAGTGTCTTGGCCTCGGGTCTGCTCCAGGCAGGAAGGAGCGTGTGCAGGGGTGATGGCTGCGGTTGAGAGCAGAGCCGGTGGCTTAATGGGGAGGAGGACGTTCGTCACCACCAGGCACTTCTCCAGAGGCCATCCCACCCACCCTCAAGAGGAAGGGGCCCAGCTGCCCTGGAAGGCTGTGGACATGCTTTCTCGATTGCAGAATACTTCTCTTTCATTTTGAATATCATTTGTTTGGTTGCCACGGCAACGTCAAGTCTCTATTTTAATGCTAACCTGCGTGGCTGCAACTTTCTATATATAAATGCTGCTTTGCACAGTGAATTAGCCAATGCCACGGGGAAGCAGCAGATGTGGAGACGGTGGCAGAAAATGACCAGCGTGTCAGATTTGCATGAGGACCGACTTTGGGGCTGAGGTGAGTTGGAACCCGGGGCACTGCCTGGTTATCTTTGGTGCAGATGCTCCAAGCTAATTGGAGCCAGTTGAGTGCCAGGCAGTTAGCCACTCCTGTTGGGAGAGAAGCCTTCTTTGGGTACCCTCTTGCTGGGCTAGGTGTTGGCTCTGCTTTGGAGGGACTCGGGGTGATTCTCCTGTTTCCTGGTGTGTCTGTTCTCTTCATGCCTCCAGTGAGTCTGGGTCACTGGAAAGAAGAGGCTCTGGAAAGAAGAGGAAGCCCCTTGGGCAGGGGCGGTATCTGAGATGAGCTCAGTGAGAAGTGAGTTTTTCTTGGTTTCCTGGGACTTACCCCAGTTTCCTGTTTTGGATCTTCCCCACCTTGACTTTGCTTTTTCTTAAGTGTGACCTGACCTTATAGGGGCCAAATGGCTCCACATGGTGTGGTAGAGTTCTCAGGAGAAGCCTAGAAAGCTCTCTCAGGCTCTAGATGCGGGAGAAGCCCAGAGAGTTGACATGCTCTTGCAAACGTCACACAGCCACTCGGGGAGAAAGTGGGACGGGAAACCAGATCCACACCAATCATCTGACTCACCCACCTGTGCCATGTTTGTGCACATTCTGATGTGGGCTCAGGGCAGCATGTGGCTGTGCACATCTGTTAAAGGAGGTGCAGAGAGGACAGCATGCTCGGGGAGGTTCCTTTCTAGTGTTGCAAGCTAGGGGCATGTAATGAACACAGGACTATATAACGGGATTCCGATAAGCTCCTGGAAAGAGCATGGAAGTTCAAATCTAGAAAACTTGGATTCATGTGGATTCTGCCACTCTCCATGTGTGTGGCAATTTTGTCAACTTTTCTGAGGCTCGATTTCCCCACCTAAAGTTGGGGCATGCTAAATATCTTCCCTTGGCATTGTGGTGAGTCAGTGTCACGGCCAACGTGAACCTGTTGAGGACTGCAGTGGGGAAATGAAGTGTCCGAGGGCAGAGTGGATTGCAAACCATAAGGCGTCCCACGTGCCAGGCCAGAGCTCTCCTCTCCTTCAGCTGGGAGAGGGTGGTACCAGCGTCAGGGACGTTGGCTGAGCCAGAGGCATTCTCTTAAAGGTTGGGTTTCCTGGTACGGTGTGAAATGCAGCACAATTTTGTTGTCATCAGAATGTCTCATGTCTCCTATAACATCCAACATTTGACAAACATTTTAAGTGTGTTGTAGTCAAAGACCTGGACCTTGTTCTTGAAAAGAGAAGATTTGTATGATTATAATCTAAGTGCCTGTGAGTGGTGTGCGGTCCACAGGGTCTGGGAGATTGAGAATTGGGAGGATTCACTTCTACCTGGGTGGGTCAAGGAAAATGTAATGAAGGAATTTGTTATAGGAATTTTTGGTCGAGATAGAGGTAGAGAAGGGAATATTAAAAAAAGAGATTAGGACCAGGTGAAGCAGTGTTTTTTGAACTATGAGTCATGGGCCACACCGTGCATGTAATCAGTGTTAACGAGCACAAAAAATGCAATGGGAAAATACCAGAGTGCATTGCATGCGGCAAGGGCAAGCGTTGTGACATGAAACTTATGCTTGCGTGTATATTGGGTTGTGAAGTAAAATGAGCTTTTCACTGTGAGTCAGACTTTCAAAACAAGTTTGAAAGCTGCTGGTCCCGGTTAGTGGCTGAATGGGCCTGGACTCTCTCCTGGGGGTGGCTGTACATTTCCTTTCCAGGAAAGCCTGACCCACCTGGAAAGGGAAGGGGGTGGGTTTTCAGTGCAGGGGAGTCAGGATGCAACATCCTTTTGGGAATCTGATGTGGTGTAGCATAGTCAGGGACAAGCAAGCCAGCTGGGAAGCGGGAGGTCTGGGGGCGGGGAGGTGGCAGCCCCAGCTTCCAGGGCCTGCAGTCTGTCAGAGGACGGCTCCTGTGGGCAGAGCGGGAAGGATGCCTGGCATTGTTGCAGCAGTAGCCTCACCCGGCACTATTTCCAGTGGCCCCAGAGCACACGTTGCCATGCCCCTGAGCCCTGCAGGTTTGGGTTCCTCACACCTCACACAAGGCATAGATCCAGCCCTCCTCCCGCAAGGTCCTCTTTTCCCAGGGTGCTGGCTTCCAGCTGCCTGGTCTTGCTACCCATGGGAATCTCTCTGCTCACCGTGACAACTCTGTCGTCTCACCTTCAGACCTGTGGACGTGCATCTGTCCTCCCCCAGGCTACTGTGCCTGGCTCCTGGCTCCCTTTCTCCTTGCTTCCCAAATTCCTGTGTGGCTTTGCACCTGCTCACTTTCTGCAAATGGTGCATGCCTCGTTCCTTAAGCTGTTTCAGCTTCCTCACATACCTCCTTCCCTTCCGAACCTTCTCAACTGATGGGATACCACTGTTTCCAGAGACTGAGTAGGACAGACTTGCCAGGGGCCCTTTTGCCCCAGAAACCTTATCTTGTGCTTCCCTTCCAAGGAAGGTTGGCCCAGGCTGGGGGAGCACAACTCTGGGGCAGGAGGGAGCTTGCCATGTGTTTGCAGCCCTTGCAGTGCTGGGATCACAAATCCCTGGAAGCTGCCATCCAGCTGCACCCACCAGTGCAAGAAGCAGTCCCTGCTAAAATGACGGATGGTGTGGGGTGGAGGTGCTGATTTAGTCTAGGACAGTGGTATCCAATTCTTTAGAATTGGGGAAACCCCTCTTCAAATGACTGCTCATGCAGATACCCAACAGTTACGATCAGGGTTTGCATACTGGTGGCCAGTGGGCAAAATCAAACACAGAACTATAGGGTTTTCTTGATTGTTGTTTTGTTTTTGTTTTTTGCCCATGGTTTCATTTAAAAAATTTTGAGTCGGTGGCCAGCATCTTAAAATTTGCAGATTTTACAATAAAAATTCATATTTCCAGCTACTCATGCAAAAATGAGTGCTCTGGCAATACCAAGCCTGCCATCCTGCATGGCAACAATATGCTGATGATGAGTAGTGTGGTTTTCCAGTTTGCCACAGTCCCCACCCATCTCTGCTGGTCACCAGCACTGAGGCCAATAGGGCAACAGTTGTCATTATTCCTTTCATTTGAGTACTTTTTCTTAAGGTTAGGGAAAATGTGAAATATTCCCTGTACCTATGTGTATGAAAAGAAGGAAAGTAAGAGGGTCATGCTTTTCAAAAAAATGTTAAAGAATCTATTTCTTTCTGAAAGCAAATTTATCAACCTTCGAAAGATTAATTTTCTGGGTCCAGAGGTAGATTTAGAACAGACTTTTTGTTTTTCTCTTGAATTCAGCGGTTCTCAAAGTGTGGTGCCTAAACTTGCAGTGGCTGCATTACTTGGGAACTTGTGAGAAATGTGAATTGTCACCCAGACCTACGGATCCAGAAACTCAGAGGGTGGGCCCAGCAGTCTGTGTTCTGACAGCCCTTCTGATGCACACTGAAGTTTGAGAACCACTGCCCTGATGCTCAGAGTATAGACAGGATGCCAGCACCTGTTATTGTCACTGTCCTTCCTTTTAAGACCAGAGGGGAAGAGAGGTGAAGATTCCTAGCCAAAGACAAGGAGTTAAGGGTCTCACCCCCGATCCCCTCCGGGTGGAATTCTGTCCATGCTGAGAGGGCTGGAAGAGTCCTTCCAGCTGTGAGATCTCAGCAGACCCCAGTCCCTCCGTGTCTAGCCACCAGACTATTCAGCACTTCCATGTGTAGGTCCTACGGATCCGACGTGGATAAATAAACCTGGTGCCTTCCACTGTCCTGGAAAGATGGTCGCTGGGCTGCCTCCCCATGGGACCGGCAGCATGTGACCTTACAAACAAGGCCAGGGAACTGAATCATGTGTAGAGGGACCAGATTGGCTGCTCAAGCTTGTCGAGAGTGACCAGGCATTCAGGGGCTGGGGGTCCTTTGGTGAAAATATGCCAGTTCTTTAAGAACACACAGGCAAGAGCCGACCACCTCAAATCCAGCGTCGGTAACTCAGACTGCTGTGTCGTAGAGGATCACTGGCCTCCGACTTTCTCTCCGGCTGAAGGCTTTAATTAGTGGGCAGTCTACACGAGCTAAGTCTTTTCCGAATGTATTTACTTGGAGAGCCCTAGGCCCTTGAGAAACTTGTTTCCCAGACCCCGACCAAGCCATTCCACTTGGCACATTTTGTTCATTTGTTATTTGGTGATTTGGGGGCCCCTGATAGCCTTGGAGTTGCTAAGACCCTTCCTAGTGTGAACTAGGTAAGTGTCCGGCAGTGCTTTTGTCTCTGCCTTCTGGTCTCCCTCCCTCCCTCTGCTCTCCCCCTTGGTGCCAGGGTGACCCCAGGAAAGTAAGAAACCCACTTTCTAGGTAAGCTGACAGATCCTACTCAGGGACTGGGAAGAACTTCAAGTCAATATGTATTTATTGTGTACCTTTTCTGTGTCTGGGGACAGATTCGAGTAGGACAGTCTTGTTCCCAGGGAGCTCCGACGAGTAAGGGATGATGACCACTCATTAGAGGGCACCCAAACGAGAACAGCCGTGAAGGTGCACAGGAGGGAGGAGACGGTGGGCCGGGATGGGGCCGCATTGCCTGGGAGACAGCCCCTGGCCCACCAGACAGAGCAGGGTGGGTCCCCTTCTGGGCTGCAGGGTTGAAGCCAGGCTTTCAGAATTCGGCCTAGGTGGGAGGGGCTTCCTGGCGACTGAGCCCCAGCAGATCAGCGTGAGAGCTGAGCCTCTGCTGCTGGCTTTGCATGGGTGGGCAGGGGCTGCCTGCCAGGGCGCTAGCTCTGCCAGCTCAAACCCCAAATTGCTCGCAGCTACTCAGTGTGTAGTGCTCAGTCGGCATCCTTCTAGGGTGTCATTTCACCCGGGGTGCTGGTCAGGGCTCTTTGCTGTGGAAATGCTTCTCTTAGCACTTCTCTGCCCACCCTCTTAGACCCGTTTCTCCCCCTGGGACCTCTCCTCCCAGTGGACAAGGCTCCCCACTGCCATCAGTGGTCACCTTCTACCAGGTCGGATTGATACTTAGGGGCTTGGCCCATCATGGCTTCGACTGTCACTTCCATCCTGGAGTATTCGCCTTTGGATAGCGGATTCCTGGACACCGCAGAGGAGCCTCAGGTATGATGGTGGAATCGGGGTACGATCCCTGAGGTGAGGTGTCATTGGCACCAGCCCTGGAGATCGAACACCGGGTTCAAACTAGCCTGATTATAAAGCGAAAATAAGAAATCCCTCCCAGTGTTTTTGTAAGGGTCAGATAAGCCACCATATATCACGTTACTGGCCCACAGCAGGCAGACAGTACTGCAGCAGTTAAGAACAACAAAAAGATGAGATCTAATAGTGAGAAGCAGGCAGTGAAATTGACTTTGAGGGTATCTAATGGTGGGGAAAAAGAGAAACCTAACCCTTTCCCCCCCTGTTATCCAACCTGTCTCATTTTTAGGAGCTTGAGTAAGCGAAGGGGAGTGTTCCCTTGGGGCGTTTTTGCCCGCGGCGAGAGAGTTCTGAGGGCGGCATCTGGGGGCCTCTTCAGGAAGGCTGCCGGGGTCTTGCGTTGGGTGACTGGCAGCTCTCGGTCAAGGACCACGTTTGTTTCTTGCTGTGTTTCTTCCAGCCTGACAGCTTTCAGTGGTTGTAGCCCTGGTGCGCCTGGGTGTTCCCAGCCCCCTGGGTCTTACTGGCTGCTTCTGATGGTTCTCGGAATTCTAGTCTTGTTATCACATATCCTTCCTCTTGCTCCTTCAGTCAGCTCTGTCTATGTCAGAAAGGTTGGACAGTGTAATTCTGGAGAGTTGAGCACAGGTTATTGGGAAAGCCCATGCAACACAAGTGACTCAGCGTTGGTGACCTCCGTTGACGGCTTTTTTTAAAGGGACGTGATGGTGTGGAGCACAGCTAATGCACATCTAGCATTGCTTCTGCCCTTTTGTTTCATCTTAACAAAAATTCCATGAAGTAGTGGGTGGTATTTCCGTTTTTATATGAGGTGCATAGAGGTGAGGTGCCTCACCCACGGTTATGTGGCTGGCAAGCCCTGGGACCGGCGTGTGAACTCCCCCTCTGCCTGCAGGGCCGAGGCTGGTCTGGGGGTAAGCGGGGAGCAGATGGGAGCCTGTGGTCCGCTGAGTGTTTGCAGGGAGTGTGTCTTCTCTTCTCAGCCCAGCCCTCGCTTCAGGACAGCTACTCGCACCTTGTTTTGGGGATCTGTGTAGCAGAATCAGGTTGTGCTTTCTAGAAGCTGCTGGAATCTTCCAGGCCCCCTTGTTTGAATGGAGCTTTGCATCTCAATGAGTGAGAAAAAAATAGGCAGAAGAGACGTTGCCAAAAGGGAAAATCAAATCCAATGGGTTTGTGACTTCACTCCTCTTGTATACACAGATGTTTCCTCCCTGGGCCCTGCCCTCCGTGAGCACTCACGGGCTGCAGACAGATGGGAAGTGGCTGGAGGTTGAGCAGAAGAGCCCTGGGCCGAGAGAGAGGTCACCTTTCATATCAGTGTTGGGGTCGGCCCGGGGAGCAGTCCTGAGTGGGGTTTTGGCTTCTGCCGTGCCACCTGACTGGGAGCCAGTCCTCAAGTCCATACCAAGGCCTAGAGCAGCCAGAAAAGAAGGAGGGGACTCTGTTTGGGGACTGGGGAGACTCAGTGCCCAATCTCTGTCTCTGGGCCTTGGTTTTCCCATCTGTAAAATGGCAAGGTGATCAAATAAATGATCGCTGAGGTCCCAACCATCCCAAATGTTTGTGTCAGCCTTTCATTGGTTGAGAAAGTTCTTTACCTTTCCTCATTTTGTCTTTGTTTTCTTAAAGATAAAGCCCCCTTCGTCTCCCTGCCATACATTTCATTGTATTTGAAAGATAATGCAGTGAACCCTAATCTGATAAATAAGGGTCCTTTTAGGGGATTGCAAGAGAGATGGGATATGTTTGAGGGGTTTATTAGCATTACTTAAATATTTTTAATAAGGCTGTATTCATTCATTAGTATGTAATAGAAAATAAGTTTTAATATTTTAAAATCCATTAAAATTAATATGCTCATTATAGCAAACTTGGATAATGCAGGAAAGCAGAAATAAGAAAAAAATTGGGAGGATTCTTTTTTTCTTTTTTAGCTGTGTATATTTTTCTACATAATTGGTATTATATAGTATGTTTAGAATTGTATATGCTGATTTTGGTGGGAGGGAGTCCTGACTATAAAAGTAATTTTTAAAATGCATTTTAAATAAAGAAAAATTTTAAATGTAAAATAAATATAATTAAAACAAGGAGAGGAATCCCGCAATACAAAGATAACCTTTGTTAACATTTTGTTTCTTTCCTTAGAACTGCATTTGGAGTGAGGAGCGCACTAGTTTCCATATTGAGATCATACTGCATGCTAATTTCTAAAGCAGGAACAGCTCTTAGAGGAAGGATGATATAAAGAGGGTTTTGAAGGCAGAAAGCATCAGCCATTGGGTGGCTTATTGGTCTGTCCTGACTTAAAAAAAAACACAAAAAAAGACTTGGTCCATTCAATTTGAGTTTTTAACATGCAGAAAATCATTACTTAAGTTCCATGGCAAAGAAAATGGTCACTGTGGTGCTGTACATAGCACAGTGCTGTCTGGTGGAGGCAGGAAACAAAGGCTTTTTGTTTGTTGATTCTCCTAGCAGAGTGTCTCCGAAGCTTGAATAGTCCCTCATTGTTGGCACATGCCTGGGCAGAAAGGGAACATCAATTATGTGTGTGCCTCACACATGGCCAGGGCTGCATCTGCACCGGCCTTTGACCATGGTGCAGGGGAAACATGTATACTGGTTTGGGACGGGTGGGAGCAGAGGAGAAGGTGGATGAAATTACCGGGACACCAACCTTCACCGCCCAGGAGCCGGAAAATCCCCCAGACAGTGCACAGCTCACCGGGTCTCTGAGTTGGGAGTGTGAGTCACAGATCCATTTATATCGTTACCTTCCTATTGTCATTTTCCAAATTTTGATTTACCTCTCCGTGCCTGGAGGGCAAGTGGGTGATATCTTCACTCACATACCTCTAAGAGAACCTTTGTGTTTCTTTCATGTATGAAATACTAATACAACTTGGCGTATGTGTATGTCTTGATCACAAACTCATCCTTGCAGCCTAGCTTCAACAAGTATTTATTGAACACCCACTGCAATGGGCAAAACAACAACCGCACCCTGTGAAGCTTTAACCCTGGTGGGATTTGTCTTTTAGCACTTTCCAAGGGGTGATGCCAGGCCCTGCCATAGTCACCGTGATACGCACTGAGGAAAACAAAGTCCCTGCCACGTGGAGCTTTTGGTTCTAGTGGGATGTGCTCTCTAGCCATTAGTAGGGTAGAGGAGAAGTCTGAGGAGGATCTGATTTCCTAGGTAACCTTTTCTCTTTGCCTGTTTGCATGCATGATTTTTAATTGTTCATTATCTTTGCCATTGGTTACCAATTTTAAGCTATTTGTTCTAATATTTTCTAATGGAACACTTCTTAAGTACATACTGACTCTATTTTCCTTGCTTCTTTTTCTTTGCAATTTGGGGGCACTTTTAACGTTTGCCCTGCAAGCTGCTGATGTAATTTTTTATATTTGCAGTTATCCACAGCTACTAATACAGATTTAAATTAGCAATTTTTATATAATCCTAACCTCATCCATTTTCTTCTTTATTTTGGCTGTTTGGGGTTTTTTCCATTATGATTTTCTGTTCCTCTTTCAAAGAGGTCACAATTTCTTGCATTGTGGCAGTTTCCTGAGTTTCTCCTGAGTGACTTTCTGAGCTATGCTCTTCTTTGAGCTTCAGGATGGTGTTTCCTCACCCTGATTCTACAGCCCCCTGCCGCCACCACTTTTTTGCTCATTCTTAACAAGGCAGGATCTTTGCAAACTTAGCATATACCAACAGACAGAACGTACAGACTGTCACTGGCCTTTGCACTCTGTCCCCTGGCTGGAAGGTTGACACTCCCCCTCACAGTTACTTACATGTGGGTTTGATGATGCACACATTTCTCAGACCAATTCCTGTTTTCAAGTTGGCTCTCACCCAGTAAACTATTTTACTACCTGGTTCTCTGATGCTCTGAGTTGATGGAGTACATGAACACTCACAGTTCCTGCAGACCCTTCCCCTACGCTGCTGCCAGTGCGTTGTCCCTGCTTCACCTGTGGGGTCCGTACCTCTCAGAATGGCGAACACCCCTCCCATGCCGCTTGTGCCACCTTGCACTTCCTGCCCAGCTCCCTTGTTTTCGGGGAATTGCTGTGCCCAAATGAATGATGGGGAGGGAGGGGCGTCCTTAGACAGCATCTGCGCCTGGAGGGCTGGCTGCTTGCTTGGTGTTCAGATCAGTGCAAATCCTGTATCTCGAATTAGAGACAGAGAAGGGTGAAGGCATGAAGTGCATCTCAAATTACGGACAGAGAGCAGGGAAGGTGTGAAGTGCTGTTTCCCCTTTTACAGCCAGTGCCTGCTTTGTAAGATTGTCTCTATTCGCCTCACTGGCCTAATCGTTCTCAAGGTCTTTTCCCTCTGATTGTGATTATCTTCTCTCTCTCTTTTTTTTTTAAGCTTGAGTGAGTTTTTTCTTTTTTTCTTTTCCTCTTATTGCTAGTTTAGTAGATAGTGGACAGAGGCGTCCTGGGGTGGCTGTCAGAACCTCCAAAACCGTTCTGTGGCTGCTGCGTGGTGCTCTTACATATAGCCTGAGACAGTGTTTCTCCAAGTGCGATGAGTTTACAACTAAGGATCTGTAAGATAATTTTAGATCGTGTTGAAATGACAGTTTTAAAGTTATATTTATTTTAGTGTATAATAGAAAGAAAAAGCCCAACCAAATCAAATCGATAATTTCATAGATATTATTGCTTGGGGCCAGGCTAAATTTGTCTATAAGTCAGTTCAAAAAAATACCGAGTCAATAACAGTGCAGCTGATCCATAGTGGCAGGGCAGGGTGTGACAGCGGGATGTGAGTGACTGCAGTCGGGGGACACCAAGCTACAGAATCCCCTAGAAAGGTTGTTAGGAGGCCTTTTAAAACTGGGTACCATTTCTGATATGTCTGCTTGAGACAGAATCTTTTATGGTATGGGACACAGAAACTTTAGAAGGGGCTTGGACCCTTACCAGGCAGGGCACAAGACACTGGCTGCAGTCACCTAAGGGGAGCCAGGCTTGCAGCACACCTGGCCTGGGGCCAGCCACTCCCTGTAGCCTGTCCACTGTCTTGTTTTCTCTAGTAACACCCTGGCATCTTATCTGAAGATCTTACTTCCCTTGTGTCCTCGTGCTCACAGTTTCTTTGTGCTGAGATCAATCTCTGGGGCTCATCTCTCTATCTTCTTGTTCTTTCCAAGATAAGCAGGGGACACACCCTCTCTGTATTCAGTGAGCATTTTCCCCTGTATCTCACTTAAGCACTGTTAATTATAGTTGACCCTTAAATAACATGGGTTTGAACTGTATGGGTCCACTTATGTGTGAATTCTTTTCAATAAATATATTGGAAAAGTTTGTTAGAGATTTGTGACAATTTTAAAAAACTTACAGATAAACCACCTAGCCTAGATTTATTGAAAACATTAAGAAAATGTTAGATATGTCATGAGTGCATAAAATATATGTAGATATTAATTTCTTTTATCATTTACTACCATAAAATATCCACGAATATATTATAAAAAGTTAAAATTTATCAGGCTGGGCACGGTGGCTCACACCTGTAATCCTAGCACTCTGGGAGGCCGAGGCGAGTGGATCACTCAAGGTCAGGAGTTCGAGACCAGCCTGAGCAAGAGTGAGATCCTGTCTCTACTAAAAATAGAAAAAATTAGCCGGGCATGGTGGCGCATGCCTGTAGTCCCAGCTACTGAGGAGGCTGAGGCAGGAGGATTGCTTGAGCCCAGGAGTTTGAGGTTGCTGTGAGCTAGGCTGACGCCACGGCACTCTAGCCCGGGCAACAGATGAGACTCTCAAAAAAAAAAGAAAAAGTTAAAATTTATCAAAACTTACACAAACCTTCACAGTCTGTACATACATGGCACCATTTGCTGTCAAGAAAAATGTAAACAAACATAAAAATGCAGTATTAAATCATAACTGCACATGATTACCTGTAGTCCCTACTGCATTACTGTAGTAATTTCTTAGCCACCTCCTCTTGCTGTTGCGGGGAGCTCACGCGTGGCGAGTACCTGCTGAAATCGCCGTGTGACGCTCGTCATCTCCAAGTGAACAGTTCGTCTCTCCAGTAAATTGCGGATTGCTGTCAAAAGCGATCTCTCAGTTCTCAAATATTTTTCATCGTATTTAGTGCGATACTGTAAACCTTGAATAACACCGTGGGACCCATATGAAGTGCCACTAGTGATGCTGGCAGTGCTCCCAAGAAGCAGAAAAAAGCAGTGACATTACAAGAAAAAGTCGAATTGCTTGTGTAGATTGCAGTCTGCGGCTCCGGTAGCTCGCCACTGCAGACAGACGATTCATCTTATAAACAGACAATATAAACTTAGGGTATTGATGAATGCAGTGCAGTACTGTAAATGTATTTTCTCTTCCTTATGATTTTCTGAACACATTTTCTTTTCTCTAGCTTACTTTATTGTAAAAATACGGTATATAATACAAGATATGTGTTAATGGATGGTTTATGTTATCAGTAGGCTATTAGCAGTTACATTCTGGGGGAGTCAAAAGTTATATGCGGATTTACAGCTATGCCCGTGAAGGAGGAGTGGCGGGGTCGGCAGCCCCGACACGCGTGTTGTTCAGGGCTCAGCTGTGTCTGTTTCTTTCTTGTAATGCCTGCTCGTTTGGTTTCTGTGACTGATTCTCAGAACACTCATTCGTTCATTCCCCACGTAGCCCCCAGAGTCGGCACCAGCTTAGCTGGGGGAAGGATGAAGACCTGGTTCTTGCCTTTAGGAGTCGTGGGAGGGCCCTGGGGCTGCAGGCACTAATGGAAGACTCAGGAGAGGCAGGGACTGGGCCCCAGGAGTTCGTTCTCCCTCTGCTTAGGTGACAGCTGCCTCGGGGTTCAGCTTTATGAACTCTGGGTTCACAAATCAGTGGGGTTTCGCCACCGTCTCTGTACAGGTGTCCCCAGCCCACTGCCACTGAACACAGGGACCTGGATCTGTAGCCAGCACACTCGGCCACATCCCCCAGCCGGCTCCCACCACGGCCGGATCTCTTCGGGTTCCTGCTTCGAACTTCTCTCCCTCCCTTCTGAATTACTTTCTCCCGTTTCCCCGGGTCTCCTCCTCTGTTCCCAAGCCTCTTTCTGCTGCTTACGTCTTGTCCCCTGCCCTCCGGTCAAGCCATTTCCTCCGTCCCTGCTGTGAGGCAGGTTCTGTATCTTCTGAGAAGCCTCCCGTGCCCATCTCAGCCGCCAGTGACCTCGCCCTGCTGAGCGCTGAAAGGTCTTTTGTCCGCCGTATCTTTGGCCCCGTTACACACTCCCCCGACACTCAGTCCTTTTCTCGCTGTGTTCGCCACTTGTCTTCAAATGTTAGAAGTCGGGTGCTGGGTACGGTACTGGCCTGCGTCTTCTGCAGCGTTCAGGAAAGGGTGGTCAATAACTGTTAATTGGTTAATAGATCCTGTAGCCCAGGGGTCACATGTGGGGGTGGGCGGGGGTCCTTGGGACCCTGTGCCCTAGAGTCTGCTCCGGCTGATGAATAATTTTTCCCTTCATGACTAGGAAGCGTTTAGAAAAAGTGAGTCATCAGCATACCCAGATGTTCTTTCTTATTAATTATCGTTACAAGAAAACACGATTCATCCTAAGGAGGACAAGGGCCTGCAGCGAATGTGGCCTAATTTGATTGACAGTTTTCAACTCAACTGAAACAAAAAATAATCACAGGAGGGCTGGGCTCCTCTGACGCCATTAAACTCAGGAAAATTCAGCTCAGTGGAAAAGATTGTCAGTCTTTTTGCTTTTGGACCACAGGTTTTCTGCTGTCTCTGCCTGTGGCACTATATGTAGAAACCTGTCTATTTGCAGAAGCCAAATGGAGAGGCCAAGAGCCTGCTTTTCGTAGCCAACTCTAATGATAAAAGACAATTAGTAAAGCAAAACTAAAGTGACTTCTAGATTAAGATGCTAGGATAAACCCAGACAGTAAACCCATTAGAATGTATTCGTGAGTCTTACACACCCTGCGATGTTAAGTTTGGGGAGTCCTGAAGAATAAAAGGTCTGCAGGACTAGTGTGTTCTGCTTAGCTCAGGTCAGAGCAGATTAGCCTCCTGGTTTATAATGGCCCACAAAGGTCCCTTGCCATTGGCCGGGGCCACCCTGGGATTTGAAATGACGGTGATTTCTGTGTGTTGCCTGGAGCACTGCATTGTTGTCTGTGATTGTATCTGTCCATCTGTGTGATGCAGTGTCAAAGTGGTGTCAGTGACAGCAGTTAATGCTTAAGGGCCTTAACACTGTCCCCTCTTTGCTGTTAGAAAGCCAAGAAGTCATGGACTCTGAAAGCTTTCAGGGCCGTTTTAATTCCCCAAAACTGGAAGAACTGAAGGTGGAGGTCTTGGCCATGTAGGCGCAGATGAAGTTTTGCTTTTATCGTCTCGTGGGTGGGGGTCTGTTTGCAAGAGCAGGGAAGTACCTTGTTCCTATCTGTGTGTTTCTGCGGCCAGTGTCTGACCTCAAACGTAGGCGTGTGGATTACCCACCGGGCCTCTCCTCCCACATCCGGGAACGTAGGTGAAAATAACTCAGCTGCTAACAACAGGGACACCCCATCTCTGAATGTGAGACGTACCTCGTAGATCTAAGCATTGCATTTCCCTTGTTTTTATGATGGAGTGGGGAGAGATAGTGAAGGGGAGGGTGATCTTACAACCACTGCCCTCCCCCAGTCTCTCCCTCACATTTAACGTTTAATACCCTGGTATCATATGATTTCTACAAAGTACAGCCCTGATTGTGTTTTCTCCCCAGCTCAAAACCCATGGTTGGTTTCTTTTTGCTTACAGAGCGTCTGAATTTCTTAGTTCTTGGCCCTCGCACGGCCTCCGTGACCTGACTCCATCCTTTGCTACTGTTTCTCTCACCTTCCGTGTCTCCTGAACTCTAATGAACAGATTCATCCACTTTCTCTCACACCGTCTGCTCACGCTGTTTCCCTCCGGGCCTTTGTTCACACTGGCCACGTGGCCCGGAGTGTCGCTCCCTTAGCTTGTTCCTCCGACCCATCCTGCCTGATCTGCATTGAGAGCCGCCGTCTTCTCCTCTATTAAAGACGATTATAGAATCTCCTCCTAGATCTGTTAGGCAGATCCAGTGGCTCAGAACACGTGAAGCACAGAACGGCACCTGGCCCAGAATGAGTGCTCAATGTAGGATCCTCGTGGCCATTGCTGCAGCAGAGTGGAGCCCAGGAATTAGAGAGGGGAGGTAGAGTTCCCCAAGCAGCCATGTCGATGGCTTTGAGAAGCAAGAGATGAGCCCTGCCACCAGGCATGGGAGAGGAAAGACAAGAAAGGTAGGATGTGGACACAGAAGGGAATTGATGTATCTGAGAGAGAGGCACATTGTCACCTCCCTCTAGGAGCCCCTGAGCGTGCCACAGCCCTCAACAGAAAATCCCATGATTGACATTAGGGTGCTGGCTGTGTTGCCTCAGTTTCCCCAAGGCTGAACACAGAGCTGACCATGGGGAGTCCTTGTCTAGATTCCCAGCCTGGTCTTCTAGCTGTGCTTTCTAGTCACCCTCATCAGGAGGGTGGGTGGCTTCCCTCTGAGTGTACATTTCACCTTCCCTGGAGAGTCTGCCCTTGCATTTGTCAGGATGTGGCTTACCTGTCAGCGGGGCCCTTCATCTAAACTATCTCTGTGGGTCTCAGACTTTTTTTCTCCTGGCAAAATATACATAACATGAAGTCTACCATCTTCACCATTTTTAAGTGCACGGTGCAGCACCATTAAGTACATTCACACTGTTATGCAACCGTGACCACCGTCTATCTCCAGAACTTTTTCATCTTCCCAAACTGAAACTCTCTACTCATTTCACAATACCCGCTCCTCCAGCCCTGGCAACCACCGTTCTACTGTCCATCTCTACGAATTTGACTGCTCTAGGTACCTCGTGTAAGTGGAATCAGGTAGTGTTTGTCCTTTGAAGTCTAGCTATTTTACTTAGCATAGTGTCCTCAAGGTTCCTCCACATTGTAGCATGTGTTAGAATTTCCTTCCTTCTTAAGGCTGAATAATATTCCGTTGTGTTTATTATAACACACGTTGTTAATCTATTCATCAGTGGTTAGACACTTGCATTGTTTCTACCTTTTGGCTATTGTGAATCATGCTGCCACGGACAGGGGTGTATATATATCTCTTTAAGATCTTGCTTTCAGTGTTTTTGGGTAAATACCCAGAAATGGAATTGTTGGACTATATGGTAATTCTCTGTTTGATTTTTTGAAGACCCGCCACGCTGTTTTCCACAGGGGCTACACCACTTCACGTGCCTGCAAGCAGCGCACAAGGGTTCCAATATTTCTACATCCTCACCAGCACTTGTCTGGTTTTTTCATAGTAGCCATCCTGGCCGGTGTGAGGTGATACCGCTGCATGGTGGTTTTGATTTGCATGTCCCTAGTGATTAGTGATGTTGGGCATGTTTTCATGTGCTTCTTAGCCATTTTTCTATCTTCTTTGGAGAAATGTTTTTTGCTCAAGTTTTAATTGGGTTGTTTGCTTTTTATTATTCAGTCTAGACCTTTTTTTGGACCCAAGGTAACTGCAGCACCTGCCCTTTCAGCCGTTGCTGATAGTGACAGCAATGCTACCAGCTTCTGTTGAGCATTTCCATCATCCGCTGTGCAGAATGTTTACATGGATTTTCCCCCCTTTAATCATCACCACAACCTTTTGAGAAGGAGGCTGTGATTGTCTCCATTTTCCATTTGAAGAAACCGAAGCCTGCAGGCCTTGCCCCAGGTCTCACAGCTAGTAAGCAGTGAAACAACAGCAACTTACCCCTGGTCTGACTCCATCATCGGGTGATAGTACTGATTTCTTAGCCCCCGCCTAAGGAGCTGATATCAAAACCTCTTTATAAATAACAGTTTATCCATATGCTTATAAAAAGAAGTGATATTTTATAGGAAACCACCTCCAGGCTTCAGGATCTTGGTCTCTCCAGAAAACCATATTTAGTTCTATATGAAGAATTGGGTCCTAAAATCCCAAAGGTTTGCAGCTGAAAGCAAACACAGAAATATGTGGCATTTAAGTGCTAAATATTCAGCTGCTCCAAAAAGCTTTCTAAAGGGAATGACATGATATACTCACCAAGGATCCAAGTCTCTGCCTACACTCATTTGGTTGGTGGATGCAGTATTGCTCTCGGGGTCCAGTCCCTTCTTCACTTGTAACTAATGACTTTGTGATCCTCAGTCCCTCTCCATCTGACACGCTTCATGACCCCTTCTTTGGCCCCTGTCTGTCCAGGTTTGGTGGTGGTGAGGACAGAGTGAAGGCCAGAGACCCACTCTTGCCCCTCTGGGGACACCAGCTTTCCAGCCCTGGACAGGTCTCACACAGTGATTCTTTGGGGGAGCATTTTCCGTTCTTTTTATGTTGGGTTTTTTTCTGGCCTTGGGTTCACACAGCTGGGGCCAGGGCTGGGGCCAGAGCTGTGACTTAGGATTGGGAAGAAGTTGGCCAAAACATTCCCCAGCAGGGCTTGGGCAGGCCCAGGGAGTCCCGTCTAAAATACAGTGGACAAAGCCGCCCTTGTCCCCAGGCCTGGGGGTGGGAGGCATCTGGTCAGTGACACAAGCTTGGCCATTGTTTGTCATGACCTCAGCCAACTTTTTTTAGCTGAGAAAGGGGAAAAAGAGAGAGAGTGAAAAAAAAAAAAAAAATGAAGGCCTCCAGAAACTTTGCATCTGGAAAGTCCAGAATGAGTTGTTGATTTCCCAACAAGCACTGGAGCCAATTTGGAAGGAACTGTGCAATGTAGTGGGTTCTTTGTGAAAGAACAGCAGTGAGAAAAGCCACAGGAACATCCTCCAGGGTGCCCAGAGCACTGGCCCTGGGCTAGCGGCTTGCCTCGGCCCCATTTCCCTCAGAGGCTGCCACGGACGGGGCGCTGGCCCTGGGTCTGGGGGCTCCAGGCAGGACCCGAGACACTCCTCTGAGGTAGCAGCCCCCGGAGAAGATTAACTGCAATCTGATGGTAAGAATAGGTTTTTCTTGCTGTGGATGTGTGCTCAGCTTGCTTTTCTCTACATGTTTCTAAAATGACTTCGACATTTTAAAGAGGCAGCTTGGAAAACTCTTGGAGATTTGGGCTGTATTGAACTGCCAAACTTAGAAGGCCTGGGGACCCTGAGTGCCTGGGGCACTTTTCACAGACCCAAGGCGTGAGCATGGAGAAAAGAAGACATGGGCTGTTGTGTGAGAAATCAGGAGAAGGGATGGGAGGAGAAAGTCTTACAGAGGAAGGCCGGGCGCGGTGGCTCACGCCTGTAATCCTAGCACTTGGGAGGCCGAGGCGGGCGGATCGTTTGAGCTCAGAAGTTTGAGACCAGCCTGAGCAAGAGCGAGACCTTGTCTCTACTAAAAATAGAAAGAAATTATCTGGCCAACTAGAAATATATATAGAAGAAATTAGCCGGGCATGGTGGCGCATGCCTGTAGTCCCAGCTACCCGGGAGGCTGAGGCAGGAGGATTGCCTGAGCCCAGGAGTTTGAGGTTGCTGTGAGCTAGGCTGACGCCACGGCACTCACTCTAGCCCGGGCAACAGAGTGAGACGCTGTCTCAAAAAAAAAAAAAAAAAAGAAAGAAAGAAAGAAAGTCTTACAGAGGGAAGTTTGTGGAGAGAGAGGGAGTCTCAGCTCCCCTGGTTACCTGGGCAGCAGTTTGGTTGGAGGGGTGTGACGGAGAAGCAGAGTGGTGGTGTGCATTTATATGGAGTCCGAACCTGGCTTCTTCCATTTAACTTTTCCCAAATAAGAAACTTGGCTTCTACCTGCCCGTCTGGCGTCTACCCCATGGCCCAGTTCTAGCTGGGACACTGTAAGGTGGAAGGAAGCCCTTTGGGGACTGTAAAGCCCTAATGAAGGAAGGTATGGGGAGCCACCGGGGGCTTAGCTTGCAGAAGGTCGTTGAGTATCTGCCCAGTGGCGCACCGAGGCTAGGCTTCCTTTCCAGACTGGTGGTGGCAGCCGCTACAATGATTGTGGCAGCGTTTCTGAGACTTAGGGGTCTCAGCCTGGTTTGGCCAGTTTTTCTACCTCTGGGACTTAGACGGCACCTTTCTTTGGAGCACAGGCTTGGTTGGAGCACAGGCTTTGGAATATGGGACCTCTCGTCAGCCTCGAATTTTGATGACTTTCTCGAGGCTCTGTACAGCTGAGAGAGGTCCAGCTTGTATGGAAAGGCTAGTCTGTTTCTGCACATAAGCTTCCCCCAAAACGCACTCTCCCACTTCCCTGGGCCAGTCAGCACCTCTGATTTTGGTGTGGCTTCTGTTTGAGTCCTGACTCAGTGCCAGGGAAGGGAGAGGGCACTTGTCACCCAGGCACAGCCTCTAACAGGCCAGTTGACCTCCTAGGAAAGTCCACAGCTGGAAGATCAACGTGCATCTGAATTGCCCGAGGACCTTTAAAAGGCAGATCATCTGGTGCTGGGACAGGGCCTGGGACTCTGCATTTCTAGCCAGCTTGCAGGAGACTTCCTGCTGCTGGTATGGCTTGGAAAATTACCACAGTAAGGAGCCCAGACCAATCGGTCAAGTTCTGACCAAGTCACGGCTGTCCGGGGTCGGACTGCAGAGTGCGGGAAGTTCTGGCAGGTCTGGCTGTGGATCGTGGTGGGGTTGGATCACAGGAACGGAGGGATCAGCAAAGATGAACACTGAAGGGCATGCAAGGAGCTGGGAAGAGCCCAAGTCAAGCTCTTGGGAAAGGGGAACGTGGGGTGCATGGACTCTTAGTGGGACGCGCCCAAGCTGAGGTGGACTGTGTGTTTGGGGCACACCGTGAGTGGCCAGCCAGAAGTGAACTGCTAGCAAGCCTAGAAAAATTCCACTGGAACCCCCGTTTGGTGCATGCCTGGTGACACAGAGATGGAAGCCCAGGATGCCAGGGCAGAAATCGAGTTGCTGGGCACATAGAACACTCACGGTGGACAAGGCAGGATCCCAGGTGTTTGGGGCTTGGGCAGCATTTCAGGAGTGGTCAGGTGCCTCCAAATCCCATGTCTACACTCGAATGTGACTTTTTTTCTTACAAAAATATTGTGTCTTTAAAACATATTACTAACACTGTCATTTAGAATTATTCAGTATTAGGACTTCTGTTTGAAGTCCTCAGAGACCATCTGGTCCAACTTCCGTATTTCAGAGATGAGGAAATTGAGGCCTCCCAGCAGAGATGAAGGGGGTTGCTCAAGACCGCAGCCACTTTGGGCCTGGTCCTCAGGCCCTAATTCTCATCCTGCATTCTTTGCACGGTGCCACGGAATAGTGGCAGGTCCCAAACCTCGATAGCAAGGTGTCACCGTTTGTCTACTTTATGTGCATGGGTAGCAGCAGCTCCAGACGTGTCAGCTAAGTGGCGGTGGCTAGACTTGCACCCCTTACTGACATTTGGAAACTGTTTCATCCTCTATTAGGCTTCATTTCCCTCCAGTGCTCTTAGTTCAGAACCAATTAGGAGCCATCTCTCAGAGTCAGAGGTCGTTGATTAGAGTCTCTTGGAGCACAGGCTGTGAGCTGTGCAGAGTAGCTGGAATGAGTCTCCATGGTGAGAAGACTTGCGTTTTCTTCTGGTGCCCGCAAGCCACTCCAGCCAGCAGCTAGCGCCCACAAAGGCCAGCTGGATGGCAGGCACGGGTGGGCCGTCAGCGGCATTCACCTTCATGACCTAATGAGCTCCAATCCGTCTTCCTTTAAAACGGCACCAACTCCCGGAGGAAGCCTGCTTTTGCCGCTGGTGCATCTGCAGGTAGAGACTCGGGCGTGAAGCTCTTTCTGGTCGGCAGGCTGCTTTGTGTGAGATACTGAGCCTATTTCTGACTGAGCTGGCAACTTTCAGCTCACTTCTGAACTTCTTCATCCACTTTGAACAGAAGAGAATGCTTGGTGAATTTGGTTATGAGGTTTGCTTCAGAGGCGTAATAACTTTGGAAAGTGCCAGGAACAATGGCATGAGGCATTTGGGTTCTTTGCAGCTTAATACTAAACGAAGGCTAGGGAGGGTATTATATAGTATTTATTCTATCTCTCACTTTCTCCCTCTCTCTCTCTCTCTTTTTTTTTTTTTTTTGGTAACACCAAGTGTTGGCAAAACTCTCTTGTTTCCAGACTTCCGCCTCTGCAAAGGGAAATTGGCCAGGAAATCATCTAGAGGAGCTCTCGCCCTACCAGGAGCCCCTGAGGAAGAGTGTTGTAGGTGAACAATCCACAGCTTGTCCTTCAAAAGTGCCTTCTAAGGCAGGATAATTGATATCATTATAGATATAAACTAGCAGAGAAAATCTAGGGTGTATTTCAAGATCATTAACCTTTAGGACTAAGAGAAGTAGCCCAACTCCTCCCTTTCACAAACAGGGACATTTCCACACTAACTGGCCGTAACAGTGACCTGTGGCAGAGGGGGGAGGATCCCCAGTGTTCGGCGGCTGCACGCAGCCCGGAGCTGTTGCTCACAGTCTCATATCCTGCTTCGCGCATGTATTTCCTTTCCAGTTTTTGTTAGATCACTTCACTTTCTCGGTGTCTCAGACAGCATTTCTTTCCCAGCAAGTCCCAGTTGGGTTTGGTCAAGTAGACAAAAGCATATCTAGACCCAAAGAGTTTGAGACCTTTTCCTCTCTAGAGCCCAAAAGCGGTTGGGGGAAAATGCAGCAAAAAGGCAATATTTCCTGAAGATTTGTGGGTTTTTTTTTTTTTTTTTTTTTTTGGTTAGGAGGTCTCTGTCATCTCTTTTGTTTGTATGGCTGGTGCTTTTGCAAGCTGAGCTGGACATTTAAATGCTTTGAAATTTCCCTTGTGGTGGTTTTCGGCTCTGTTACAAAAGATGTTCCATGCATGGATCATAGAACCGCAGCGTTTGAGAGCTGGCAACCCCCTCATTTTACAGATGAGGAAACAGAGGCCCAGAGAGGCTAAAGGAATTGCACACATTACAGCTGTTGCCTGGAAATGCAGCATCTCTTTACGCTTAGGCCTGTGTGTTTTATACTAACACTGTGTTGTCCCGGGGTGGAGGTGGAATATCAGAGCGGCCCACGCTATTTCTATACTGCTGGCGAAGGGGGAGGAGGGAACGAAGCAACATTCCTTAACAGCCCATCAGGAAGTGGACAGTTTGGATAAAATGTCTCTGTTAATCAAAAGCTGGTGAGCAGAGTCACTCGGGTTTTCTGGCTTGGAAGCCAGAAGCTGGAACCAGCTCTCAGGAACAGACTACCTGAGGCCCTTTTTAATTGTATTGAATTAGGACCAGAGAGACCTTGAAATGGGACAAAATGTGGGGGCTTTCTCTGGGGTTCCCCAATCTCTTCCTGGCGTCAAGTCGGGGAGGAAGCGCCTGCTTCCCTTCCTACTTCTGGAGCTGTTCTCTGTATTTCAGGAGCAACTGTGGGACTTCCCCCACTCAGTCCCGTGGCCCTAAAACACAGCCGCAGGGCCTTTCGACACCTATTCCAAATCTCTGTCTGAGGCCAGAGAAGTGATATTCAGTGGCAAAGTTACGCTGGTTGATCAGTGCTGGGATTCTCCCAACAGATGCTGAAGAGTGGGCATCTCTCAGATCCTTGTCGTGCTGCGTGGTGTCACTGAGCAGAGGCTGCCAGCAAAAAGGACCAGCTGTCTCAGATACTCGGCGTGTGCTCACATCCACAGTATCCCTCGTTTCTGCATTTTCGTCTCTAGAACCCTATTAATTGGCCTTTCCGCCTTACATTTGCACGGCAGATGCAACAACCATAAAAATCTCATCCTCCAGGGTCAGAGAAGTAAGGGCTCATGCAGGAAGATCTGCGAGGCCCACACTAGGCGTTTCTTTCCTACCCTCCCCTGCTTCCTCCCCCAGATGCTTCAAGGCTGTGAAGTGGTGTCTGAGCCAGGAGGGGCCGTCCACCTCATCCTTGCAGTTTGCAGGATCATTTGCAAATCTTTTCATAATGGAAACATGGAGACCCCATGTTTTCCAGCTTAGCAAGTTTCCCTTTGAGGGTTGACTTCCTGTATCCTTGCTGCATGGACTTACATTGTAATTACAGTCATCAGAATTCCTGGTTAACCAAATCACTGCATTTCTTGATAGGGTCAGAAAATACAGAGGCTATTGTTCTGTGTCCTCTCTCTGCCCGGTCCTGAGAAACATACCCAGTGAGTTGATTGGCCCTCAGGGAGGCGCTGGGGGCTTGCAGATAGATATCCAGGGTGGTCTACCACGAGCTAGGCAGGTCTGGAGTGTCCTAAGTGGCTCAGCCCCCAGGCCCGTGGCTGGCAGCTGGGAGAAAACTCGCTTGGCCCTAATGTCTACCTCTCGTGGTGGGTGCCCGTGACAGTCCAGTGTGAGGCTTCTTTCTGCCACTTGTGGACAGAAGACAGTGATGGGGTGGGTGTGGGGTAAGTAACTGATGCAGGTCAGGATAACATGGCAGAGACTCCATGGGGACTAGAGTTGAGCCCATGTGAGTCACCCTCTGGGCATTTCTAGCTCTCATCCAGGGAGGTATGGAGGAGGCCATCTGACATGAGCAAATGGGGGGTTCACGCCAGTGAGATGTGGATTATTGCTGTCATCCACTGTGACCCCATCCATCTATCCTGAGCAGTGAAGCCCAAGGACACTTGGATCATGCCAGGTTTGAAAGAGTCCTGGAGACATTTACATGTAAGTGATTAATGCCTCATTTGGGAAGTTTCTGTTGTGGACTCAGAGAGGCAGCCCGGCTAACCAGGTGATTTCTAATAAGAAGGGTTTGAGAGTACATGTAGAGGGTTCTGCCAAAACCTCTGACAAATTTTGCAAACAGAAAAATGGAAGAAATAGAGGGGGCCCTAATGGCTCCCTTAGGCTTTGTGATGGTGACAGCTGGAGGTGAGCCTTATGCACTCACACAGGGGTCCAGACAGAGTGGCTCAGGGGATGTGGACATGCTCGGACACAGGCCAGGAGTATCCACACATGCTTCTTTGAGTGCTTTTCTGAGCTCTGGCTCTGGGAACCCTTCGAGGGCTTACGAAGCCAAACAGTGGTACAAATGAGGTCTTTGGAAAGGACCAGCTTCCTGCTGAGTTTTCTCTCAACCCGCAAAGTGCTTTGGTCCCAACTTATCCACCATCGTGGATTCCAGGGCTCGAGATTCCCTGCGGAAGCTGATTGCCCAGTAACAGGTGGTGGAGGCGGGACGCACAGCGCCAGGGGCTTGGACGAGGTCATCTGATAGGAGCAAATAGCCTCCAACGACTCTTCCCTTCTGTTGTGTTCCTACTGTTTGGGAACCTGTCAGTCTCCAGGGAAGAGACAAGAATGGACACTAGATGTCAGAGGACTGAGGATGGGAGACACCTGGGTGGGTACCTGATAGCTTCCGTGGGAGGGACAAGAGGACACAGAGGACGTTCCTTCGTGGGGATGGGAGGGCGGAGCAGTATTCTGCTCACGTCTCTCTCAGCGTCCTCACTCTCAGTCCCAGTGCTTCTCCTGCCTCTCGGTCTTCTCTCGCAGTATCTGGAATTCGTGACACAGGTTATTATTTCATGTTTTAAAGACAGCATACACTGAGAATAGCAGCATGTACACAGGACTCTCTAACTCGATTTATAATTATATATGTATTTCCTTATGGCGCTTTCAGCGTTCGGCCTTGGTCCTCAGCACCCTGATTCCTTCATTCTTCCCCTCCTTTGTCTTCATCTCTCAGGCAGTTGGAGCCCATCCTTCAAGTGCTTTTACTAAGGATGACATAAGAGTGGTGTTTTCTGGGCCCTTGTCTGTAGAAGAATGTATTTCTGTCGCCTTCACTCGTGGAAGATTTCTTGGCTACCGATGAAGGTCTTGGTATTTTCCGCATAATACACCGGAGGCGTCTTTTGAGATGTGGTTCCAGAGAAGTTTGAGTCCAGCCTCACTTTTATTCTTTCACTGGTCTTCCCACTTGGACGACTACAGGGCTTCTGTCCTTACCTTTGCTGTGCAAATATATTGCCAGGGCGCGTCTGCCTGCTGGTCTCTGGACTCTGTCTGGCCTGAGCAGGGTAGGACTTCCTATGCTGCACAGCTCAGGGACATTTTTCCCCCACATCAGCCTCCGTTTATAGTTTCTTTTCTTCTGGTCTCTTCAGCAACACCCACTATCTATATCTTGGCTTGCTGCTTTGTCCTCTTGTTTGCATTTTTTCCCAATCCCTTTGCACTCTGGGAATAAAAAATTCTTGTTTGTTTTGTACATAACTAATTCATGGTGTTTTTTTTTTTTTTTTGCAATACTAATTCTATGTTTTATTGGAACCAATGTGCATTTTCCTTCTGTTACAACCTTTCAAACTTGCCTACAATTGTTATCATTTCCCGTTCCTTTTTAATATAATTTTGTTTTTCAAACCAACTTGTCTTTTTCTTCGCATTCGTTTTGCTCTCTCCTTATGATATTTTTGTATCTTGTAACACAGATGCCATATCTTCCTTCCATTTATTGAGATTGCGAAACGGTTTCCTGAAATGTTTCTTCTAGATGCTGTATGAGATCATGATTAGAAGTTTGTGTTTCTCTTGAGCTTTCTGGGTACTGTCCCTCAGTCTGTTTTGTGCAGTTAAAGAAACACTGTATATTACCTTGTCTCCCCCCAGTTTGTGCTGCTGTAACAAACTACCTGAGACTGGACAATTTATAAAGAACAGAAATTTATTTCTCACAGTTCTGGAGACGGGCAAGTCCAAGATCGAGGTACTGGCAGGTTCCTTCTCTGGTTCCAAGGTGGCACCTTGCCATGTGTCCTCCACGAAGGAGGAAGGCTCTGTCCTCACATGGCAGAAGGCAGAGGGCGAGCTAGTGGATGCTGCACGAAGCCCCTTTTATAAGGGTCTTCGTCACATTCACGAAAGAGGAGCCCTCCTGACCTGATCACCCCTTAAAGGCTCCTGCCACACTGACAACGCCTCAGACTTGGAGGGGACACGTTCAAACCATGGCAGAGTTCATTCAGCAGATCCACTGAGAGTTGGGATTTGTTCGCAGGGGGGGCACGCACCCCTCCTCCCCCAACGCTGCTCTTTCCTATCTACTTGTTTAGGGAAATAGCCTCCTCAGATCTGTAGCCCAGTTCCTACTGTAGTTCTCAGTTTTCATTCATCCATTCATTCATTCAGTGCTCTGGGCACTGCACTGTGCTGAGACGGAAGCCTGTCTTCCTGAATCTTACAGCTTATTTCTCCGTTGATGTGATGGGTCTCCCTCCTTCTCCTCTTCCTCCTCCTCCTCGTCCAGGCCAAGTCTCTGGATCTCTGACCTTTAGAAGAACATGAAGATGCTGCCGGGGTCCAGCCTGTCTCCTATAAAAACAGCTTGTGCAAACTACACTCCCAGAATGCCCTGTGCCATTGCCAGGGGTCCCCTGCTCTCTCCCCAGCTATTTTCTGTGCATACAAATGTCTGACTATGGACAGAAAGGCTGCCAGGGCTGGGGAGAGTAGGACTTCACCTGTGAGACAGAGGAAAGATGCCCGGTATTCTTACAGACACAGACTCTCAGGCTGGTGACATCACTGTGGGCTGTGGGGCCCTCGTTCTGGATTTGTGTCTTAACCCGTAGTCAGGGGAGATTATCCCGCCTCGGGTAGCTGTTCCCAGCTCTGCGTAGGACTCTGCCCACCCTGAACACGTGTCCAGCAGAACAGCGTGAGGTAGAAGCCAACTGCGGGTCTCCAGCCCGGCTGGGTCTTGGTCTCCCTGGTGGTCCCGTGCGGCCCTGTCAGTAGCTGGTTCACTCCCTGTTGAGTGCGGAGCTGGCAGTGGGGGCCACTGCAGGACTACTCAGGGTGCAGAAGTGATGAAGTGGCTCCCAGGGACCGAGGGCTTCCAGGCGCACCCCTGTGCCCTGGCTGCTTCTAGGTGTCCATCTGTCTACTTGGTTGGGGAAGGGAGAACTTGCTGGAGAGTCCTTTGTGGAGGAGCCTTCAAGCAGTGCCAATCACGGCACTGGGCTCATTAGCAGGCATTGCCATGGCAACGGGTCTGCCAGAAAGTGGCTCGTTAGGCTGACAACTTCAGAGATGTTATATATAGATCTGGGTGTGGGGGGAGTGGGGGTGTGGGGCCCTGTGGATATGCCTTTCTTTAGAGCTCCTATTGCTTCTGGCTCTTGGGTGTGAGAAGACACGGAGTAGGAGACCTTAAAACTGTCTGATCTGGCTGCTAACGCAAGTGTCTGGAGACCACCCGTTAACCCCGGCAAGTCGAGTTTGCTCACAGCTTTAGGAGAAGGTAAGAGTCAGGTGCTCCTGGAAGCCTCCGGATCAGGGAAAGAGTCCCTCCCATAGGTGGAGGTAGCACTGCATTGAACTTGAACTTTGAATGGTGAAGGCTGTGGGAAGCAGAGTAGAGGGGCTGGGACTGCCTGGAGGCTGCAGAGACAGCGCGAGTCTCTCCAAAATAGTCTATTTGAAGGGTTTGGGGCTAGGGGACAGGATCCTGTTCTTTAATAAGTAACCATGCAGCTCAATACTGTCCTTTTTTACAAATCGTGCTTATAAAAATTTTATGATCTTGGTTTTCATTTCAGAAGTGATGTTTCCTCTCAGTTGCTGCCTCTAAAGCTGCAACGGAATGGTTCCAGAGTACACTGAGCATAGGACTCACCCAGGATATCTGTTAAAATGCAGACTCCCAGGCTGCAGGTTGATTTAGAGGTTGGATCAGGGCCTAGGAATGTGCAGCTTAGCTCACATCCAGGTGACTGATAGGCGTCCCAGGGTGGCCACATTTTGAGCAACACTGCTGTAGGGGGATTTGTTTTTAATCTCTAGGTGACTTTGCTTGCCTGCTTTTTTTTTTTTTAAATTGGGAGATCAGTGGCCACCATTAAGAGGAGAATTTTTTTTGGTTGTGTTGTTTTAAATAAGGAGACAAGGAAGTCAGCCTACAGCTAGGGAACGTGACGGCTTGGACGCGGGTGGTGATATTTTTGTACACCTCCTGGGAAGGCATATATGCTCACTTGGGGACTGTGACACAGGCAGGAGCATCAGGCGTGAGTTGTCATCCTCCTTAGGTGGAAGCTGAGATGCAGGGTGGTCCCAGTGAAGAAATGGAGCTGATTATGTGTGGCTGGGGAGAGATGTAGCCTGGCTTTAGGTGACTGGACAAAAGTCTCTGGAACAAAGCTAATATTTTCAAGTAGTTTGTTTTTACCATGTAATTAGCTGTGCAACATGGGGAAAGTTATTAAACCCTCTGAATCTTAGATTTCTCATTTTAAAATGGGAACAAATACCATCTGTGAGGCAGGCGTGTTGTAAAGATTAGCTAATTGTCTAAAGCACCTGGCCCAGTCCTTGGTGCACTGTAGACATTTGGTAACTGGTAAAAGTTACTATTGATGGGCGCAAGTGAGATCTGATTTAGATATTTCTTGAGTATCTGTTAGACTAGGGTTCTGAAGTGGTCTAGAAACCTCTTAATATTACATAGGAAATAGGGTGAGTGTGTATGTGCACACACATGTACCTATTTTGGGAGGCACAAGATCCATAGTTTAGATTCCTGGAGGTAGGGCTTCCATATATAGTTGAGCAGGTTGTCTACTGAACAAGGGGGCCCAGATGAGGGAGGAAGGAAAGGGACGGAAACCCGGCCTTGCACTCTTGCTGAGGGATGGCCCCTTCCAGCGGAAGAGGCAGTGTTTTGTAATTCTCGCAAAGACACCCTGTGCATTAGGTGAAGGATTTCTGAGTTGGAGGAAATCACTTTCATTTCCTCCCCCAACCCCTGCTGATCTTACTCCCTCTGATCTTACTCCCTCTAGGTGGGGTCCCCAACCCCCTGGGCTTGTGTCACCTCTGCTTCTCGTTCCTATTCCCATGGGAAAGAGCTGACAGATTGAAGGAAAGAAGCCACAGGACTAAAGAAGGGAAGGGAAGGATTTAATTTGGAAGGAAACTAATCAGAAGAATAAGTTTGGGAGAGACCTTAATTACTGGGTAGATATTCATACTGTATCCCCTTGGTGACTGGGGCGGGGAGCAGCTCTGCAGGAGGCCAACTGCTCCTGCCCCTCCGTGGCCACAAATGGTGAGGTAATGCTGGTGCTTTTGTGGTCTTAAATGAGGGCTTGAAGGTGGGGAGGTCTAACTTCTGCCTTCACCACATCTTTTCTAAAAAAAATTTCATGTTCTGGTAAAATAGATACAACATAAAAATTTATCATCAGTGACATTTATGCATTCACAATATTGTGCAGCCATTACCACTATCTAGTTCCAGAACATTGTCATCCCCCCAAAAGGAAAACTTCTACCATTTTCCCCTCCCCCGGGCCCCTGGCAACCACTAATCTATTCCTGTCTCAATGGCTTTGTCCATTGTGGGCATTTCATGTCAGTGCAATCCTACACTATGGGACCTTTTGTGTTCGGCATCTTTCACTCAGCATAATGTTTTCAAGGTGTGTCTGTGCTGCAGCAAGTGTCAGCACTCCATTTCTTTTTATTTCTGGAATACTATTCCACTGTATAGTTGTACTACATTTTGTTCCTGCATTGATGGCCATTCAGGCTGTTTTCACCTTTTTGGCTATAATGAATGAAGAACATCATATACCAGTTTTTGTTGAACATTTGTTTCCAAGTTTGAGTCTAGACCCAGTTTTCTCCACATCTTCTGACTCCTGACTTGTTTCAGGGAAGCCACCAGGAGGCAGGCAAAGGGACTGGGGCTGCCTGGGGAGCCAGTGGCCGAGAGCCGGACCCGTGGCCATGCGGGAGGGACGGGGAGGCCGCCTTTGCCACATCAGCCGAGTAAGAAAATAGGCCTGGTTGGCCCGGGCGCCCCCTTTCTCCCCTCTGCCGGCACCTCGTGGCCCTTCCTAGCTCAGTACCAGGGTGCCTCCCACCTTCTGTAGGGTCCCCCATTTCCTAGTTGGGGAGACCTCAGAGCAGTTACTGCGTCTCCTGGACTGTCAGTATCCTCACATGTTCTGACTCAACAGGGTTATTTAGATAAATCGACCAGAGTGATTCTAAAGAGAAAAGCGCCTTGCATCTGGCCAGGGGGTGGGCACCATGATCGCTCTTTCATAGCTGGGCGCTGAGCGTCCGAGGGTTCGGCTCACTCGGTCTCCGGTCCTGTAATGAGCGGCCTCCTCACTGGCAGCCTCCTCAGCAGAGCACGTTAGCCAACATCTTAAGGCGTTAACCTCCCCAGCAGGGGTTGGCATTTCAAGTCCAGGTAGTCTTGGAAACAGAAACCTCAGAGAAGTGGCTGTTGATGGTGACATTTCAGACGCAGCCATGGTGAGGCTGGGGCAGATGTCGGTGCACTCTTCTGAGCGTCGCAGCACCGTGGACAGAGGCTGGGAAGCATCGCGCCTTCCATCAGGAACCCCCGTCCACTGAGCGTTCCTGGGGACAGGCACTCTCCTAGGGGCCAGGTTTGTTATTGTTGATCTCCCAAACGTCTTCCACATCCTGGCTAATATAATTATCCTCCGCATTGTAGCAACAGCCTGGTTGAGTCATTGGCCTGTGGTCACGTGGCTGCCAAGTGGCCGAGTCGGGACTGGCACTGAGGCTATTTGAGCCTGAAGCCAGTTTTCGCTGTGCCTCCGGGTCCCCCTCTCTGCAGCCCATTTCCAGCCATGTCAATCTCTGACCCTCCTTAATACCCTTTTACAACTTCTCATTTCCTCCCGGGTTATTTGGACAAGGACCAGTCTAGTCTAACCATATTTGATTGAAGAAGAAACTAAAATGTTCCACTCAAGGAGAAGGTACCTGGCATCTTACCCCTCTGGTTCTAGGATACTTCTCTATTCAATCAAATCCTCATTCTCAACCCTCTTGCCCCACCCCATGCCCACCCCTAACCCCACTGGCCAAAATGTGCATCTCCTGTACATAGGATATGCCACATGCATACATACACACATGCACACACTTTACTCATTATGAGACTATTTGTCTTGCGTGGATTTGGGCCCTCTTCCAATCCAGCAAAGGCCAGAGCAGTGTGTGAGGCCCAGGTAAACCTGCTCAGGTGTGTACTTGTGCTCAACGGACCTGGTCCGCTAAGGAAATGGCAGCTTGGGAGCCTAGCAGGACACCGGCCTGGCTGCTGTCCACCTTGCCGTCACCTGCTTGCTTAGAAGACAGCCTTCCCTACAGAATGAAAGAGGCGCTGTGGGTTAGCAGGAGACAGACACATCCAGGGCATAGGGGAAAGCTTTTAATTAAGTTGTGAAAATTCATAATGAAACATACACTTCGGCTACACAGTGGGCCAGAGCGGGGCCGTGTTTACTCAGAATCCCAGGAGTGGCTCGCTCGGATTTACTCATTCCCCCTGCTGACATGCAGGGCACCACGTGGTTTGGCAGCCTTCACAAAGCCTGGGAGCGGCCTGGGAGCTGTGTCTCTGCTCTTCCCTCTCCATCTATTGTCTTGTCTTCCAAAGCAGGAGTTGCCAGTGCACGCGGCTGGGGATGCTGAGGACGTTTGGGAGCTGATTACCTGCATTGCTTCTGAACAGGCCCTGGCTGTGCTGAGAAACTCACGGCCACTTTCTCCGTGGGGCTCAAATTCTGATTTGAGTCAATTTACTGTCTTCAAAAGGCACAAGCGATCATGTGGGCTAATTTGGACCCTCTGTCCTTATTTTTATATGTTCTTTAGCTAATAAGCTTTATTTTGGGGTTTATTGGGGAAAATTTAGAGGGAACAGATAAGTAGAAAGGAAAGAATAAAAATTGCCCATAACCCCACTGCCTGGGGAGAACCACTGTTCTTGTATCTCTGTCTATTTCTAATTTCTCTATATGTCATATGTATTTTCCTCTGATTTTTTAAAATGAAAAGTAATGTTGGACATGGTTAAAAGAATTAAACCGCATGTAAGTGCATACAATGGAAAGTCAGTGTCTGTTCTGTCCCCGAGTGCTAGGTCTTTCTGCCAGAGGGATTTGGACACTTGATGAGAAAAGCTGCTTGTAGCTTTTCCTGGCTTTTCGAGAATTATGATAGAACGCTTTGCATCTCGCTCTGCAGCGACTTGCATGAATTACCTGTGCTGGGTTTGCACAGCAGGCCCGGGGTCTTGTCTGCTGTGCTCGGTGGTCCCGGGAATTTCAGCCCTCAGATTCCACAGCAGGAGCTGGTGGCAGTGACAGGGCCCCTGGAAAGTGCAGCACCCCTGTGAGTGGCTTTCTAGGGGGCTGACAAGAAGAAAGTCCAGCTCTGGTAGCTGACTGACATTTCCCTCTGTGCTCCTGGGGAAGCTGTCCCCTGTGCAGTGGCCCTGAAAGCACAGGTGCTTCTCACCCCTCATGCTCATGCAGCCCCTGAGATCACACATGTGCTGCCTGTGACCTCCCCCCAGGGGGTCTGTGGGCCGTGCACTCTCCAACGTCTAGCTATTCTAGGGTGACTTCACTAGCCCCTGACTTCCTGATTTAAAAACATTTTCAAAAATGCCAGATGGATGTGACCTTCTCTTTTCTCCCCAACAGAAGCCTGGAATGGTACCCCCTCCGCCTGGAGAAGAAAGCCAGACTGTCGTCCTTCCACCTGGCTGGCAAAGCTACCTGTCCCCTCAGGGCCGGCGCTACTATGTCAACACGACCACCAATGGTGAGTCCCACTCGGGGGAGCATCCTGCACAGCCCCCGGGCCTCTGTCTCTCTGGAGGAGCAGTTTTTTCCTCCCTCCTCCACCCATCTGTTTTGGGGCTCTTTCTTCATAAATCTGTGCCCAGGGGCTGCAGTAGAGTCTTGCTGTCCCCACAGTGCTGAGTGGCAGGGGTCCCAGTCTGGGTCTGTGGTCCTGGGAGTTATCTTCAGAGGGAAGGCTGCCCTTCAAGGTTTGGTCTTCCTCAGAACCTCACACCCACCCTGGGCATCTTTGTTGAACACAGTCTCACTGTCTGTGGCAATGGGATCTCAAAAGGTTTGATGGTCAACAGTTGGTTTAAATGAAGGCAACAAGGTTAAACTAACTACTGCATGATTTCTTGGAACTTCGAATGTACTAATGATACTGAAGCTCTGAAACCGGGATTGCAAATGTGAGGTTTCCCTAATTTCAGCACAACATCTTTTTCTCTTTCCTTAAGTATCTCTCACTGGCTGATATTTCTCAGAATGTTCTTTGGGAAATGCTGGGGATACTTGTGGATTATTTATCCCATCAGATAGCACAGGTTCCATGTGCATGTCCCAGTTGAGTAGGACCACACCTCAGTGCCCACAATTATGATAGATTTCCCAAGGCCTTGAATGACCCCAGGATGCCAAGATATAAGCTGGGGATAGTTTATTAAATGGGGTGCACAGTGTGGCAGGGTCTGCAGCAAGGTGAGCAGGGGGCACTGTTGCAGGCTGTGGTCTCGGGCAGGGCAGGCAAACCAGCTAATAGCCCAGCGTCTTCACCTCCATGACTCCCCGAGGAAATTACCATGAGAGAAGTGAGAGGATTAAAAGCAAGGAAGGATGGATTTGGTAGGAATCATAGATGTGCGTGCCAAGGCAGAAGGTAAAATTCTACCCAAATCCACGTGCTGGCTCAGCCTTGGCCTCTACCTCTCTCAACTGTGTCCACCTGACTTCATGGCCACCTCTGCCCACCCAAGGGGATCGCTAATATGTCTTACGATTATGAGCCTGCAGCGGGAGGGTCCTGGTGACAGGAGCAGCTGCCGGTTAGCAGAGACACAAAGAAGGCAGCTGACAGCTGCCACTCTGGGCTGCTGGCTTATTCATATCCCCTGGCAACCTGACCCTCCTTGGGCTCAAAAGAGGGGGTCTAGTTGAAGAAGTATCAGAGTTTCTAGGAAAAGGGAAGTGGGACTGTTTCTGACCGTTCTGACCTTATGCTTCCTCAAAACAAACACATGAGCAGCTCTGCACTGTTGCCCGAGACTTGAGGTTTCAGAGGAGGGTGTGTTTACATGCAGCACCCCATCTGCAGTCCGCAAAATGCAGAATTGGGACCACAGGGTCCTGATATCAACAAGAGTTTGGATCCCCTCTTGTCCTGAATTAGCTACTCTATTGCCAAGGGGAGTGCAGGAAAGAAAAAGTGGCTGTCTAAAATCAGCATTTTTTTTCAAAATCTTTTTTTTTATCTTTTTTAAAAAAATTAGAGAATAACATACTTTCAAGTTAAAAACTCTACTGTTGTAGCATGAAAGCAGCCACAGACAATGGGTAAACAAATGAGTGTTGCTGTGAGCCCATAAAATTTTATTTATGGATACCAAAATGTGAATTTCAAGTAACTTTTACATGTTATGAAATATTCTTCTTTTGATTCTTTTTCAATTGTTTGACGATATAAAAGATGATCTTAGTTGGCGAGTTCACTGCCCATGTGATGATGGGGGAGGGCCAGGCTGGCCGACAGGCTGTAGTGTGACCCTGCTCCGGCCTAACTGTCAGCTCCAGGAGGACCAACCCTACTTAGCCTTCTTCTCCTTTTCTTTTACGCTGAGGGTAGTTCTAGCTCCTTGGTCTTTCATTCTAGATACATGCCAGTTTTATTCATTAGTTGTTTCATTCATTGTTTATCTGTTTGTTTGACTGAATCATTCATCCAACACATCCTTATTGACCGTCACATATGGACCAGGCAGGGTGAGTGTTGGATGCTGGAGATGTACGAAGAGCAACCAAGCAGTCCTCGCCCTCAAAGTGCTTATCTGCTTGCAGTGGAAGCAGATTTTCAATGAATACCTATTTGATTACAATCATGAGAAGGGCTGCGAAGAAGTCCAGGGTGTTTTAAGTGCATGTGACAGACCCTGGGGAGTCAGGGGAGGCTTCCTGGAGGAGGAGGAGGAGGCCGTACCTTTCAGCTGGATGGGAAGGATGAGGAAGGGGTTGGGATGGGAAATGCCCTGCTGATGGCTGAGAGGCAGTCGTGTTTCGTGCAGGCCTTGAACGTCATATTCGGGATTTTGCTCTGTGGCCTAAAGAGGAGGGAGCTGCGGTCTTTCTGCTTCTCCCCTGGAATCCTTTCGTAGGCCTGTTTCTGTCTGGTGTTTTTAAGGTTTTTGAATCTGCCTTTCTGCAGGAAAGTGTCTATCGGAATAGCCACTCATTCTTCTCTTAACCTCCTGACTCGCAGAAGCTTCTGAGTTTGTGCCTCCTCACCGCGGGGCCGGTGCAGGCACCCTTCTGCCCAAGCCCTGCGGAATCCCCTCCTCCCCGTTCCAGGTGGCAGTTCATGGGCACGCCAGGCCCACTGCCCAGGAAACGTGGCCCCTGTGCTAAGCGGGCCATTCCTGCCTGTCTGCCTTCCTTCCAGATAGTTCCAGTTTCCCTCCCTCAATCCCTCATTTTTTCTTTCCCAGCGAGCACTTGGGCATCATAGGTGTTCTGTCCCCGTTTTCACACCACAGACACCCGTAACCGGTTGACAGTCTAATTTACATTCGCATTACCTCGCCCCGGCTCATCAGCTTATTTCCACATCCACTGAGGATTTTGTGAATGAGGTTGTCACGGTGCTGGCCACTGTGCCGGGCTCTGGGGATACAAAACCAAAAAGATGCCGTCTCTGCTTTCAGAGACTGCAGTTCTAATGAGGCCAGAGAAACATATAAACCTATAAGTGTTATGGATATTAGCATGGAAATCTGGGGGCTCAAGGAAGGGGTTGGTAAACTGTATCTGGGTATCAACCATGTCTTTCAGGAGGGGCCTCTTAATTCAGGCATCCCAAACCCAGGTTTCAGCACGAGCCAAGGCAGGGTAGCAAGAGAAAGGCTGATGTGTCGTGTGGCATTGGTAAGGAACAAGAAGTGACAGAGAGTCAGGGATCTGATGTACAAAAGGCCCCCAAGGCATTTTGAGGGGTCGGATCTTATCGTGTGGGCAGTGGGAAGCCTGGGAAGTTTCCAAGCAGTGGCATGACATGATCGGAATATTGTGGCCAGGTTACTGTGCAGCCCGGTGAAGGCTTTAAGGCCAGTAAGCATGGAGCCCGACAGACTAAATGAGAAGAGAAATAATGAGGTCAAACTCCAATTCTACATCAGTGGCTGGAGCGGAGGAGGTAGAATCTGTCAGACAGGATGTGGCAAGTCAGGGATAGGGAGCGCTCAGATCCCGTCTGGTTTTCTGCCTCATGTGATGGAGCCATGCAGTGAGAATTGGGTATACAGTTCTGAAGGGAGAAAATGAGTCCGTGTTGAGTGTATACTTCTTGGGGGACATTCAGGGAGAGATGGCTGGCATGTACGCATAAATGGATTTGTGACTTGGGGGACATCTTAGCTAGAGATGGGAGCTTGGGGAGCCATGTCGTACAGGGCCTGGCATGCAGAGAACAGAATGGATTTCATCCCTCGTTGCCCCCTTGTGCAGTGACCAACCTGCACAACCACACCTGGTGGTCCAGGATGTGCATTTCATTAGCAGAAAGATGAAGTCATGAGGATGCAGAAGGTCACCCAGGGCAAGCCTGTAGGAGGGAGCCTTGCAGCACAAGGTTGAAGGGAGCGGCCAAGGAGACTTCACAGGAATTGTCTGAGATATGAGGAACCTCGGAGGAGGTAGTGTCATAAAAGGAAAAGGAGAAAAGATTGTCAAGGAGGGGAAGCCAGAGCCAGACCGAAATATAGATCAGATTGATGGTTGGGGTGATATTTTAAATCACTGGGGAAAGCACGGATTATTTAGTAAACAGTGTTGGGCCAGATGGTTAGCAGGAAGTTTCAGTGGGGAAGCTAATGCAGTAACGCCGTTGCTTTCATGTAAACTCACCAATGCCACCAGAGCATGCTCCGTGAGACTTTGGGAAGTCCCCATCTCACTTATCCCCCCATAGCTTGTGGCTCTCCAGAGGCTTTCATCATGCAAAGTGGCCTTCCGTTCAGCCCCAGGAACTCCAGGGGTTCTGGTATCAGGAAATTGCTTGTCTTGTACTCTCTAGGAAAGGGCTCCATTCCCACCAAACGTTGACTCGGTTGCTAAAAGTTGGGGTTGTGTTTAGTTCACCGATAGTGAGCTATTATCAATAGCCTCTAGTGTTAAGGGGACTGTCTTAGTCTGTGTGAGCTGCTATAACACAGTACCATGGGCTGGATGATTTATAAACAATAGAAATATATTGCTCACAGTTCTGGAATCTGGGAAGTCCAGGATCCATGCCAGCAGATTTGGTGTCTGGCTAGGGTCTGCTTTCTGGTTCATAGAGGGCTGTTTTCTTGCCGCATTCTCACAGGGTGGAAAGGGCAAACAAGCTCACTTTGATCTCTTTTATAAGGGCACTAATCCCACCAGGGTTATCATGACCTAATCACTCCCTAAAGGCCCTTCCTCTTAGCACTGTCACATTGGGGATTAGACTTCAACATTGGGGATTAGAATTTGGGAAGGACACAAACATTCAGACCGTAGCAGACACTTCTTACTTACACAACAGATGATTTCATTTTAAGAGATAGCGCAACATTGTCCCAGTTATAATCAGAAGGCCAGGTATGCATGCTTAATCACTTAACAGTGATATGGTCACAGGTACTCAGGTTCTTTTTGGAGAGATGCCAACCTTTTAGATATTGTTTAGGAAACATTTTACCATTTGGACATTGTAGGAGTATTTGAAGCCAGTATTGAAGTCTAAGATTAGTTTCATTTAATGTACAAGTCAGTATTTCACCTTGTATTTATTTATCTTTGTATACTCTAAATCCAGTAGTTTTATTTATTTTATCTATATCTTTTATTTTGAAGGAAAAAGGATCATTTGTGGTGGTATCTTAGCCCTTTTTTGATAGAAAGCAGAGCCTGAGGCAAGGGTTAAGTGTTAACACCTTATTTAGGAGGTGTCAGCCCAGAGCTGTGAGGGTGAGTATGAAGGGAAAAGGAGGCCAAAGAAGATGCCAGTGATGCTGGCTAGTGTTTGACCATGAAATGCAGAGAGACCTGGCAGGTCACTCAGCAGGTGTGTTCACTTCTCTAGAAGAGTCACAAAGAGGAGCCATAGGGGTCCCTTGGAGTCCACAAGGAAGCAGAGATGTTTTATCTGCTCACCTCCTTCTTGTCTTCCGTTTCCCACTGGCCAAGCTTTCTCCTCTTGGAGAGCTATTTCCTTGCACTTTTGGGTTATATCGTCTGACTCCCAGCAGCCTCTCAGAAAGCCTGACTCCAGCTCCGACAGAGTGATGCTTCATCGAAGCCCAAGGTGGGTGGTCAACAGAGCATGAGCGAGATACTAACCAGAATATTAATAGAAGGTTGCCATTGATGGAAACGTGAGGAAGAGTCCAATGCAGAGACTCTTCTAGAACTGAGTGCTGTGGTGCATGTTTGGCTCCAGTGTCAGACCCTAATGACTTGATAACTCATAAAAGTGGGTTTCAGTGACGCTTACTTGATGGTCATCCTGGGGGGAACCTTCCAAGTCATCTAATGCAGGGGTCGGCAAACTATAGCCCATGGGCCCGATTCAACTCAGAGCCTATTTTGGTAACTAAAGCTTCGTTTGAACACAGCTGTCTGTCCCCTTTTGTTTACGTCTATCTACAGCTGGTTTTGCACTGCAATGGCAGAGTTGCATATAGATGGTACCCAACTTAGAATGGTTCGACTTACAATTTTTTCAACTTTACCATGGTACAAAAGCAATATGCATTCAATAGAAGCTGTATTTCAATATTCAATAAATGACATGAGATATTCAACACTTTGTTACAAAATAGGCTTTGTGTTAGATGATTTTGCTCGGCTGTAGGCTAATGGATGTGTTCTGAGCACATTTAAGGTAGGCTAGGCTGAGCTATGATGTTCAGTAGGTTCGATGTAGTAAATGCATTTTCAGCTTAGGATATTTTCAACTTACGACGGGCTTATCGAAATGTAACCCCATCATAAGTTGAGTAGTGTCTGTAGTTGCAGTAGAGACCATGTGGCCCATAAAACCAAAACTATTTACTGCTATCTGGCCCTTAACAGAAAGTTTGATGATCTCTGGTCTAAGAAATAGACCCCATTCATTTCACACATATGGAGGTGGAATCCCTGTGTGGTAAGGGAGCTGGCTGTGAGTTACCTGGCCACTCATAAGCCAGGCTGTGATCGGCCCCCAGGCTTCTGATCTTTTTCTTTTTTTGCCTCAGTATTCAGAAGGATGGGCATGGGTGGTGGTCACTTAATTTGAAATAAGAATAACTGAGTTAACAGGTTAGAAAATCATCTGAAATAACAATTATGTTTAAGGGAAGCCTATTCATCTTGTTGGAGCATCAACCTAAACCCGGGAGAGCTGGGAATTGTTCTTAATCTTTTTTTTTTTTTTAAGGCTGGTCAAGTGAAACGGTGGGAGTGGAAAAGGAACAAAGGAATCTGTAACTGGTCTTAAGCTCTTTTGACAAAGAATCTATGTCTGTAAATGTTTTATTATGTTTGTGAGTTAAGCTTGGAGGACTAAACCGGGATTTGAGCTTTTGGGTTCATTTGCCAAATAGCAATTTTCTTGATTTCTTGTTTTAAATTTTTCTTTAAATGAGTGGATTCCCATTTAACTTTATTACACCATGAACTAATGTGAGTGTCTAGATAAGTTTTCCAGTTAGAACATTTTTACAAAGGATTCTTTGAGCTCTTCTTTGTTACAAATAATTGGATCCTTTTCTAACTCCCCAAGTAGAACAGCACAGTCCTGATAATTCCCTGTTAATAACAGTTGCCCTGAGAAGGTTCTACATCCAAAAACACCCATCTATTTTCTTCTGTCCATCTGTGTTAGACAAATGTGAGACTAAGAAGATGTTTGTATTTGGCACGTTTGGTTGATAATGTTAGGTGTTGTGTGTACGTGTGTGTATGTGTGTGTGTTTGAGCGAGAGAGTGTGTGCAAGTGAGTGTGCCAGCCTCATTTATATAAAGCTTCATTTTGGCTTTATTATTTTTCTTTAATGGACTCTTAATGGAAGGTCTTAAAGCTTAGTATTAATCTGCTTCTGTGTGGGTTTTGTTTTCTCTTCCAAGGCATCCATTTGAATTCATTATATTTAGGTAATACTTAAGCGCATAACACGCCCCTCATTTTTCACCAGTTTTTAAGACCAGTAATCTCTCGTTTGTGGTAAATGCCAGGTGAGTTAGAGAGTCATTCACACGGCCAGTGAGTTGAAGACCCATAAAAGTGGAAAGACAAAAGAGACAGATTTTATTGTTTGCTCCATTCTATAATAGAAAGTTGAGTTACTTGCAAAAGACTGCCTATTATTAAATAATGTGCGAATGTCCCTCCTCAGCTATTAGGTGGAGTCACCGATTAGCAGCACGTCCTTCAGATATGGAAGTGTAACAAAAGGGAACATGTGGAATGTGACCCAGCATTTCTACTCCTACTTATATACCCAAGAGAACTGAAAACACACGTTCACACAGAAACCCATGCATCTCTGTCCAGGGCAGCATTCTTCATAATGGCCAAACACCCACATGTCTATCAGCTGAGGAATGGGTGAACAAAATGTGGTGTGTCCATACCTTGGCATAGTATTCAGCCGCAGAAATGAATGTGATACTGACTGATACCTGCTACAACATGGATGAACCTTGAAAACATCATGTCAAAGAAGCTAAGACACAAAATGCCACGTGCTGTGTGATTGCATTCATAAGCAATGCCTAGGATAGGAAAACCCACAGAAACAGAAAGTAGAGTGGCGGTTGCCAGGCTGGGGCAAGGGTGAATGCAGAGTGCTGCTAATGGGAACAGGGTTTCTTTTTGAGGCCATGAAAATGTTCTAAAATTAGATAGTGGCGAAGGTTACACAACTCTGTGAATATACTAAGAAATATTGTATTATATGTTTTTAGAGAGTGAAGTTTATGGTATGCAGATTATATTGCAATAAAAGTGTTATTAAAAACAGGCATGTGTGGGCATGGTGGGTGAGTTTGTGACTTGGCACCCCGTTTTTCACTTGCAAGGACACTTAGTAACAATAAAATGGGTGGAACCATAGTCAATGGATCAAATATTATAAAGTTAAAGAACAATTGAAATGCAATTTTCTTACAGAAATACAATGAGAAAAGTTGAGTTTTCTCTAGACAAGTAAACATGCATTATAGTCCCAAGGTTAAAGGTTATATAGCCATAAACTGTTGTAAAATATCATGGAAGAAATACTTAAAGACAAATAACTCAGTTTTATGGTGACAGGATTGAGAATGAATATAAAACTGCCGAGAAAGGCCCTTCCCCTGGCTGATGTTTGTGTTCTTAAGCATCATCAGGGTAGCTTTTATCCCAGCCTTTATTCTTATCTGTATAACAGGATGCAGTGACAGGTCTTATCATTTCAAAGTTTTTGGGTCAATAGCTCAAAAATTGCTTTGATCTCAGCATTTTTGCGATTTTTTTTTTAAAGCACTCATGGGCTCTGGTTTCAACATTGTTTCTAGGTAAGGCTAAGTCAAAGAATTTGGGGCTTATCCTTTTCGTTTTTACATCCTGCTCAGAGCTCTGGCATCGGGATAAGATGAACAACATCCTTGCCTCCGAGGAACTTAGAGTCTAGTGTGAAGCAGGTCAGGCCTGAGAGATCTGGAGGAGTTGTAAAGTTTCTTCTTTTGGTTTTCTCTTCCCTGGAGATTTTAGGGCTGGGGTGTCCTAACTCACCTCTACTTTAGTTGAGAAGCAGGTGCCGGTGAATAGCCACGGTCCCCTCCCGTTTATTACACTGCAGAGCCCATAGGATCTGAGAACATAAAGGAGCTTCCATATGAAGAGACAGATCTCTGCCAGGCATTAGATCCACCAATACTTGTTGTTATTATTATCATTTTGAGACAGGGTTTTGCTATTTTGGCCGTGCTGGTCTCAATCTCCCGACTCAAGCTTTCCTCTCGCCTCAGTCTCCTGAGTGGCTAGACCTACAGGCATGCGCCACCACACCCGGCTAATCTTCTTTAATTAAAGCCAAAGAAAGTACAGGTTGACTGTGAATTGTGTACCCATAGGAATGACATTTGCTTGGTATGAAATCTTCTTATTAAAAACTGTTGGTCTGCAGTGGCATGTACCCGTAATCTCAGCTACTCAGGAGGTGGAGGTGGATCGCTTGAGTCAAGTAGTTCAAGGCCAGCCTGGGCAACATAGCAAGACCCCCTCTCAATTTAATGAAACATTTAAAAATAAAAACCTACTGATCTGTGATGATCGAAGTCCTAGGGAAATGGCATTATAATGTCTTGGGGTGGGGAGGATGGGGGAGGTGACAGAATCAGGCAGGATCAGGACCTCTGGAATCCTGGTGAGTGAGCTATCCTACAAAGAGACAGTAGAGTAGATGCCACATGCTGGATTGTCTTTAAGCCAGAGACTGTTCACAAAAGCAGTTTATTCTGTGTACACAGTGCTTAAAAATGTTCAATTAGTTGCCAACATTAAAAAATTGGGAGTTTTTTTTAATAAACATCCAGATACCTGTCATCTTTCAAAAAACCATGAAAGCCCCACCTTCCTGCCTGAACACATCTGGGTGGAGCCGAGGTTGCCACTACTTTCAGATATTTTTTAATAATTAGTTGAGCTTTATGCGTGTATTTTCCGTGTCTAGTTCCGTGGGCGAGTCTTGGCTCTGTGTTCAGAGGGAGCCCTGTGGTTTCGCATCAGGTGTGGCAGGGAGAGGTGGCATCAGGTACAAAGCCAGGAAGGTGTTTTATGAATGCACTTGGAAATGGTAGATTATGAATGGGGACCAAGCAAGAGAATAAAAAATCTAGGGTGAAACAATTCGTTAGTCAATAGTTATGAAGCATCAGTTCGAAGAGGGACCTTAAAACCCATCCCATTCTCTGCCCTTTTGCTGGCGCTTTTGTGTGAGTCTGGCAGTTAGCACAGGAAGCGTTGCCTTGCTGGGGTTTGTTTGAGGCTTGTGCGTGGGGTCGGGGGGGCAGTGGGAGCCTGTGGTTGCAGCAGGACATTGAGGGCTACAGGGACGGGCAGTCTGGACAGAAGCAGTGTAGCTGTGTACAGGGTTAGGTCCCATAGAGTCAGTGAAACTCCGAGCACAAACGGAAATCATCTGAAGGTTTTATTGGAATAGGTGAGTGGGCAAGGATCATGTGAATTGATTATTGAGCAACAAGTGTTTGCTAAATGCCTTCTCTGTGCCCAGCTCCAATTATCCACTCGGATGGCTTCTTGCGGGGTGGTGTGGGCGAACACAATGCAAATGGCCACACTTTGCAAAGACATTATATGCTTCCTGAGTGGGTATGAGATTGTGAAATGAGACTTTCCTCGTAGGTTGGAGTCAATTTTCTTTCCTGCCTGAATATACCTCTGAAAGTCCCTTCCGGCTGTCACAGTGCTGAGACATGAGTGGCAGCCCCAACGTGCTGGTCACCCACAACTGTTTGGGACTGAGCTTCCATCAGTAAAGCTGGCATGATGTCCTGTCGATGGATCTTTACTGTTGGAGGAAGAGCTTGGATTGGGGTGGCAGCTTTTTTGTTGTTTCGGTCTGAGTTGGGTTCCAAAGCAGGCAGTACTCGCTCATCCAGGAGGTGTGGGAGGAAGAAAACGAGGTGAGAAGTGAGTCATGCACGGTGCCCGTGTTTGCCGCGTGCCTACTCCCTGGGGGCCATGTGCTGATCGGCGCAGGGAGCGGGGCGCTGAGACCCATAGGGGTCTTGTCATCTTTGGATGGATCATGAGCTGTGCCATGCCCGCAGTAGACACCCTGGAAATTTTGTTGAATGAAGCTCCTGTCTTCTCCCTGGCTGTGGTTAATGCCTATTGGCATGTCCAAGGACACTCTCAGCCCCAGAAGAAATAGCTCCTGGAACAGGGTTGAGAGTTGAGGAATTTATGGGAATCTACTGAGTGGTCTGCCACAGGGAGGGATTAGGGAGCAGTATGGTGGAGTAGGGTCCTGCCCCCTCCCTCAAACCAGGCCAGGCATTAACTAATGGCCAGATTATGGGGCCACTAGTAGGCACCTAGTGGGAGGTCCTGGTGACTGGAGACACTTGGGGTGAGGAGGTCAGAGCAGAAGCAGTTTTCCAACTGGAACAGAACATTTTCGTTATTTTAATAACCATTGTGACTACTCACGCACTTTGGGTGAATACCTGCGTGGACCTGCACGTAGTGGCTGGAGCTTAGCTATCCCCTGCTCCCTGGGTGTTTCCTTGCTGGCTGGCTGGACCATGCCAGTTCACCTGCACTCACTGCTGCGGGACCCCCGGACTCCTCTGTCTCTTATTTGCCCAGACTTCCTCACCCTACGTCCATTCACACGTGTTAGCTGGACCTCCATCCCAGCCTCCCCCCACCTCCAGCCAGCTCTAGCCCTCTGCTTACTGCTACTGGTTGAGTTGTGTCCCCCAAGAAATGTTGAAGTCTTAACCCCACCCCCATCCTGGTGCCTGTGAATGTGACCTTATTTGGCAATAAATGAGCTCTTACTGGAGCATGGTGGACCCTAATCCAGTATGACAGGGTCCTCATAACAAGGGGGAACGTGGACTCTGAGACATGCATGGACGGAGGATGATGGGAAGACACAGGGAGAAGGCCACCGAAAAGCCACCACAAGCTAGGGGAGGGTCTGGAACAGATGCTCCCTCACAGCCCGTAGAAGAAACTAAACCCTGCCAGCACCTTGATTTCAGACTTCTGGTCTCCAAAACTGGGCAGCAATAAATTTACGTTGTTTAAGCCACCTGGTTTCTGGTTTATGTTATGGCAGCCCCAGGAAACTAATACATTTCCCCGTCCCAGTGTGAGAAGCCACTAGTGGTGTCTTTGGGTACTGCTAAGCCAAACCAGTGATATCATGCCCTCTGTGATGCTGTGGAGAGGGTGTGCCCTGTCCCCTGCATCTGGGAACCTGGCAGGCGGCTCAGGTAGCATTAGCCCGGGAGGAGTGGCCACATTCCTGTTGCATTGCCAGGCTGTCCGTGAATGTGGGTGTGTGTTCTTGCTTAAAAGAGCTGCCTTGGTACCAGAATTATGGTAGTTCCAAGAGAAATGGGGTTGTTTTGTTTTTTTGGTTTTTTGGTACAAGCTGCAGGAAGGAGACACTTATAAAACAACTGATTTCCAAATACTTTTGATCCTTCTCTTGGCGGTACCAGAGAGGACTTGGCTGAGGTCGTGCCTACAGCTCTGCTCTTTCCTGGCCTACTGAGTTCTTCTGTGTGTCTGCAGGATCCTGAAATCTCAACTCCCCATCTCTAAAATAGAGAGTTGGGCTAGCTCTGAAAACCTTCCAGGCTCTGTGTGTCCCCGCAGAGGACAGAGGCCCGGCTCCCGCCTGCACCTCCCTTCTGTCCCGATTCCCGCTGGCTGGGTGCCCTCCCCTCCCACGGGTGCTGTCACGTCAGCCAGGGAGCTGCTTGTTCACGGTGGTTCTTTCTCAGGGATGGGATTAGGGAGCTTTTTATTTTCTCTTTTTACTTTCCTATGTTTTCTACCATGTGTTCCCCGGACCTATATTACTTTTATAAGTGGGATAAAAAGAATTTCTCAGAAACAGAGGAGAAGAGCGGAGCTTAGTGCTAAGGCTCTCCTTTGCTTCCTATTCCCCAGAATCACATCTAGTCCTCCTCTGTTCCTCCTTGTGTGTCTTTCTCAGACTTCTGTTTTGATTCCTATGCTCTTCCCTCGCCCCTGCTTGAATCCTCTAGTTGTATCTCTGGTCACTGCTAAGCTCAAGAAGTGGTCTTGTGTGCTGGCCAACAGAGGTTTGTTCCAGGGCCAAACTGCACAGACCTGCCCAGGTCTTTTTGATAACGGTGTTAGGAGCAGCCAGCGATGCCCGGCCTATTGTTCTCTCCACCACAGAAAAAGGAGTGTGCCAGGCTAGGAGGCAAGGAGATGGCTTCTGCCCGTCTCAGATCAAGACTTCACTTGCTTTCTGCTTCTGGTATATAACAATGATACGTGTTGATTGGCAGGTGGGGGCAGGTGCCACTGCAGGAAAGGGTACAGAGAGGACAGAGCAAGGGCAAAGCCTTGGGAAGCAGAAGGACAGGAAGGGCTGGGGGCACACAATGCTTTTGGACACCATGTGTCTCCTCCAGTTGGCTCATGTTCTTGCAGGGAAAGAGTGGATTCTCATTATCAGTTGTACAAATGCAGAACTTTCTTAACTAGCAGAATTTAGAGATAGCAGTGAAAATCTCAAGCAGCTTTTACAATGACCTGAATATTCGTGGACCTGACTGATTCTTGACTCTCAGAGGATCTGCCCCGTTGGGTTCACTCTTCTTTTCCTGGATCTCTTGCAGCAACTTGATGTGGTTTCTGTGGTTTCCACCAGCACCACCTGTTAGGAGGATGCGGCGCGGGCAGAGGGTGTTTCCAAGTCAGGAATAATTTGTGGGTTGTTTTGATTCTTATGCCTTTTTTTGGTATGGCCCTACGTCCAACTCCCAGATAAAGGCAGCACCTATCACAAAGAGAACTCTGCTCCTCCTTGTCCTCCTCTAGACCAGTAGTTCTCAAAGTGGAGTCGCCGGACCTGCAGCGGCAGCGTCGCCTAGCAACTTGTTAGACCCTCTCCAGCCCTACCCCAAACCTACTAAATCAGAAACTCCAGGGCTCAGGTCCTGCAGTCTGTTTTAACCTGCACTCCAAGTGATTCTGGCACACTCTGAGTGCTCTGAGAAACACTCCTTTAAGCCTGCCTTGAAGGCTGCCCTGTTCCTCGCATCCTGCCATTTCGCTGAACGGATGAGGTTTTCCATCCTCTTTGCAGAGAGGCTTTTAAACCTGCTCATGCAGTTTCCCAAGGAATCTTATTTCATTCAACTATAAAATACTACTTATTTCTTCCCCGTTTTGTATGGTCTTCTCTATCCTAAATGCTGTTTTGACATTTGAAAATATACATTTTATTTTTTGCCCAGAATCTCTATACATGTTTTGCAGTGTTGGTTCATGATAAGAACTTTCCCTCTGTGCCTGCAGGAGCTGACAAGCCCTCCTCTTCCTCGGGAATCGAGCGGTCTGCAAGTGCCTTTGTGGCTGCGCCTCGGAGAGATTATTGCTTATTTCTGTTTCCCAAAATAACCTCGGCTCTTTCCGACCATTTCCCCAGTCCTGTGAAAAGCAACACTCTCGGTGATTTTGAGCATTATTTATAAATGTAAAGTCACACCTTTTACTGAAAAGTCTTCTATATATGGATTAGCAATGCAGAGCGATTGAAGTTAGTAAATGCCAAGTTTCTCAGAAAACAACAACAAAAAGGTGCCGTATGAGCGGAAAATGCCACTTTATGGGAGGAGAAGGAACGGTTTCTGAGCAGTTGTGTGGTGTGATTTTCCATGGAGAGACGACAGAAGTACTGCTTGGGGCCTGTTAAAAAGCCATAATTCAGCATGGTCACAGGAGGATATTCCAGATGTCAGTCTAATGGGCAGCCTCTGGGCCGGCGTTGGCCATTTACAGGGCAGTGTGGTTTGGTGGATGTCTTGGGAAGGGACTGCCTTGTTGTAGGACTAGAAACCCACTCACAGTAACTTATGCAAAAAGAGCATTTATTAGAGGGTTATGGGGACATCTCACACAAACGCAGGCTTAAGGACAGGAAAAGCAGGAGCTGAGGTGGTTTGTCCTGCCTCTGGGACACTGTGACGTCTGTGCCCACCCATGTCAATGCTCTCTGCAGACTTGCCCTTTCTTCTTCAGCAGCCATCAAGCAGAAACAGCCACTCCTGGTGGAAGGGGCCCCCAAGTCCTGTTCTATACGACTCTTGGCAGGTCCAAAGAGCAGCAGTCAAGGAACCCTGGGGTTTGGACTCTCCTTAGAGAAGCGTCCTGATCATAAGTGGTAGGATCTTGTGAAACATACATTTGGTCTTCCATTCCAGATTCCCGGCATAAACCCTTGGACTTAAGAATGTCTTTTGTATGCTAATGACATGACTAGTGGGTGGGGGCCCCTCAAAAGCTTCAGGATGGAGGCCATTCACCAGAAAGACCAAGGTATGATTAGAGGGTTAGAATTTTCAGTCCTACCCTTCAACCTCCGGGGCGGGGGAAGGGATCGAAGATGGAGTTAATCACCAGTGGCCAATGATGTAATCAATCACACCTATGTAATGAAGCTTCCATAAAACCCCAAAAGGACAGGGTTCAGAGAGCTTCCAGATAGCTGCACACATGAAGATTTCTGGAGCATGGCGCACCTGGGGAGGGCACGGAAGCTGTGTCCCCTCCTCACATCTGTGCATCTCTGCGTCTGTATTCTCTGTAATAAGTGGGTAAACGAAAGTAAAGTGTTTCCCTGAGTTCTGGAAGCTTCTCTAGCAAGTTAATCAAACCCACGGGAGGGGCCTATGAGAACAGGAATTTATAGCTGGTTGATCAGAAGTATAGGTGACAGTCTCTTACTTGTGATTGGCTTCTGAAGCAGGGGGCAGTCTTTGGGATTGAGCCTTCAGCCTGTGGGATCTGACAGTATCTCCAGGTAGACAGTGTCAGAATTGAATTAATTATACAACACCCAGCTGGTGTCCACTGAAGAACTCAGTGGTTGGTCTGTAGGGAAAAGCCCCTGCACATCTGATGTCAGAAATGCTGAGGGTTTTGAATGGAAAGCGGGAGAAACAGTTTAGTTTTTCCTGTATCATCAGATAGGGGAAATGGTTTTAACTTTTTATGATGTTTTATAATTCTGATTATGATTTTTTTAAACTCCATTTTAATAGAGTTTTAAAATTAGCCAGTCTTTTCCTTTAATGATGTCTACCCTTTGAGGTCACACTTAAAAAGGTCTTTACCAATGAAATATGGTAATATTTTCTTCTAGCAATCTCATGGACTGCTTTTCCCCCCTTAAAAGTTTTAATCCATTAGGAATTTAATTTCAGAAAACGTGTGAGAAATGGGCCTACCTTAATGTTTTTCAGATATTTACCTGTCATTCACGCAGTGCTGGTTGACTGAGTCAGCCTTCCCCGTTGCCTTGAGAAGCAAGCACCCTTTGCCACACGCTGAACTAGTCAGCCTGGATCTGTTCCTTGTCTGTCTTTTTCCACTAATCTTTCTCTTTATTCCTGTACCAACACCACACAGTTTTGTCTGTCTGTCTATCATGGAAATTTTCATGTATTCTAATAGGGTATACTGTAAAAATAATAGTCTTCTTTCATTGGTTTCGCTTTTAAGAATTAACCAACACAGGCCGGGCGCGGTGGCTCACGCCTATAATCCTAGCACTTGGGAGGCCGAGCCAGGCGTATTGTTTGAGCTCAGGAGTTCGAGACCAGCCTGAGCAACAGCAAGACCCCGTCTCTACTAAAAATAGAAAGAAATTATATGGACAGCTAAAATATATATAGAAAAAATTAGCCAGGCATGGTGGCGCATGCCTGTAGTCCCAGCTACTCGGGAGGCTGAGGCAGTAGGATCACTTAGGCCCAGGAGTTTGAGGGTGCTGTGAGCTAGGCTGACGCCACGGCACTCACTCTAGCCAGGGCAACAAAGCGAGACTCTGTCTCAAAACAAAAAAAAAAAAAAAAAGAATTAACCAACATCAAATGCATCAGGTGTATTTATTTTTTTAGCAATTTGCCATGTATATATAAGCGTATACATTTTATTTACACCCTTTTATAAAAGTGAGAACCTTGTGTACACTAAGCAGTGTGTTTTGGAGACCCGTTTCACGTCAAGGCTCACAGACCCACTGGATTGGCTGTAACAGCTGTGTAGGACGCCAGCCTGCCGGTATGCCAATCTGTCCCTGTTGGTGGACATTTCAGTTGTTTCCCCTCTACCAAAAAATGCTCCACAAAATACCTTTATACTTAACCTTACTGCATACCTGAAACTGTTGTTAGGTCAAAGGATATGTGCATTTGGGATTTTGATAGATATCTCGCAAATTGCCTTTCAGAGAGAGGCATGCCCACCTGTTTCTGCAGATCCTCGGTAACTAGGGGTTGTCAGTCACGAAAGATCTTATTTATCCCATGAATGAAAACATAGCATCTTGTAGTCTTTGTCTTTCTCCAATTTTGAGTGAGGATGAGCATCTTTTCTTGTTTATCGATCATTTGCAGTTGTTTTTCTGCACACCACCTGCATGTGTTCTTGGCTTTCTTTAAGTTGGGCTGCTCACTGATTTGTAATTCATACAGTGTGCAGGGAATTGGGGCTCTGTTTCCCCGACACCCTTCTTGGTCTTACCCGCTGTCTCTCTTTCTTTCTTTTTATCTACACACATACACACGTGCATTGTTTAAAATCAGCCATTAGCCACGTTGCTGAACTCAGTTCTGATAGCTGCTTTGAGCCGGGTCTTCATTCATCCGTCAAACACTTGTGAGCGAACTCAGTGCCCAGAAGACAGACATGCGTTTATTTGATACCGGCCCAGCCCTCGGAATACATCTGGTGGGAGGGATGGGTATGAAAGCAGGTGTTGTCGCTGAAGTCGGAAGAGATTATTTATCCCACCAATTTGTCGGCTCCCTGGGGGTAGGGACGATGCTGTGTGCTCCCTGTCCCCCTCCCCAGTGCTCAGAGAGTCCCATGAAGTTGACAGGGAGCACACAGACTACATCAGCAGGTCACCTGGACTCTTCCCTTGCCCAGGCACAGTGACAATATCCTACTAGCGGTGATTTCCCTCCCCCATCAGCTCTGTCCAGCCAAATACCTGGGAACAGGATTGCTTAAAACCTATTGTTCCTGTCCTCTGAGTCAGGACTTTGCCCTCAGGGGCTTTAAGATAAGACTTTGAGAAGGAGGCCAGGCCCTGCCGCAGGCCCTCCCTCTTCTGCCTGTGCCCACTCCCAGGAACCTGCTCCCTGTACCTTTCCCCGGCTTCCTGCAATACTGTCCGCACAGCTTTTGCACCTTCTCCTTTCTCCTCCTCATCCGCACCTACTCTAGGGAGGACTCAGTCATGAGTCCTCAGCTAACAGGCGTGTATCTTCTCTAATTCGTAAAGGACCCCAGGAACCCAAATAGGTAACTAAGCCTCACGTCAAAGCAGTGGCTCTCTGGGGACAGATGTTATGAACCTGATGCTTTTATAAGGTTGGGGTGGAGGCAACGGGCATTTGAGGGCTTCCTTACATTACTGTACGTGGCTGCCAGGTGCCTCGCCTGACCCTAAGTCTGACCCGGGACCCCCGATGGATGGCTGGGTCCTGGGACTGCCCTGCTACAGACGAGACTATCCCAGTTTTTCCCACATCTGCTTAGTCCCTGAGATTGCTTGGTAGAAATGGCGATTTCTGCATTCCTCCCCAAACCTACTAAACCAGAATCTCCAGGTGTGAGGTCTGAGAATCCGTATTTCTAACGTGTGGCCCCAGTGATCTAGATGAGTAACCGAGTCTGGGAAACAGGACTAGAGCTTTCAGACTCCTGTGCTTGCATTCTGGTCCTGAGTGCCCAGGCTTTGGATTTGATAAGGTTTCCTTCTCGGCACCTACCGAGTTTCTCAACCAGAAGACAGGAGTCTCCTCTGTGAGCTGGCAGTTGGTTACCAACACCTGTTGGCCTGGTAACAAAACATGTTTTTCCAACATTTCAGTGAACCCTTATTGCCCTTGAACCCAAGTTCGGGTCAGTGTTCTCCTTTTAAATGCCCAGGGATTCCTGGTGTGTTTGCACGGCTGTGCACTCTGTGAGGAGGTGGGTAAATCAGGGATCCCAACGGGACTGAAGGACAGTCCCAGCTCCAGGCAGGCGGCCCCCATGGGGTCTCGCTACGCCTGGCCCCGCTCCTTCCCGGCCCTCTGTGCAGGCGGAGCCAGACCAGAGCTTGGCTCAGGCAGGTGTCACAGGGCCGGGGCTCTGAAGGGGCCTCCACTTCATTCAGTCGGTGTCGCCAGCCTCTGTGTCATCTGTGAAATGGGCACAAGAGCCCCTGCCCTGCCTGCCTGACAGGGTTGTCCTAAGGATCTTGTGAGCAGCTGTGAAGCAGGAAGTTGGGGACCACTGAAGTGATGTCTTCCTGGTTACCCAAGGGACACCTCAACAGCACAGCAAGGCTAAAGAGGACACTCTAACCCTCCTCACCCCAAGCACTGGGAGAGGGGGTCTCCCCTACCCCCTCTCTGAAACATGTGCTCTGGGTGGTCATGAAAAGGAGGGGCGAGGCCAGGAGTTGGCTCCTGGGGTGGAAGCTGAAAAGCAAAGAGGAAGGAAGGAAAGGAGATGATTTTTGCTATTATTGCTGTTGGTTAGTGCCTATGAGGGCGTACTCTATGTCAGAACCCGAGCTGAGAGTGGTCTGTATCTCCTTAACCCCTGTCCACGCACCAGAAGGCTGGGACCACTGTATTCTCGTCCACACTTCACCACGAGGAAACCGAGGCCGAGAGACACGGTCGTTGTCACAACGTGTAGACCTGGGATTGGAACGTCTGTCTGTGAGACACCAGTGCCTGAGCTCTTAATGCCCCCAAGTAAGGGGTGTTGAGGGGTGTTTTGAACACCAGGGCCAGGTCTTCATTCCGTAGCTTTCCTTCCTTGCGACAACTGAGCCCTGTGTCTTCAAACTCTCCTCTTCCCCCGAGCATGGGGAGTCTCATTGCTCCAGGGAGCATCCTTGGGTGCCCCATGTGTGCTGCCTGCTGACTCCTGTACGCTGGGAGTTGGAGGGGTGACAGCCACCGCCTCCCCTTCCTCCCCCTCCCCACCCCCCCCAAGCTCGACTCCTGCCGGGCCTCTCTCCCTGAAGACCCCCTCGGGTCCCCAGGGCCAGGGTCTGTGTGTGCTGAAGCTCAGGACACCGGCACCGTGGCCGTGGTGAGCTCTTCTCGGGCGGCCTGAAATGCAAGGTCCGGGCCGGAGCTCGGCAGCCACTCCTGCTGGGGGCAGACGTGGATGGTCCTCCACTTCCTGGTGTGCAGGGCCCGCGGGCAGGTGCTCATCTGCGGAGGGTCTGTCCCTGCCAAAGGGACCCTAGCTGTGTGTGAGGGGGCAGGGGATCGTTGCAGAAGCTGGTCTGCGAGGTGGACCAGGATGAAGCTTCCCAAGCAAGAACCTCTTTAATGGAGCTGTGCTTCTTGGGTGTCACTAGACCATTCTGGAATCATCTCTGTGTCCACAGGGTGTGCAGCAAGGGTGGAAGAGTCTGGTTCCTGGACTGGAGGTTGGGGGATGTCATGTCCTGGGCACCCCCTTCCCCGACCCTGCCTGCGTGAGACGCTTCTGGATCCTGGCAGTGTCTCGGCTCTTTGAGGTGGAGGTGGCACTGCCAGGGCCACCTGCAGAGTTGCAACAGCCCCTGGATGGCCCCTTCCCCACTCACGGCCATAGGATCCCTCAGTTCCCGCTGCTCCTTCTGGAGGGTGTCAGGGAAGAGCTGCAGACTGTCCCTACCTCTGTGGGACTGCGGGCCAGATGGACCACCAGTGACCTGTCTGTGCCGCAGACCATTCCAGGAAGCCTGCTCGGAGGCAGCCACTGGGCCGTGCCACTCCTCTGCTCAGTGTCTTCCCCCGTGCTCAGAATGGAAGTCACACTAGAGCAGTGGTCTCAAACCTCCTGAGCATGTACCAGCACTCCCTGGAGATCGCCCACCTCCACAGTTTCCAGCTAAGTGGATCCAGGATGAGGTGCAAGAATTTGCATTTCTAGCAAGTTTCAGATAATGCCACAGCTGCCGGCGCAGGGACTATACTTTGAGAACTGCTGCCTTGGATGAGCCACTGTGGCCCCTGATACCCCTGACCTCATCTTCTTCTCTTCCTCCCTCCCTCATCCAATGTCCTCTTGAGCCACGTCCTCTTCCTCGCTGCTCCGTGAAGACGACACACATGCTTCTGCCTCAGAGCCTTTTAACTCTCTGTCCCCTCGGATGTGTGTGTGGTCTGCTTCTTCCCTCTGTGCTGGGCCACTCCCAAGATGGCCCCCGTGCGCCCACCTCCTGGCACTCATGCCCCCGTGTTGTCCCCTCCCACATTCTGCCAGGACTGGGCAGTGAGGCTGGTGGATTCTGGCAGTCATGGTGGAGTGTCACTTCCGAGACTGGGATATAATGGACCTTTGGCTTCTGCCTCACTCTCTGCTCACTCTCTCCGGGGGAAGTCGGCTGCCACATTGTGCAGAGCCCTGGAGCAAGGAACTTTGGCCCTTGCCAGCACCCGTAGAGCGAGCTTTCCTGCAGGTGGCTCCTCCAGCCCCAGCCAAGCCTTCAGATGAGGCTGCTCCAGCTGACACCCTGACGCAACCTCATGTGAGACCCTGAGCCAGAGCCCCCCGCTAAGCCACTTCTGGGTTCCTGACCCACCAAAACCTGGTGTATTAATGAATGTTTGTTGTTTTAAGCTGCTAGGTTGGGGGTAATTTCTGATGCAGCAACAGATATGTAATAAACTTCTTTGAGATCATCACTCAAATGTCCCTTTCTCAGTGAGGACTTCCTTGGTCACCCTATCAAAATTGCAGCTTCTTTCTAATAATTCTTCCCCCTTTCCCCGCTTTATTCTCTTTAGCATGTACCAACAGGCAACCTGACATGTTTTGTTTATTTTTTGTGTGTCTTCTGGTACCATTCCTTCCCCTACCCACGTTAGAAAAATTTTAAGCTTTCATTTATGGAAAATTGTACACACACACAAACGTTTATTTAAAAACAGAATGGCATAGTGACCCCTAGAACGTAAGATGGAGGAGGAGGAGGAGTTTAACCTGGTATATTTCCCGCAGTATCCCTGGTGTCCGGAGCAGTGCCAGACCCAGAATAGGCCCTCCAGTGTGTGTCGAATGAACAATAATAATAACATTAATTTTGAGGGTGGTTCTCAAATGCAGAGTGGTTTATAGACTAAAACAGCATTGTTTGCTGCAGCTCCAGAGCCCCCGCAGAGAGGTCAGACATGGTACGTGCAGCCGGCAAATGGTGGTCTTTGTGACAGACTGAGTTCCAGAAATGTCACTTCTCATTGAAGCCCAGTTCTTTCCATTAAAACTGGAAATGCTAACTCCTGTCTCATAGGTGTTTTGTGACCACTGAAGGGGACAGCAAAGACGGAGCGGATTGGCAGGGACCAGGCCTAAGTGGTTGTTCAGAGAGTAGTAACTTCTTTCCTGCTGAGACACTGCAGTTATAGGTTAAATTTCATTTAATTTTCACAGGGGATTGGAAATGTCCTATAACTAGATGGCATTGAAAAGCCAAGGGACCTAGGAAGCCCTGGTGCACAGGAGGGGACCGAGGTCTCTCTGAACTGACGCTGCACTTCCTCAGGGAGGTGAGCTGGCCTGCAGACGTGGCCGGGCCTCGGGGTGCTGCAGGTGGCCTTCTGAAGATGGGGCTCCGCTGCAGATTCTGCATCTGCCACCAGCAGAACACCCAGCCCAGCGCATTGGGACGCCTGCGATTCTCCTGGGACTCGCCTGGAGGACAGGGCCCAGTTGAGCAGGACAGCCTGGGAGCTCACCAGCTTCCAAGCAAGGAAGGACAGAGGCTGAGGACGGCGTGGCAGGGCTGCCGTCTGTCTTAGGAAAGCCTGAGCAAAGCCCAGAAAGACCCTTGTGAGGACAACAGGGCGAGGAGAGAAGCCATAGGTGGGGTCACCACCAAACCAGGGAAAGGAAGAAAAAGAAGGTGATGGCAGGGAGGAGAGACAGCAAGAAGCACGGAAGGATGAGTATAAGGAGAGACTAAGAGGAGAAGACTGTCGTGTCTCGGAGCGGAGCCCAGACCCCAAAGCCGGATTCTGCCCGTGCTGGTATCTGCGGTTGTTTTACCTGAAAGCCACTGGGGGCAGCAGAGAGCCAGCACAAGCCAAGAAAACCATCTAAGCCGGCAGACAGGCAGGAGGCCCCTGAGGCCCAAGGCTTGCAGGTGGGCCCACGGCCAGTTGCCCTAGCCAGTGGCCTAGGTCTGGGGGCTCCTTGTGGCTTTCCCACTGGAGGCAAGTACGCCTAACACAGGCACGATGTGGTCTTAACAAGGGGAAATGAAATCTGGAAGTGACTGTTTAAAATTCGTAACTCCTGTCTCGCTCACTGTTTTTAAAAATTATTACTATTATTTTAAAGAAGGGCATATGTGCTTTGAAACTCAAACTTACATAGCTTTCAGCCTTTCAACTATAGTCTCTTTACAAGTTTTTAAAAATTTGTATTTATTTATTTAGAGATGGGGGTCTTGCTATGTTGCCCAGGCTGGCCACGAACTCCTGGGCACAAGCAATCCTCCTGAGTAGCTGGAACTACAGTCACATGACACCACTCCCGCTCTCTGTACAAGTTTTAGTCTACGTGGGGCAGCCACTGTAAACCGCTGATGAGAAACTTAGGATCTCTGACTCTCAGCATTCACACTAGAAGAGTGACTTCCCTTGGGCTGGTTTCATTCATGGTCAGTTCATCTGTGTGTGTTTGGCTCCTGTGGTTTCAGCTAAAGAGGTCCCAGTGGAGTTGCCGTCGGGAAGAAATGTGTTTTGTGTGCGTTGGGTTGCAGGGAAGAGGCTCCCTGGAGCACGTCTCACTTCTGCTCTGACCTCACTGTGCCTCCTGGGGGCTCCAGGGCCTGCATGGCCGTGAGTCTGGGTGGTCACCTAGGATGACCCAGGACCACAGGGACTGAAGCCCAGAGAATGCGAAAGGACCTCAGTCTGGGGTCACTTGGGCCCCGAGCTGCCACTTCAGTCTCGCTTTGGCTTAGCCGAGGAGCCTGGTGCACTATAAATAGACTAGGGAGTTTTTAATTGGAAAAGACCTGGAAACGGCTTCCTCCCTGTGGGTGGTATGGTCAACTGGGGTGATTTGTCCTGCTGCTGGTGAGGTCACCCAGCCAGAGCCCCAGTGGCCTGGCCTGGCCTGGTCCAGTACCATCCCTGCCCCAGGCTGGCAGTATCCCTGTGTTGGTCAGATCTGGTTGAGACTAGGGGATGGACTGGGTTGAACCTTCAGGTGGCTGCATCGTCCCTGATGGAACCAGGTTGGGGGCTGGAGTAGAGAGATATAGCACTAACAGGGACTTCAGCTTCTGGGCAGCCTGGGAGCAACCCAGGCCATGAGTTCAGGAAAAGGGGCCTTCCACCAGGACCCAGCATGGAGAGCAGGGTTCCGACTGCAGGCCAGCATCTACCTCTGGTGTCAGAGTCCCCTCCTGCAGCTCCCTGACCTGCTTGGTGCCGTTCTGGCCCCTGCTGCTGGTAGCTCCCTTCCCTGGAGAGCTGGAGGCTGCTGGAGGGAGGGGCAGGCAGCAGCAGCTTCCCTGCTAGATGTCGTGTGTCCTAAAGTTAGGCTCTGCCCTTGTGTTCTGGCACTCAGTGCTGGCTTATAGGCAGTAGGCACGCAGCGGTGCATGAGTAGGTGCATGGATAGAAAGAGGAATCAGTCTGTGGCCATACCACCCTGAACGTGCCCGATCTTGTCTGATCCCGGAAGCTAAGCAGGGTCGGGCCTGGTTAGTACTGGGATGGGAGAAAGAGGAGTCAGTGCACCAGTTGAGAGCCCTGTCATAGCCAGCAGGTAAGATGGCAGGGTCCGCACATCAGCGGATGGGGCTTCCTTTTAAAATAAGGTCAGTGGCATCTGCTGCCAAAGGGTGGAGGCAGGAGCACAAAGGGGACAGCTCTCTGAGAGCTCTTAAGAGGAAGGGGGCTTTCCATTTATTGCTAGAGAGCCGAGGAGTACATTGGCTGGGAATCTCCCTGTGCCGTCCATGTCCGTCCCACCACTGGCCCGTGGTCTGTCCATCCATGAGGCCAGGTGTCACATTTGAGTTCCCTGACGAGCCACACTTTAGCCCTCAAGGAGATAAGGTGGACGTCAAGATTAAGATCTGTGCTGTCTGAGAGGTAGAGTGCTGGTTTCCCAGAAGGGTGCTGGGTGGAATGTGAGTGTTGAGGGGGTCTTAGGTCAGGTTCTCAGACAAGAGACAGATTTATGTGCAGGAGGTTCAGTAGGGAGTGTGCTCCTGGGAGCAGCCCCCAGTGCAGGGGAGGAAGCAGTATTATATGAATAATTCGGTCACCAGAAAGGCCTCGGGCAGCCCCCTGGAAAGCTCCGAGCTGGGAGGGCCCTTCAGAATTGGTTTGACTCTAGGCAAGGGGATTGGTGGGCCTTTGATGCCCCAAAATGACCGGTCATTAGATGTGCACCCCACATCCCCACCCCCAGGCGTAGCCTTGGGTGAGGCAGCTCCCTTTGGCCCAGGACATTGCCCCGAGAAGGGACTCAGCTGTGCACCTCTGCTGCTACAGGGATTGGGCGGTGCAGTACAGCACACACTTAGAGCATTTGGAGGTTTGCCTCTGGGCAAGAAAAGCAATCTGGGAAGGCTACATGGCAGAAGAGGCATTTGAGTGAGTCTTGATGAATGAACAAGGTTGTGACACCAGGGATGGGAAGGAAGCAGGTGGTAAAGCTGAGTGAACCATACAGGAAAGGCGTGTTCAGAGATCGGCCAGTCGAGTTAACTGGGCCTGGAGTGAAGCCAGTGAGACGTTGGTCTGGACAGGCAGACGGGCCCGGACTCTGGAGCCCCTCGCCAGGGGGACTGTGGAGTTTGGAATCTATTGTGCGTGCCATGTTGGAAAGGAGCCAGCCAGGGATTTTCACTGGTCAGTGATCTCCGGTGAGAGCACTGGGATCTCACTTGGTTGACCAGCTGTGTGGGGACGGAGTCCCTGTGGCAGAGATGAGAGGCAGGGAGGCTCACGTGGAGTATAATGGAGGAGCGTCTCCAGGTCCTGGGGACCAACTGGAGAGTGGAGGTGGGACGTGGGGAGTTGCTGGTGAAGCTGGGCGGGTTCTGTCCCCGGGAACCAGCAGGGAGGTGGGCGAGGAGAGCCTGGGCTTGGGCCTGTGGCCTGGAGGCAACTGTGTGGCAGAAGAAAAGCCTCCTTAGAAAGGAGCCGGAGGCTGGATGGGGCGTCTGCCCTGGGGACTCCTGCCTCCCTTTTCATGAAGGCTGTTTGCTCATCTAAATGCCACTGCGCTGCACCCCCCAACCTGGCTTATTTCTTCATTTTATTTAATGCTGATAAAGCGATGGCTGTGTCCCCAAGGTTATCCGAAGCACCCTGTGTGTGTTAACCCTAGTTAGGTACCGTTTTCATCCTCATTTTATAGTTGAGAAAAACAAAACACGGAGTTTAGGTGATTCCAGAGGTCACTCAGGTTAGGGATGTTTTCCCGGGCCCTTGGGCGCTACGCAGAGAGGAGTGGTCTTCGTGGTAAGGTTTCCAGGTCTGGGTGCTCTCTTGCCAGCCAGCATGTCTTTCAGGGAGGCCCCCAGCCTGCTGGCACCCTCTCTCCTTGACACCCCTCATAAAGAACCCAACTAGTCTCTTGTTTATGTTCACGTCTTCCCAACAGCTTTCCTGACTCACCCTCAGTTCTGTTTTCTGTCCCTTAAGACACGAAGGGATGGTATTACCACTGCCAAACCCTGCTCCTGGAGCCCTGGGTTCACACTTCCTTTAACCCAATCAAAGATCTCTGCCAGTCAAAGCTGGAGGGATAGAGTAATGGGGCCTATGAGTCCAATTAGCCCAATCTCTTTAGGTGAAGAATCAGAGGACCAGAGAGGTGATGTGACTTGTCCAGGGCTGCACAGCAGTTTAGGGGCAAAGCTGTGTGAACAACTCAATTTCGTTTTTACTGTTCGAAACAATCAAATTTTCAGTAATAGAATTTTTGATTAAGTAATGTTATATCCATATGTCAGACTAACTGTAACTTTACATTAGAAGCTTGTATATGAGCGTTTAGCCTCGATACGACACCTCCCTCGAGTGGATTCCATTATCAAACTCATTTTACAGAGGAGGAAACCAAGGTGTGGAGGTTATACCGGGGGCTAAGAGGCAGAGCCGGACTCCAACGCAGGCAGTTTGGCACTAGACTGGGCACTGTAGACAGGGCTTACCCTCTGTGCTGTCCAGCCTGTTAATGATTTTGGAAAGATATTCACCAGAGTTGATACATGAAAAGAATGTACAGCTTGATTTTGTTTTGTTTTAAAGATGAACATATGCTTAGAAAACAAATTGGCATATGGATCCCAAAGTGTTGATGGTGGTGACCTCTGCGTGGTGGGATGACGGGGGATGCTTATTTTCTTCTTAGTGTTTTCCTGCATGATCACATTGTCTCTAGCGAGAAAGGATTATTTTTATCACTGGATAATTTTATAAGACGTCTCTGCTCACGGCAGTGAAATGGGTAAAGTGGTGTTCGGGGGACAGTACAGTAGCTGCACTATTAGTTTCATTTCTCGCTGGAGCACGTAACCGGGCGCTGGAAGCGGGAGAGGCGGCCAGGCAGGCGCGGAGGTTATAGGTCAAACAAGACGTAGACCTGTAGAATCAGGAGGGACTTTGGAAGTCACCCCCGTTGGCAGAGGACCCCTGTCTGTTTACAGACCCCTGGGCCAGGGCTCTTTCCTCTGCGCTTTGGAGTTTCAGGGGACAGTGGGCATTCAGGGAGGAATGTCCAGGCAGCAACTGGGGTTGCAGGAGTGGAGTTTGGAGCCCTTGGGATGGAAGTGGAGGTGAATGAATTGGCAGCCTGGGGGTGGGGGCGCCCTGGGAGACGTCTCAGAAGATCCCGGCCGGAAGTCCGCCTCCTCCTGTCCCCGGCCATGTAGAGAAGGGCCCCCAGCGAAGAGAAGCTCTGCTGCCGTGGGGTGCGGGCTGTGGGACCGGAGATGGACGTGGGGGCGGAAAGCAGGCTCCTGTCCAGCCAGGGGTAAGGAGGAGGCTACCGGCCAAGTCTCTGTTTCCCTGAGCCCTGACCGTCTCGTTCTGCTTTGTGACACTCTGAGGTTCTGCCCTGCGACATTCTCAAAGCAACTTTGTTTCTTTTTTTCCTTTGACCAGAGACCACCTGGGAACGTCCCAGCAGTTCTCCTGGGATTCCAGCCAGCCCTGGCCCTCACAGGAGCTCTCTGCCTCCAACAGGTACTGTCCGCTCACCGACTTGGGGCAACTGGGAGGGCCCCACACCCACCTGCAATGGGAAGGCCGGGACTCTAGGTCCCAGGGCCTGAAACCCGGCCCAGGGTCTCATGGCGTGAACCTGGGAGAGGCTGGGCCTAGGGCCTCCTGCCCAGCGGGTTGGCATCCCCCTGACAGTGCCCACGGCAGCTCTGGTGGCCTCATGTTCTCTCCCTCTCAGGTGCCCAGGGAGAGGAGATGGCCGGGGAGACACCATAGCTCTTCCCTGTCTGTCCCAAAGCAGGGACAGAAATATTCCACATGGCTCTTGTAAAGGGTCAAGGAGTAGAAGCTGAAGGGAGGCAGATTTCCATAGGGCAGCTTTCAAACAGAACGTCTGGGAGGAAATGGGATTCCTTGTGAGGGCATGAGTTCTCTGTCTGCAGAGGTAACCAAGCGGAGGCAGCTGAGGTAGGCTTCCCCGTAATAGGCGGGGAGTTTGTCCAGGGGGCTCTTGGGAGACACCTGGTTCTGAATCCAGGAGACAGACTGCGGGACACATTAGAGGAGAAACAACATCTGATTTCTTGTGGTTTAGACCTTTCCTAAATGTCACCTCCTCCAAAAGGCTTCCCTGACCACTCAGTTAAGAGCCTTTGTCCAGTCACTCCAGATCACAGCCGCAAGCTGTTTTGTTGCTCCTAGTTAACGGTCACTCTCCCATGCCAGGTGGCAAGCTCCCTGAGGGTGGGGACTTTGTCTCTCTTTTTCTTTTGTGGAATCTTCCATCCCCAGACAGAGCCTGGCTTCCACATGGAGTGGATTCACCAATGTCTCCACCGTCATATGGTGTGGAAACCACTTTTGTTGGCAGAGCACAAGAGTCCAGGTTGTGGTTGCAGATGGGACTTTAATCCTTAATAGCTTGAGGATGTGACAGAGGGTCTTAGCTGGGTGGAGAGGCAGAAGGGCACAGTGACATCCTCAGCTTCCGTAAAGTTCTCAGAACAAAAGTAGTCAGAGGTCAAATGGTTTACCTAAACCCCTTGCAGGGAGGGACATGGGGCGTTTCCTCCTGATTTCTAGGGAGACGTGAGTGCTGCGTCCTCAGATCAAGTCCTCAGAAACCTGCGTGTTCAGCACTAGCTGCGAATGACAGCAGGCAAGCAGGCAGTTCCGAGCACGCTGCCTCGCTGTCATTGCTGTTCCTGTGGTTTTTTAACAATAGAAATGCTAGGCTGAATAATGTGAGGTGTGTCCCTCCTTCCTGGCTGGCTTCAGGCCAGCCAGACACTAAAAAGGAAACCCGCTGTCTTTTCCGGCCAGAGCGCAGAGGAAGGCTCGGTGTGTGGAGACGGCAGGTGTGACTGCGCAGCCTGCCACGCTGGCGGGGCTGGTACAGTCTCGCCCTTTGAGTCACGGGGTTACCTCTCCAAAGCCTGCTCTACTGGCACCGTCCTGTCCCCTCTCTGCGGTTGGTGTGGGCCATCCCGGGGAAGGAGAGCTCAGAGGAGCTGGCTGGCCCCTGGCCCCAAGGCCTGGGCTTGCAGACTCCCTTCTTCACCCAACAAGCCCTGGGCTGGGTGCTGGGTGCCGGGCCCCTGAGGGGAGCTGAGAAAGGCAGGGAAATGGGTAGAGAAAGTCAGATCCAGAGACCAGAATCGCCAAGGTGGCCCTCTAGACCGCGTGTGTAGACAGGTACTTCTCTCCCCCGCCCCCAGGTCCTAGGGTAGTGTTTCCTAACGTAGAGTCCTTAGAATCTCGGGTTTGCCAGTGCTCTGCGGACCTGGGCTTTGTAGTCAGAGACGGCTGGGAAGCCCTGCCTCCTCTGCTCCCCTTTGGAGAGTCGGCGTGCACATCAGCATTTTGGAGGCTCCAAGAAGGCCTGAAATGAAGAAACCTATTTAACTCAGTGCATCTGCCCTTTGTTTGCAACGTGCCACATACGTGTTCATTTTCCCTGCTCTAGTGCAGTGGTTCTCAACTCCAGTGATTTTGCCTACCAGGGACACGTGGCAATGTCTGGAGCCATTTTCGACTGTCAGCATCGAGGCCAGGTGCTACAGCATCTAGCGGGTGGAGGCCAGGAATGCCGCTAACATCTCGCAATGCACAGGACAGGGCCCACAACAAAGAATCAGCCAGCCCCAAGCGTCACTGGTGCCCAGGTTGGGAACCTCAGCTCTAGGGGGACCCAGAGCATCAGTTCAGCTCACGGCTCCCCTCGCCCCATTTTCATATCTCAAACATTAGATGTATTCTGCAATCAATAGCATACCCTAGTTTTTAATTGGAAGCATCTTTTTTTTCCTTTCTTAGTGGTGCTTACGGTAAGGATACCTCTAACAGTCACTGGCGTCTTAGATTTGTGAAGTTGCAGCTTGTTAAACTGGAGCCGTGGGCAGGTGCCCTTCCCTGCCAGCCCTCACGTCCCCCTTCCTAAATCCAGGGCCCGGAAGGTGACTGCTGAGGCCCTGTCCATCCCTCGTGCTTTCTGGCTGGTGCCTCTGCCCTGGGGCGTGAAGACGACTCTTCATCGCCCCAGGAGGAAAGGAAGGAGAACCCACCAGGGAGGCTGTAGCAGGAGCTAGGATATTTTGACATCTCCTATTCCACTTTATGAACCTAAACTCATAACTAAAGAATCAAATCATAGCCATGTTGATATTGCTATGTAGAGGGGAGCGCTTGGTTTTTTCCCAGTGTTTTTCCTCATTCAGTTTCACAAACAGCTTTCAAGAGATGGAGTTTCATTGTGAGGAGAGGAACAGACTCAGTGAGGACACGAGGTTGCTTCATAACCTGCCCCTCCTCATCCTCAGGCTTCTAGGTTGTCGACTCCACCGCGCTCTGGGTCTGGCTCTCGGCCCCCTTGGTTCTGCTCCTGCTGCTGCACGGGCCAAGGTGGAGGAGTGTCAGATCTCACCGAAAAGTGTACCAGACGCTGTTCTCGGTACTGAGGATGTAGCCACAGACAAGACAGACACGTGCAGTTCCTGCTCCCCTACGTTAGGGTGGGGGAGTTGGACAAATAAGCACGCACAGAATTTCTCAGATACTCTAAAGCAAGGCGCTAAAGTAGGGCAGAGTATCAGAGCGTGTGACAGAGGAGTCAAGGAAGGCCTCAGTGAGGAAGTGACATTTAGGTCAAGATTTAGTAACAGTGAGAAGATGGATGTGGGGGGTTGGTTCTAGGCCAGGGAACAGCTAGTGCAAAGGCCCTGAGGCGGGAATAACCATGGCACTTTGGGAACAAAAGGCAGGGCCAGCAAGTCTGGAGGGTGGAGGCCGAGCTGGAGAGTAGTGTGAGATGAGGGGCGGTTACCAGCAGGGGCAGCCAGAGGAAGGTGTTGGGACTTCATTCTGAGTGTGCTGTTTGGGGGGGCACAGCTAAATGCAGGGAGGTGTGCTTTCATGAGATGTGCTTCCCTGAAGCCACAAGGCAGCACTGTGCTCTGCTCAGACTGCCCTTGGTTAGCAGTGGGGGGGGAGGGGGGGGTGACCTGCAGAGTGGGTGGGGCTGAGTGCGAGGTGGAAAACTCAGCCACATTTCTTGACCACACACACCCCTTATGGTCGCTCTTGAAGAAGAACATGGGAAAACAGGTCAGGAAGAATGTCTGGGGGAACCACAAGGCAACCTAGCCAAGCCATGCTGGGCAGCCTGTCCTTCACAGGGACGGAGGGGCGAGGACCAGCGTGACTTCCGTGTTGTAGCTTTGTGAGCGTCTGGGGAGGGTTTGAAGGGCTACCTGTGGGCAGAGCTGGTTCGTTCTTCTTAGTGCAGGGTTGTTGGGCGCCAATAAGCACAGCCAGCCGGGTTACCAGCTGGGGAGAGAGATCTAGAAACACACCCAGACTCCGCCCCCAAATCGACTCCACTCTGTGGATGCTGGGTGCTATGTAGGGTCCGCGGTGGGCCGGGAGCTTTTCCTGCATTGCCTCCTTCGGCATCAGCAGAGTTACGGGAGCTGTGTTTACTCAGTAACTTTATAGAAGTATTTAGTGCCAGGCCTGGGTGAGGACCGCATAAGTAAGAAGCAGACTGTAAACCAAAACAGAACACCTCAGACGCTATTCAGTAACTGCTGCAAATATTAAAAATCCTCTTTGGGCTGGTTTACTATGCAGTGTGGATTTATAGAGAGAGAAATAATAACAGGCAAAGGGAAAGAAAATGTGAGTGAAAAATGAGGTTCTGGGAGTTTCGTGTAAGAGTTGTCAGGTAGAATGAAGACAGTATAGAGCAGTGTTGTCCCGCGGAACTTTCTGTGGCAGTGGAAACAGTCTCTGTCTGTGCTGGCCATGTGGTGGCCACTAGCCACACGTGGCTATTGAGCACTTGAAATGTGGCTGGTGTGTCTGAGGAACTGAATCTTTAATTGAACTTAATACCTTTTCTTTATTTTGCAATAATTTTAGGTTTACAGAAAAGTCGTAGAGACCACGTAGAGAGGTTCTGTGTTCCCTTGACTCACTTTCCCCGTTAATGTGTTACATAACCACAGTACATTTGTCAAAACTAAGAAATTAACATTGTGAATTACTGTTAACTAAATGTCAGACTTTATTTGGAGTCCATGAGTTTTTCCACTAAGGTCGTTTTTTTCTGTTCTAGGATTCAATCCTGGAAACCATATTGCACTTAGATTTTATTTAGATTTGATTTGTTTAAATTTAAATAGCTACCTGTGGTTACTGTATCAACAGTGCAAATGTGGAGAATGAATTCCTTTCTGAGCCTCTGGGCCCGGGATGTGCCTTGAACTTGTGTTTGTGGTTTTCTTAAGGATAGGAGAAATCTATTATTTATTGAGGTTGCCCTGTTGGGGAGCTGGGGGTGGGTATTTCAGGAAACCTGGGTTCAGAGCCCGACTTTGCCCAGCCTTGGGGCCGAGGGATCATCCTCCGGTCTCCAGTGGCCACAGGGAACCCAGATTAAAGGGGAAGGAGCAAGTGTGTTTGCAGGGGCCAGAGACAAGGGAGGACCTGCCTTTGAGCCCAAGGAGCCAGCCAGGAACATGGGCAAGCAGACAGCTGCGCTTCCCCTGAGCGGAGTGCCTCGCCCTCACCCGCACCTTCTTGCCCAGTTCTGGAGGTTCTTAGCAGCTCCCCTCTGCCATACAGAAGCAAAGGAGGACCCTCCCCCATTGCAGAAGCAGCGAGTCGCGAGGCCCAGAGCAGCTGCCACAGCCCTGAGCAGGACTCACTGTGGACTCCGGGGAAGGCCGGGCCAGAGAGCTCGCGTGTCCTTCAGAAGCAGCGTTCTGGTTGGCACAGGCTCCAGGGACCTTAAAAAGGCCTGGTTAGCCTGGGACGCCCCTGGAGAGCAGCCACAGGTATAGAACCACTCACAACCGTGTGGGACAATGTATTGTAAAGTCTGGCCTTTGGGAACACAGTTTACATCTTAGACAACCAGGGGAGACAGTGAGGACCAGGTGGCCAGATAGAAGTTTCTGGAACAGAAGGTGATTAGTGTAAAACTGCTCCCCTAAACACACCAGGGTAGACCCTAGTCACCCCTGAGAAAGTGAGTGTGACGATAGAGGAAGCTGCAAAGACTTCCAGGTGTGGCATGAGGGGAAGGAGGCAGTGACTGTGCCCAGAACTGCCTGACTTCAAACCCTGTGTTCCCGTGGCCACAGCCGTGTTTCCCAGAGTGGGTTCCGTGGAAGTCCTGCTCGACTGCCCCAAGTGTGTTCTGTGTCCGTGTATGTGTAGGAACGCTGCACACGGTTGCCTTGTTTGAGATTCATAGTGCATCTCAGCATATTTTAAAAGGCCCACTGCAAATTAAATTTAAATCTGAATAATGGGGGCATTTGTCCCAAATTCTTTGGACCACAGCACCCTACCCGTTACTGCCGCTGCTGACGTTGATGACAAACACGCTGCAGAGTTGCGTTCTATGTGACACACTTGGGAAACGTCACGTTGCACCGTGCGCTGTGTGGCAGATGGGAAGGGGTTGGAGGGGTGGAGGAAGGGAGGAAGGAAGGATGGATTTCAAGAACCACAGCCCTGGGGCTCCGAGATTTCTTAACTTTGAGGAAGGAAGTTACTGTGTTTATTCCAGAGAGGGGGAGACTGGGCCAGACATAAAGGAGATACGGGGCAGTGTCCAGGGCTGATTTTTTTGTGTTCTTTCAGGGAACAGGGACGTGGATGGGGCGGGGGGTGGCTCTGAGGATGTACCTTTTACATCAGGGATGGGGCAGAGAAGCAGACGCAGAGCTGCCCGGTGGGGAGTGCACTCTGGGTGGCAGACGCTGCTGGCTCTTCTTTGTGACTCAGTCCCTCTCGGTCACTTTTCTCATTCTCTTTCCTTCTCTGTTTTTATCCACTTCCCCCCACCCTGACCTCCTTCTCCTCCTCTTTACTCAAATACCTTCCCCCTCCTCTCGCTGCATACCTCCCAGGTCCCCTGTTTGTCTAACTACCCATAAGGGGAACGAAATGTGCAGGTGCCTATGTTTATATTTGATGCTACTCAGGTTACTAGATAGAGCTTTTGGTTCCCTTTTTTAAAATATTAGAAACAGCTGAGTTTGGCATTTCAAGTTTTCTTCCAAGTATCTTCAAACTGAATTATGTTCGCTCCTGGTTATGAGTGATCCTTGGCCAGTTTTATTCCCTTCCTCGCACCTGGAGGCCCCACAGCACCCACTTCTGGCCTCATTTGTTTGTGGCTGACCCTTGGTGACCCGGGAGCCCGGAGGAAGGGGAGTGCCTGTGAGGGACGCTCGCGGGTGAGGGTGGCTGGAGTCTGGTGGGCCGTAGCCGCGCAGATCTCGCTGATCAGCGTCCTGAACGTGCCTGGGAGTACTCAAGTGGAACGCAGCAGGAAGGATGTCAGAGGAGAGCTGCTGTGTGGGGAGAAATGGTTGAATGGAAAATTATTTTTTCTTTCTTAGTAATTGCTTTGACATGAGCAGTAATTAGCCAACAGCTGACAGACCAGAACTGAGGTAGGAGCAAGGGATCCGATTAGGGGCAAAATGCCTCTCTGCGTTAGGCAGCTCCTGGCTGCTGCAAGCGTAGCTGCGGTGAGCCTGGGGGTGCAGGACGGAGGGCAGGAGTTGAGTGTGCACCTGGAGGTGCTGGGGAGGTGTGAGTAGGGGTCAGAAGGACAGCACTGCCCTCAGGAGCTGGGGCAGCCTCGGTTTACAGGGACTCCGCATCCTCAAGGAGCGAGACTGATGACCTGCCCAGCTAAAGCTTGTGTGTTTCAGGTTCAGTTTTGTGTTGTCTTTGTTCAATTTTAGGATCAGGATAACGCTGGCTTTGTGAAATAGACTGGGAAACCTGCCACTTGTTCCTACGCGTGGGCATGTCTTCCTTGAGAGTATGAAAGAATTTGCCCATAAAACCATCAGGGTCCAGTGCCTTTGTTGGGGGGAGGTCATTTTTCAATGGTTTTACTCTTTTTACCATTTCTAGTATCCCTTGAAACCATTTTTGATAATTTGAGTCTTGCGGAAAGTTTGGTGTTTAATAGCATAGAATTATAAATCATATGCTTTTGCATTAAAAAAAAACTCTACCTCATTTGTTGTGCTTATGTTTTCTTTCTAATTCCTAATTCTGAGCATTTGTGTTCCCTCTCACTCTCACATTACACTGGCTCATCTGTTTTGTTTAATAGTTGTGATTCCTACCTACCCCCCTGCCCCGCCCTGGGTTGCTAATATTATCCTGTTTCCTAACTCATTAGTTCTATTGCCACAGTTATATTTCTTTTTCCTGTTCTCTTTTGGTTTATTTTGTTAGCCTTTAAAATTTTTTCCTAACATCTTAAGTTGAATGTTTAGGCTATTTTTGTCCCTTTGGGTTTGGTAATGAAATAATTAAGGCTGTAGATTTTCCTCCAAGTATAATTCAGGTCTTATCCCATTTGTTTTGGTATGTTCTTCTTTATTATTTTCTAAATATTATATAATTACAGTTTAAAATTCCTTTTTGACCTGAGATGATTTAAAGGGCATTTTCTTAAATTTCCAAGTATTTGGGAGTTGGGAGGCTGAGGACCTTGTATATTTATTCCTTCATTATTAATATCTGCTTTTATTGCATTCTGGTCAAGAATGTGCCCTGTGTTATATATGCCTAGTGCCATTTATTGATGTGTTTATTTGTGGCTTAAATATGACCAACTTTTTAAATGTTCAATGGATTTCTGGCCAAAAAAAAATGTTATCTTTGTTTGTAGGACATGATGTTTAAAATACCAATTTTAATCAGCCTTTTAAATTAAATTATTCTGGTTTTCTTCATCCTTGCTTTTGTCTGTTAATCAGTCCTAAACTGAAAGCAGGGTACTGAGGTTTTCAGTTGTTATCTTTAGACTTGGTACCATTTGCGTTTTCTCCATTTCAGTGCTGTGCTGTTTGATAACTAAAATTTCTCCAGTGTTAGGCCTTCAGCGTAGGGTGCGTCAGTCTAATGCCTTTCTTGGCATAGCTTTATGCCAATCTGAGTAGATTCTCCTTGGCCCCCTAAGTGTTCTCCCTGGTGCTAATGGAATCCTGGCCTCCCCTCTTAAGCTGCCTTCTTAATGGGTGGATGTTACCAGCACTTGCCCGTGGCCTACGGGGCATGGGTGTGGACCAGGCCTGCAGCCAGCCCTGCAGGGTTAATCTGTTGTTTCTTCTTGCTTCCCCAGCCACTGCACTAGGGGCCTGCTCTGTCCCGTGTTTCTGTTTGCTCCGTATGTGTGTGCCCACCTTCTGGAGCGGGGGCAAACCTTATAGGTCAGGGAGAAGCCCAGCTGCCCACTGTTGAGTGTGGCTCTGCTGGAAGGTGGCCCAGGACTTCTTGCTACAAGCATGGAGAATGGGGTATATCCCCCAACACGGAAAAGGTTCTCCACGGAATGGTCTCCATTGCCCATTGCTGGCCGCCAGCCCTGGCCACTCCACATTAGTAGGTGTTGGCAACTTTTGGCCATTTTCTCCTTTGCTTCCTGCTGCAGAGCTTTTTCCAGAAGAATCTTAAGTTGGACATCAGTTTGTCTATCTTCCCTCAGTCCAACCTGTGCTGTGTGTATGCATTGGCACTTCCTCCAAGCCTGGGGCGTGAGGATGGCGTGTTTTCCTGGTCTCCAGAGATCGTGCAGGCTCGTGGTTCATGGGGACCCAGTTCAGGAACAAGAGCAGTGACCCTCCCTTCTCTATCCCTCCCTTCTTTTTTTTAACAAAGTACTTTATAATTTACAGATCCCTTTTGCAATTATTAGCTTATTGAATTGTCACACTAACAGTGTAGACTTGGAGACTGGGTAGGATTATCCCCATTTTACAGATACAGAAGCTGAGGCCCACTAAGGAGAAACCACTCTGCTAAATTGCCTCTAAGGCAGCACCACCTCTAGGAACCGAGATTACAGGGGTCTCAGTGTGAGTTTGTGATGTCAGGAACGTGTAGCAGTGTTGAGGGTTTGAAACCAGCCACATGGCACAGAAATTAGCAGATACTATTATACAAATCAGGGCTCCCCCCTGCCCTTGGAGAGCAGGTTCAGCAGCAAACATCAGGAGCATTAATGAGTGTCCCCCAAGAGACATAAAGTTATTGGGTAGAATATTATAACATCAAATTTTTTTTTAATGTTGGGAAAACTGACTTGAGAATGAAGTGCAAATGATCACTTGACTGTTAACTAGTGGTGCCCAATGTCATGGCAACCAATACATCCAGTCTTCTTTCCATTGCACCCACATGACACTGCTTTGTGTTTGAGGGTGGAGAAGTTCCTCAGGGACAGATGGAGGGGACTGTAGTAAGGTGGCAGGGGTGTATGGAGAGAGATTGGACCCTTGATTGGCACCTGTGACTGTAACTGACATGGCATATGGAACAATGGCAGCTGGACTGTGTGACCTCACATTCTGTTAAGAACATGCCTTTTGCTCTTGGGCTCAAGGAGAAATTCCATCCCTTGACAGTTATGATTTGGGTGCTGAGGATCAGAGAGATGCTTGCAAGCCATTTCCAGCTCTGCAGAGACTGATAATATCCTGTAGGATGGTCCTAGCCATGCAAGTCCTCTCTCAGAACCAGGGAAGGAGGTAGGAGGAGGGGCTGCAGTGGCCCAAGGTCGGGGGTGCCCGTCCGGGGCCCACACAGCATCTGAGCCGTGTCTCTGTCCCTGCAGTGAATGGATACCACGCGTCAGGGACCCCAGCGCACCCTCCAGAGACTGCCCACATGAGTCTCCGAAAATCCACCGGTGATTCCCAGGTAAGGGGCCCCCTTCAGGGAGGTAGGGGTAACTTCTTACACAGGCCCAGGAAGGTCTCATCAAAGATGCGTCTGTCATGGGAGTCCAGGTGGCTCCAGCCCAGCGCTGCCCCCAGGTAGCAAGTAGTTGGTGTATCTGGGTTGTGCCAGTGTTCCCTGATGGGGAGAGGGTTGGATGATTGTGGTTTGTCAGTTTTCTAGAAGTTGAGGGTGGTTTGGTGAAGGGGCTGATGGTGGTGGAGTGGTGGAGCTGTGACCACTAGGCAGAAGGATCCATTCTACTGTCTAGGTGCGTGTCCTGGTACGTGGAGTCTAGGTTTCCCACCACGTTCAGAGTGTGGGTGTGCCGGGCCATTTTCCTTTTTTCTACCCTACCGGTCCCACCCCCAGACTTTACCCAGAATGGAATTTAGTAGAATCTGCTAATCTCATTTGACAAACTAGCATAGAGACAGCTATGGGATGGAAAGAAATGGGAATATGTCTTCAGATTCCCAAAGTGCTTTCTCAGGCTCCATCCCAGTTGGCAGTTGTGCAAATGTGTGAGGGGGGTGTCAGTACCACTCCCGTGGTATGCATGTGGTCGCTGAGGCGCAGATAGGTTCAGTGACTTGTGCAGGCCACGTGATTACTCAGTAGTCAGAGCGACTTGATGCCAAGTCCCACGATTTCTCCAGTGGCACTAAGCTGTGCCTCCGAGACTGAGGACTGGCCTTACTTAGTCTACCCACACACTGTCAAGAAGATGTTCTTCCTGAAGCCTCCAGACTCTACCAACCATTTCCAGGAATTAAAATGCCAGATCCCCGGGTGACAATGACAACGATGACGATGATCAATGCTAATTGATGATGATCGTGATAATAATATTGCTGATGGTGATGGTAACAGTAGCTGCTTGTGCAGGGGGTCCTAAGGACAAGTTGCTGAAAGAAAGACCCATTGATCTCTTACCATAATCCACTGAAATGTGACAGTCAGCTTTAATACAGGCGAGAGTGTTAACTTTTGGAAACATTATTAAGTTGGTCTCTTAAGAGGCTGAGTACTGGGCTCAGATTCAGTTCAATTAATTCTAGAAGAGAAATTGGACATCAGTGTAGGTCAGGGTTTCTTAAATTTTGACGGACTTCTGAGTGACCTAGGCCTCTTGTTAAAATGTGGGTTCTGATCCTGGAGGTCCAGGGTGGGGCCCAAGGTTGTGTATTTGCAGTGGCCCCAAGGTGATGCTGGTGCAGCTGTCTGGGGGGATGGCTGAGTAGGAGGGATCTGGGCACAGTCAACAGTACGTACACAGCAGGTTTGCCTGTCCCCCTGTCTTCTCTGCCCATGTCACCCATCACCCTGGCTTTGTGTATTTCTTACTGAGCCCCCAAATAGCTCAACACAGCTTTTATCAGTCTGTTTGAAGTGAAACTTGTCACCTGACTTGTGAGTGTTTCTGAAGACTGAGTTTTGCTGTGGCTTAACAACAACAATAAAAAAGCTTGTGCCAACCCTCGGGATTATTAGGAAGAATATTGGAGACACCTCCCCACCTTCAAAATCATTCATCCTTCCCTGATAGAACATGACTCCCCCACCCCCAGAAATACTATGAAGTCATTGCTCATCCATTTAAAATATGTGTGCCGGTCTAACTTAAATCTCAGAAGCTGATTTAACAAGTGTGCATCATAAGCCATCAGCAGAGGAATTTCTCTTCCAGTGTCTGTTCTTGGAATATATTTGGAGTTTCTGATCTATGTGAAGGCTGCTCACTCAAGCATTATTCACACCACCGTAACATCAGACCCAACCTAATTGTCCAGCAACAGGGGTTGGGTAAAATGGATTACAGCCCTGGATATCCGGCTAGCCAAAGACATTGCGCAGCCATTGAAAAGCATTCTTCTGAAGAAAATGTAATGCTTTGGGGAAAATGTGGACAACATAATATTGAGTAGGGAAAGCAGAGCTCAAGCTGCATATATAGTCAGCCTTATTTGGGAGAAGGGAATCTATACTTAGGTGAAGGAAAATGACTGGAAGAAAAATAAACCAGAGCATTTGTGGTGGTTCTGTCTGTGCTTCTCAATCCGGGGACATTTGGCAACATCTGGAGACATTGTCATCATCACAACTGGGGAAGGGGTTGCTGCTGGCAACCAGGGGGTAGACGCTGGGGATGTTGCTAAATATGCTGTCATGCACAGCACGCCACAACAAACCATTATCCAACCAGACAAAATATGAATTGTGCTGAGGTTGAGAACCTTGGTCTAAGATCATGGGTAGCTTTATTTTCTTTACACTTTGCACTATTTTTCAGATCTCCTAAAATGAGCACATTTTACTTTTATAGAAGACAGATACAATTTTTTTTATCTTAAAAAATGAAAGCTAGAAGGAAGGTACTGGTCTTGGGGGTTCAGGGAAAGCCAGCTCTAGAGCCCCAAGCCGGGGTAGGCAGTGACTGCCTAAAGACAGGTGGATTTGAGTAATATTCTTTTTGGATGATAACCTTGGGAGTTGAGGTTTCGTCAAAGTGACAAAATAAATACTGTAGTACATGGAGAGGGCGAACATGGATTCCTTCACCAGTTCCCAGGACTGTAAGGTAGAATGTTACTCTTTTAGGCTGTGAAAGGGTAACATTTGGGTACAAAAGCTATGACTTTTTAATCCTAGTTTGTGAACCTACAGAGCTGGTTCTCCAAAAAGGTGCCAAGGCTAAGCATAGAAAAAGGTTAAGAAGGTTTGGTATTCACAGAGAGTATTAATACTACCAACAAAGGATCTCTAAGTACATGCAGCACTTGGTGCAGAGTAATTTACTCACATCGTCCCAGGCTGTCCATTGTAACTCATAATAATTGTACTTCATTATAACTGAAGCATGAATGAATGAATGAATGAATGAGCAAAGGAACACGTGCCCATTTGAGATGCAGAGTGTGGGGTGGATAAAGTGGCTTGTTCAAGGTTACAGTGACAGATCCAGATTGAAAAACTCCAGATCTGAAAAGCCCTGTTGTGTTCTCTTCCTGCTACCTGCTACCTGCCCCTCCTTGAGGACGCATTAGAGTATTGGGGGAGAGGGAGGGAAGCCCTAACTCTCATGGAAACCGGGAGTGTGTCCCCACCATGCTCTGTCGGGGGTAGGACTGACGGCTGGGTGCCCAACAGTTCCTGAGGGCACCTGCCCCCTCCGTCATCCAGCCCTGGGAGACCTGCATGGGTGGGCGCAGGTGGTGGTTGTCTGGTGCCACCCAGTGGAGGGTTTCGATTCTGCAGCCCCTGGCCAGCTGCCTGGGTACTGGGTAAATGGAGCCCACCGGGTGAGAGGGAGCAAAGGCTCATAGCCTTGCTGGCTGGCTGGCCTTTGCAGAAGCAGGTCCCAATCTAGCCGGTCCCCTTCCTTTCTGCCCACCAGTGCGTAGGCCCTTTGGTGATCCACCTTTTAACGTTCTGACTTCCCATGAACTTCCCCAGGAAGACCCTCTAGACATAGGGGAGAGGAAAGAGAATGGGACTAAGGGCTTGGAAACTTAAGGGACCCATTGGAGAAAGGAGTTTAAAGTGGAGAAAGGAGGTGAGATCTAAATGTCTACCATCTACCCCCCCTCCACTTTAATTCAATAACAAACGTCCTACTGAGCATTTCTGTCTTTTCCGGGCACTGAGACACAGGCATCATAGCCCCTGCTTTGATGGAGGTTTGTAGCTGGTGTGGGAGAAAGACATCAGATAAATGATTATGCACTTTCAGCGGTGATAGGGCTGGAGGAAG
>CM052441.1:105007709-105029634 GCA_028533085.1 Varecia variegata
CTCCCTTCTCCTTAGAGTTAATCAGTTGTAGTCATTATTCATATTTGTGCCCAGGTTGTCCCGGGTTTAGCCCATGGGAGCCCTTATAGGCTGACTATGTCCTTCTATTATCCCTCCATCGTTCTTTGAATACTTTCTTACTTCTCAGAATAGCAAGATATTCCAAGTCTATTTTGCATGTAGAATTAGCTCCAAGGAGTCTGGGTTCCTTTTAATGCCAAATAGTATTAAGAAACCAATTTCTAGTTAGTAGGTGTTATAACTGGGATGAGACATCATTTCTTCTGGGCCCTTTAAGTGGAATGCTATGGGGTGGGGGGTGATGTGTGTGTGTGTGTATGTGTGTGTGTGTGTGTGTGTGTGTCTATATATAAAATGCATGTATGTGATAGATGTTCATGAAATTAGAGTAATAGGCACAGGTTAGCAGCAACACACACAGAGCCTGAGATTGCCCGTGCCCCACCTGGTCTGCACCAGCTGGCGTCGTACACGGCTAGTAGAGCAGAGACCAGACAAGGTGCTGACACCGCACACAGAACACCCACCCTCAATGCCATCACTTGTATTTCCGTCCTGGCCAGGTTATAAGGAGGAAATGTGACCTCCATGTCCAGCCTCATTCTACAGAGCCAGGTACACAGTGGTCCCGAAATATGTTTGTGGATAATGGAAATCTTTTTTGCCACCCCTGAAAAGACATCTGGAAAACAAGATACTGTCCTGGGTCTCCAAGTGGAGAGATGGCAGAAGATAGAGGAAAGAGTTCTGTAGGCTTAGATTCCAGTTTCTACTCCTCTCTTTACTAGCCTTGGGACTCTGGAGAATGTAACTTCTGCAAGCCTCAATTTCATAATCTGCAAAATGAAGTTGATGCCATTTTACTTGCTGGGGCTGCGAGGATAAAAGGAGATGAAGTATGTCAAATGGCTGGCCTGGCGCCTGTCACGATAAGTGCTCAGTGGACAGTCCTTGCAACGCTTCCTTCCCCTTCATTCTCCTCCTCCTCCGGCTCCTCATCGCTGTCCTCACCAGCGTTAACCTGTAGACTCGAAGGCTGTTGCCAAGGCAGCTGGAGCACTGGTCGCCCTCCCTACAGTGGGAGCGCAGTGGTGGTGGTGGCAATGTCTGTGCATGACAGGGAGACTCCTACGGACCACAGAATCCATCCCCAAGGTTACCCTGCCCCCTTCCTGGCATGCGTTTGCTTGGCCAGTGTCTCTCCTGAAGGAACTTGTGGAGAAAGGCCTGTGCTTGTCTCTTGTCCTTGGTGACTGGCACCTCCTACCCTGCAGCCTCTGCCTTCCTCCCTGGGCAGTGTTGGCAAGTGCCCTGGGGCAGAGCCGATAGCTTGGGAGGGAACTGGGTGGGCTGGCTGGAGGAGCTGACGCACTGGAAATGTCTGTGGAAGCTGTAGCTGGCCACGAGCTTGACGTTTCCCCAGAGCCTGTTGGGGTCGCTAGAGGAGTGGCCGTAAGTAGAGGCGCCTCAGTGAAGGGACAGAAGGTGGATCCGTGTGCCGCCAAGTGAGGTCTGCAGATTCTGCAGCAGAGACGCTGGCACCACCTGGGACCTGCTGGACCAGGCCCTGCTGGGTCTCTATTTTGGGCACTTTCCTCAGTTGATTCTGGTACACCACAAAGCTTGAGGGCCAGTGATAATAATCCATTTTACAGATAGTGAAGCTGAGGCTCAAAGAAGTCAAATTCGTTGCCAGGGTCTCAAAGCTAGTAGTCGTTGTCTTGTCTGTGGAGGGGGTGCTCTACAAGGTCCCTTTTTGCTAAGGATGTGGGTTTTCGTGAGTTAACTTACCAGCCCAAGTGGGGCTGTGTGGGAGTAAGGAAATGAGACTATAGCAGGGACTCAGGCAGGCTCCCTCTCTGGCCCCATTCACCGATGGGTTCCTGTTGCCAGGGCTGGCCCCCACCTGCCAGTGCTCACCCTGCCGGGTGTCCAGGGTTGTGCTGGCCTGGGGAGGTTCTAGGGGGGTGCTTCTTCCCCTGACACTCGTTGGAGAAGCCCTTCCATGCTTCTTCTGACCTTTATCTATACAGTGACGGCCACTTCCTTACATTCTGCCACAGAACGTGTAAGTCCAGGGGCACACATGTGACGGCCACCCACGGTGCCGTGGGGTAAGCCTGCTTCCCAGGTCATTGTGGGGCTCAGGACAGGAGACACCCCAGGTCTTGCTCAGGGACTTCTAGTATAGAATCGCTACCATAATTGCTAATAGAACAAGGAATACCCAGAATGGAATGTTCTCTTTAGGCTCATAGGACAAATGTGGTGTTTATCCACCAACAATTTTCCCTGCAAGAACCATCCCAGGACTCTGGCAGGCTGCTGAGGACCCGAGGGCTCAGGGCTACCTGGGAAGCAGGCTTGGCCCGAGGCACTGCAGGTGGGCAGGTGGGACTCTGGTGTTCTTGCTGGCAGCAGGGAAGACATAAAAAGGCAATCTAGAGACTGAACGGAAGCTGAAACCCAGCCTGGCTGGGAAATCCCTCCTGGCTCCCGGCGTGGGGAGAGCGGCGAGGCAGGGAGGTGGCTGAGCAGCGCTCTAGTGCTCACGATGTGTATTTAGGGTTTGACGTTTTGGACCTGGGGGTTTCAGAATAAAATGTCATGTGCTGAGTGTTCAGAGCCAGGAGGTGGTGGCCTGCGATCTGCCTTAACTCTCTGCTCCCCAGTGGGTTGCAGCGCTTCAGGCAGCAGGCAGCGTGCGGAACCGTTTTCCAGCAGAGGGCAGCTCAGGGGTTAACTCCCCAAATCGCAGACAGGGAGGAGAGGAGGGGAGACCTGGTTTGGAGCAGTTTTCTCAGAGCCTGTGCAGGAGGCTTCCTTCAGTTTGCTTCCAGCCTGAACCAGGCATGGGAACAGCGTGGGATCGGGGACGCTGCCACCTGCCCTGGCCCAGAATGTGGTGCCTTAGGAGTTAACGCCAGGCTGAGCATCCCTGAACTCCCCCAGCACAGGGCTTTTAACCAATCCCTCTCCCCTCGGGGAACCTGAATGGGGGAAAAGAAAGTCCAACATGGAGAGCAGCTCTGACGATGTTTCTTGCCTCTCTCTCCAGAACCTGGGATCCTCGTCACCAAGCAAAAAGCAGAGCAAGGAAAACACCATCACAGTAAGTGGCTCCTGGGGCGCTCCCAGGTTGGGCAGCAAGCTGGGGCATTTGGCCACAGTGGCGGGGCTGTTGCCATGGCGATGTGGACCACCAAGCAGAAGTGATGCCCAGCCTGGAAACAGGGATATTCCAAAGCTCGAATCAGCTGAAATTCCCCATCCCACCGCCCACCCCTACCCCCGCCACCACCTCCCTTTCTTCTGTCAATTTCACTTATTCTCTCCTGGCAAACAAGTGGAAGGAGGGTGGTTGGGAAGATGAAGAAGCCATTTTTGCAGGGCAGGCAGGGGAAGGTGTGCCTGTGGGTGTGGGTTGAAGGGGGTGGACTGTGCTCAGCACAAGTGATGTGACGTGTAAATTACAGCCACAGCAGGGTTGCTTTTGTGCAGGGTAACTTCTGCAAGACGGCAAAGTTAAAAGCAAGAGAAAGCTCCCTAAGAATAGAGTTCCTGGGAGTTCCTGACAGAAAGGAGGCAGCTTCTGCATGAGTGGACAGCCTGCCTCCCAGGGCTCTTCGAAATGCCCGCCAAGTCCCCGCCTGCGGGCTCGGGAGCCCCACCCCCACCGCCCCTCCTCAGCCCTGTGCTCAGGGAGGGTGGCAGCGGGACATTGGTGCCCCTACGGCCCACAGCTTGGAGACCTGAGAAGTGTGGTCCTAGGTTTGCTGTTTTGGCACAGGTACAGGAGAGCAGGGAACAGGGACTGGCTCCCTTGGGTGCCATCTCATATAGTTCTGACCACCCCCACACAGATAAAACCAAGAGTGGGTGTGTTTCCCCGCTTCATCCAGGCTGAACATCCTGCTGTGCAAGAAAAAGAGGGCTAGGCAAACAATAACAACAACAATAATAATTGCTACCACTTTAGTGGCCATTTAATTGTCCACTAGCTGTCTGAGGTGTAGGTGATAGAATCAGTGGCGTAATCACTCTGAGGCCAGAATGTCGATGACTTTAATTGCTAACTGTGCAGCAGCCTGGGACAAGTTTCTCAACTTCTTCCTGCCTCAGTGTCCGCATCTGTAAAATGGGGAAATGGGGGGGGGGCGGACAGAGTAAGGACTAAATGGGTCCACATAAGTAAAGCAGCCTGGGACTCGAACCTGGGTCTCCTGACTGCCACCTGGCCCCACACATCTCCAGGCTGGTGGGCTTCCTTGCAAACCTTGGCGCTGAAGACTTCTCCCACCCTGCTGCTGCTTCCCTCCACACAGCGCTTGCTGTCCCGTGCCCAGCCTCCCCCTCTCAGATCTGATCCTCCAGAGCTTATGGTTCCCCAAGCAGGAGATGCATAGAGGAAAGGGGTGGCCCCACTCCCGGGAGTTTAGGACATGCGCTTCCCTCCCCCTGGCACGTGGGGACGAGGTGGGCCACTTCCCATGCTGTCTGACCCAACAGAGCAGGAATTTCCAGGCCTGGGCTGCAAAGGGTGGTGCGTCCAGGGCCAAGGAGCAAGGATTGAGCTTGATTCTAAAGCTCCTGCTTCCCCTCCTGGGGCGCGGGGCTGGTTTTGAAGGGGCAGACACGTGGGCTCCCTGACAGCAGCGGGCGGGGGCTGGCAGTCGCGCTTGGTCTTGTCCCCACTGTCACCCACACTGTCACAATCACACTGGCAAGTTGAGTGTGCCGTGTGATTGGGAGTGACGGGTGGTAATGGCAGCTCGCAGCCCTCGGCACACTCGTGACGTGTCAGAATCTAGAGGGTTCCAGAAAAGATGACAACAAAGCCAGCCGGCCATACTCTCTCCTGGAAAGAGGAATTTGGGGATGCCGGTGGTCCCCAGCTTCCCAGGATAGCCTGTCCGAAGCCAGGGAAGCCTGGGCGGGAGTTGGCGGGGTGGAGATGAGCCCCCGGGGTCTTGTCTTCTCTGTTACGGGAGCCCCAGCGCTGACTTTTCCTCTCCTGCACCCTCCCAGATCAACTTGCCTCCAGGGAAGATTCAGGGACTGCTGGGCTTCAGCCCTTAGTTGTTGTCAAACCATCTTTCCTTCTTAGTTGCTGGCAAGCTGGTCGGACAGGCCAGGCGAGGAGGCCTGGCCTCTGCTCCCCAGCACAGGCGGGGCCAGGACTGGGGGAGGGTGTGCCTGGGAGCCTCCCCATCAGACCCTGGGCGGGTCACACTCATGCTGTGGCCAGGTGGCTTGCTGGCCGCTGCCCCCTGGAAACCCCTCAGAGTTTCTGGGAAGCAGCCCTTGTGGTTCTGGCTGCCCCCCTGCAGAAGGGCCCTGGCAGGAACCTTAGCTGCACAGTGGGGCCCCCGCAGTTGGGGAGGGGCAGGGTGTTACTCCATGTATCTGAGGGTTGGAGAAAACATTCGGTGCAAGAATGAAGATGCAGCTGGTTGAGAATGGTAAGCCGGCTACTGGGACTGCCCCTGGCCAGTACACATGGGGAGGTGCACCTGCTCTCTTATTCCCTGTTAAGCGCCCCTGCCTTGGGTGGGGATGTGGCATATTTACACTCCAGCATGTTGGAAAGGTAGCGTGACAGGTTAAGAGCCTACACTCTGCAGCCAGACTGCCTGGGCTCAGACCTTGGCTCCACCATTCCACACACAAGCTGTGTGATCTTGCCTAAGTTACTTAACTTCTCTGTGCCTCAGTTTCCTTATCTATAAAATGGGGATAATAATAGCACCTGCCTTACAGGGCTGTTGTGATGATTAAATGAGCTAATATGTGTAAAGCACTTAGAACTGTGGCTGGCACATTGTTAGCTCTTGTTGAACGAATGGGAAGTGGTTCCTTAGGATGTCTTCTGTGTTTGCAGGGTGGAGGGTGGAATTGAGGCTCCTCCCGAGAGGCCCTGGGAGGAGGACAAGCTCTTTCTCAGAGGTGTAGCTGGACCCTGGTGTCACTGCCTGGAAAACGTCACCCAGGAGGGGGCAGGATCCACACACGGAAAGGCCGGTCCCACCTTCTCTTCCCTCCTTGGAGCTGTGTGGTCCTCCCAGCCCTTCTGGTCCAGGGACACAGGAGCCTTGACTTTGGGGCCTGGAGGTCACAGAAAAAGCAAAGATAAGAGTGGTGGCCCATGAGGTAGGATGCTGGCCCTGGGCCCTGCTCTGCCACTCACAATGGGCTGGAGAGTTAAGCTCTGTGCCCCATCTCGTCACCTGTGCATGGGCGTACACCCAGCTGTCGCAGGTACCCCCGTCAGCTCTGCCTGTTCCTGGGCTTCAGCACACCCCCGCCCTCACCATCCTCCTTCACCACCACCACCTCCCTCTCTGAGTCCACTGTCTCCCCCTTCTCTCATCCCAGTGGTGGGAACACTCTTCCTCTCCACCCAGGCCAGGCGGCTCAGGGTTTTATGGCCTCGGCACTATTGACATTTTATAGGTGGCTCTTTGCTATGGGGGGCTGTCCTGTGCATTCTAGAACGTTTATCAGCTTCCCTGGCCTCTACGCCCCCCACACAGTTGTGACAACCAAAAATGTCTCTAGGCTGCCAGATGTCCCCTGGGGTGGGGGCAAAATCGCCCCTGAGTGAGAGTCACTGAGTTAACTTCATGGTGCTGTTAAGTCTGTCTGCAAAATAACCCAAAGTTGTACCTGCCCCCTCCCAACTACGCTGCTCAGAGCCCATGGTGAGACCTCCAGGTCACCGCACGTCCCCATTCCCTGTGGTTAGCTTCCTCACCTCTCCAGTGCCGCCTCTGTGCTGGGGGCTGGGGGCCGCTCACCCTGAAGAGCAACCCAACCCTGTCACTCTCCTGCTGGACCTTCCCGTGGCTGCCACTGTCCCACTACCTTCAGGGCACACCTGAGGGGGCCTGGGCACACCTGCCAGGCCCCCTGTCCCTCAGTTTTGTCTACTTCCTGGCTCTGAGCCCCAGCCAAACAGAGCAACGCGTTCCCCACCCAGGGGGCGTATCCTCACACGCCAGGACCCTCTTCCTCCCTGCAGTACTCTTTTTACCTCCCACCCCACCGCCTGCCTCGGTCCTCCCCTCATGACCGAAACCTCGCTCCCTGTGAGATTCCTGCAGCCCTGGCCCTCCGGTAGCCTCAGCACCCCGTGCTCACCCAGCTGTAGATTTCTCCCCAAGACCCACAGTGACCTCTTCATCAGCTGCTGAGGGCAGGGGCTATATCTCACATCTCCAGCCTCTGGTCATTGCACCAAGAAACATCCGCTGAGCACCTACTGTGTGCCTGCCCAACACTGTGTACCCACTACGTGCCCGACACTGTGCCCGTTACCGGGGAAACGGCCTCCCTGCGCTCACAGAGCAGGCTGTCTGGCAAGGAGGAGAGACGTTGCGTAAACCGTCCTGAGAAATGCTGTGACAAACGCACGCGTGCCGATCGCTGGGCAGGTCTAGCATTGTGCGTGCCACCGAGTAGCCGTGCCACGGCTGTCCGAATGGAGAGTGGGCGAGCAAGTGGTCCCTCAGACAGCATCGTGGCCGAGGGCTTGGAACTCTGGAGTCGGCTGGATCTGGACTCAAATACCTAACTTCCATGATCCTCGGCTTCCTCATATGAAACGGGGCTGCTGTTCCCCGCTCCTGGGGTTGCTGGGAAGCGGAAATGAGACTGCGTGCAAAGCCTAGGGCGCCCCGGAACCCCAGCCCTGTAAGTGCCTCCGGGGGGCTGGCGAGGCGCAGTTCTCCAGGTGCCCACCAGGGGGCGCGGGGCCCAGGGAGGACTTGGGGAGGTCCCAGTGGGCTGGCCCAGCGTGAGGAATCCCAAACCAGAGTGGACAGAGGCGGTGACAGGGGTTGTCCCAGGACTGGTGTCCTCAAAGAGTGGCAGAGGAATAAGTCCGTAATGTGTCTGCTGCCTTTATTCCTCTCCCCAGCCCAGTGGGCCCTCTCTTGGGGGGCGGTACAGGGCCGTCTGCAGCCTCCTCACCTTCTAGACCCCAGGCCTTTCTGGTCCCCGAAGTAGGCATCTCTCTGGGAGGCCATGTAGGACCTTAAGAGCAGGGCCCTGTGGCTGGTTCATCTTCGTGTCTTCTGTTGCGGGCACAAGGCCCGTCCCCGTCCCTGCTGACTGGATCACAGACGCTGGTTCTCAAAGTGAGGTGGCCCTGGGCCACCAGCATCACCTGGGAGCTGGGGCCCCACCCTGAGCTCCCAAACCAGAAACTCCAGGGGACAGACCCAGCAACCTGTGTCCCCAGGTGACTCTAAGGCATGCTCAGCCTCAGCTCTAGGACAAAGCAGGGGACGGAGTGGTACTTAGGAAGGGCCACTTCGGCCCTCCTCAGCCCTTCCGAGGCCTTTCCATGGCTGGGCTTGGAGCCAGCCAGGATTCGTCATGGCAGTGGCTGCCCCTGGCACCATCTCCCCTTCAGGCTCACAGGGGTGAGCATCCCGGGGCGGGCAAGTCTGTCTGCAACATAACCCGAAGTTGTACCTGTCCCCTCCCAGCTACGCTGCTCAGAGCCCATCATGAGCCTAGCGTCCTTTCTCCCAGGGTGGAAGATTCTGCAGAAGAAGGCTGGGCAAGACCTGTTTCCCCTCCTGTCCTGCCCACCTTTGACCCAGCCACCTCCCATCACGGTGAAGCTTTTCTTGGTCGGAGAATGTTTCCCCAACAAGAGGCCAGGACCAAGAGCAGCTTGGTGGGGGAAGGACCAGGGAAAGGGTAGAGGATGCCTGGAGAGCAGGGGACTCAAGAAGGCATTTAGACTCCCTCTGAGTGCCAAAAACCCACTAGCTCTGTGATTATTAATGCCCAGTTTACTTGAATGTCATGGTTAATTTATCGTTACGTTTGACTGAAATTGTCATGGGCTGCATTATGAAGCAAATAAAGGTGGACTGTGATCACCATTATTTGCTGAAGCAAGAATAGGTGGAACACAAAACAGGGAATATGTGAAACTTTGAAATCCATTCCTTGTTTTCTTGACTGCTACAGGTGACACCTGCTTGGCAGTGGGCTGCGGGAGCCAGTGAAGGGGACTCGCCTCTGGACACGCCTTGGGGAGTCAGCGGGGAACAAGGGCTTGGGGAGACCATCTCCGGGTGCTGGCCGTGGGAGGCCGGCCCTCCCCTCCTGCGCACTGCTGCAGGCCAGGGCCACCTGGGGAGAAAACTCCCCAGCCCAGGGAATCCCTCCGCCCCACCGTGACCTTGGCCGAATTCAGCACTGCCCATCTCATCGCCAGGGGCCCGGGGTCTTTCCCGCCTCTGGTCCTTTCTGTTGTGTCGCACTTCCCTCCAGAGTGGGGGGCTCCATCCTTTGGGACTTCTCTCCCCACTGCAAGTGGGGCCTGTGCCCCTGGCAGTTGGGAAGGGGATGGGGCTTTCACCTCCAGCCGCCCTCCAGCCCCTAAGCCAGAGGTCATGACTGGAGGTCATGGGCCCGACTCCACTGGCAGAGGAGTTTGTTGGGCCTACACAGTGTTGTTGTTTTATTATTATTATTTTAAACCTCAGAATAATTAACAATACTTAAAAAATGAGACATTTTACGTAAAAAATGCCCATCTTCAACTGCTCTCGCGTCTCACGTTATCTGACAACACGGGACTCCTCATACTGGCCTGACAACAGTTGGCAGGAGCTGAGCTGAATCTGCCCCTTGGATGCCTCTCTGCAGACCCCAAGCCCTGCCCGCGGCAGAGGCTGCTCATTTTGGGCCATTGGAGCCGCAGTTTCTATGCCGTGCAGGTGCCTCACTGGCTTGTGTGCCCTGCCTGGCGTGGGACTTTGTGTCCTGGGCCCAAAACCTCAGGGTTTTCTGCACCGTTCTTTTCTTTAACGTTTGACGTCTCCCATGTCAGCAGGTGCTTGGGCTGCGAGGAGGAGTAAAGGCCCATGAGGCTTAGTCAGGCCTTGCTCCCACAGTGGAAACAAATTAGCCTGCTCCACAGGAGAGGAGGCTCTGGGGCTTGACGCCATGGGAGCGGGAGCGTCGGCAAAGCCACTGCCACAGATCCGGGAGAGCCAAGAGCATCATAGCTGTGCACGGGCAGAAAAGTCCGAGACCACCCAGGAATCTTTGCACTTTGCTCTTCTTGACTAGGGCCAGCCCCAAGCGTGCACCCTGGATTATAATTTTAAACTGTATTTGTTCATTTAACACATATCATGAGATAAAATTTGCAAAGTAACCTCTGATCTGTGACCCTCACCCACACAGTTCCTTTCCTTGGAAATATTCTGCATAATTCATCAATAACCAAATGTGTGTACAGTTGGCCCTCGAACAACATGGGGGTTAGCGGTGCTGACTCCCTCTGCACAGTCAAAAGTTCATTTGTAACTTTTGACTCCCCCAAAACCATAACTAATGGGCTACTGTCGACCAGGAACCTCACTGATAACAGTCAATTAACACATAGTTTGCATGTTATATGTATTATATACTGTATTCTTAAAGTAATCTAGAGAAAAAATGCGATTAAAAAGCATAAGGAATAGAAAATATATTTACTATTGATTAAGTGAAAGTGGATCATCACAAAGGTCTTCACCCTTGTCTTCACACTGAGTAGGCTGAGGAGGAGGAAGGGGCGGGGTTGATCTTGCTGTCAGAAGACAGAAAAAAATCCACATATAAGCGGATTCACACATTTCAAACCTGTGTTGTTCGAGAGTCAGCTGTGTATCTCCCCTCTTTGTACACACACGTGGTAGCACACTATAGCACTCTTCTCTTGCCCCCCACCTAACAGTACATCCCGACACACTTTCCTCATCAATACGTAAGAACTTTATCACTGTGTCCTTCACGGTTTCCGCAGGTGTCTGTCTGTCTGTACTTTGTTTACCCATTCCCCTGCTGATGGACAGCGTAACTGTGTCCCAGCCTTGGGCGACTGTAAATAGTGTGTAGTGAGAGACCATGCATGTATGTAACTGCACACACGTGCAGACATAGCTGTAGACTACACTCTTAGTAGTGCCGCTGTGGGGTCAAAGGTGCTGGGTGTTTGCGATGTTGATCCTGTTGAACCGCCCTCCAGAGAGCTCGTAGTGATTCAGGGCCCTCCGGGGTGGACGAGTGGCTGCTGTGCTCGTGCAGAGACTGCTGCTCATGTTCTACCAAGCTGGCCCCACAGGGAGGCCTCGTTAGTGCTGCGTCTCGGGGGCAAGGCCTTCCCTGCTTCTCCTGAGACTCCAGTGGAGTCCTTTTATTTCTCGCTTTGTGCCCTACAGATAAACTGCGTGACATTCCCTCACCCAGACACGATGCCAGAACAGCAGCTGCTGAAACCAACTGAGTGGAGCTACTGTGACTACTTCTGGGTAAGTGGTGCCTCAGTTTCCCCTATGCAGTGGCCCCAGTGGGTAGGTGAGGCCTGGAACTCAAAGTGGAGGGCCATTTCTTGTTGAAGTCTGAAAACATGGCAGTAGATTTAGCATCTGAGACAGGAACTCAAGACCCTTTTGGGATCCAGATCACACCATAAATCTCAGGCCCGCAGCAGAGCTGTTCATGGCAGTACAGAAATCCCAGCCAGAACTCAGGCCGGCTGGAGGGTCATTTCTCTGATGCTCAGTGAGGGTAGGAGACTAAAGTCAGCCCCAGTAAGTGAATCTGGGCTCCGTACCTGTTGTCACCATGTGAGAAAACCTGGACAAGTGCTTTACCTCCTTGGGCCTCTCTAGTCCCATCCAAATCATGAGGAGGTTGGGTGCACGAATCTGTGGAGAGCTCCAGCTTTAATGATCCTGTGGTTCCAAAATATTTGCTTTTTGTCTGATGAACACAGTTTTAGTTTTGCAAGATGACAAAGACAGCTATGACTTTCAAAATCAGATCACCCCATTCTGGAATCATACGGTGGTGATGGTGATGGTTGCACAACCTTGTGAATATTTTAAAAACCACCGAATTGTACATTTCAAAAAAAAAAGTCTGAGAAGACCCTGAGGAACAATAAATAAATTGAATAAAAACTTGTCTTCACCACCGTGCAGAATGGATTTATCTATCCTTTTTTAGATTCGCTAATCAAATGCCAAAGGGAAGTGTTTTTTCCTTTCTACCAAATCACTCACACCTTAGAAGACATGCAGAGATTCCTGTGCCCCCGCCCACCTCAGAGGGACAGCTCCTCGTGTCCCAGCTGTGTTGCTTCCAGGCAGAGACCTGTGCAGAGGTCACAGAGCGGCTCAGGCTTTGGCATCAGATAGACCGGGGGAGTGAGCGAGCTCACAGGCGGCGTGAGCAGGGGTCAGCGTACGAGGCTTTGCGGCCCCGGTCCGGGCGTTAGGTTGTATTCTGTCTGCTGTAGGAGGATGTTGGAGAGCCTCGAGCAGACATGTGCTGTGATCGGAGTCACGTGCATTGCACAGGCAGGAGTGGAAGTTGAGGGGTAAGCGGGGGAGACCAGAAAAGTCGTGGCAGCAGCAGAGATGGAAGGTGTGGGAACGTGAGCCCTGAGAGGGCTGCGGTAGAGAAGCCTGCGAGGGAGAGTGGTTTGGGCCCAGGGATAAGCATCCTGGGAGCTGGGGGTCAGCGCGTGGGGGTCTGGAGCCTTGGGAAGCGGGAGGGAGTGTGTGATTCTGCCCGCTGGTCAGCAGCGCCCCACAGAGCGACACTTGTGAGTCCTCATCTTAACTCAAGCTCTCCGGGGACTCTGACACTTAATCTGGGGTTTTTATCTCCCTGGCCATCAGGGCCTTTTCCTCTGATAGAAATTTCTCTCCGCTGACACAGGCTGGAAAGCCTGTTTCTTCCGGCCGGTTTTCTCTAGCGTGGTGGGGTTGCTCAGTCTGTCCGTCCTAGAAGGGAGGCAGATTCGGGCTCAGAATTCAGATAAATCCCCTTTGCTTTTTCAGCAAGATGTAGCTTTCATAGGGTGAAGTGCGCAGATCTTCAATGTACATGGAGAAACTTTCAAACTGCAAGAGTAGCCTCAGTATGACATGGTTCACCCCCTGTGGTAGTGATCTCCCTGTCACAAGAGGTATTAGCAGTGTGGCCAGATGAACACTGGGCAGGAAAGGGGTATTTGGGTGAACTCGAGGAAGTACAGGTGAAACAAAACAAAGGAAATCATTTAATTTTGAAATTTTAAGAATATTTGTTTCCAAAACCAATTGAGTCCTAGGTTCCCATTTCCATCTTCCCCAGGTCCTGCCTTTTACTTAAAAGTAACTGATAATAAATACCATTTATCAGCTACTTACTATGCAGCACTGTGCTAAGGTATTTACTCTGTCATTTATCCCAAGTAACCACATGAGGTAGGTGCCCTTATTTCCCCAGTTTTGCAGATAAAGAAGTGCATGCCTGGAGTGAGTGAAGAGCTTGCCTGAGGTCACCCAGCTGGAATTTCAGGTGTTAGGCATCAGAGCCAGTGTGCTTGGCCACTTGTCCTTCTTGCTTTTGATTCCCAGGTTGGAAGAATTAAGGGGCTTAGCCATGGGTTGGCAGCAGCTTAGGCTGAGGACCTACGCATCAGAAGGCAGCATGGGTGCAGGGCCCCCAGGCAGAGATCCGAGTTAGGGCAGTGGAGATGGCACCTCCTTCCTCCTTCTCGTGCTGGGCTGGGGTTCCAGGTGCACCAGGGAACTTCCTGGAGTCTGTTTTCCCTACACTCCATTCTCCCTGGCCCCAGATACCACCGGATGTCACCTAAACTCTTGTGTTTCTGTTTGCTTTGCAGGCTGATAAGAAGGACCCCCAAGGCAATGGCACTGTGGCTGGGTTTGAGCTACTGCTTCAGAAACAATTGAAGGGCAAACAAATGCAGAAGGAAATGTCAGAATTCATCCGGGAAAGGTGAAACCTGGGCCCCTCCCAGTTCTGGGGGGTCTTGCGACAGCACCCACCTTGGCCCCGTGACCTGAGAGGAGTCCGCAGCAGGACCCAGCAGGACCTAGCTAGCGCTGCATGCTCAGCCCTGGGCTGGTTAGTGCTAAGGGAAGTGTGAGACTGGAGCCACCAACTCATGCCTCCTGGGACAGATCTGGCCAGCAGATGTGCAGCTTTGGCCTGTATAGTGTTTTTAAAGATTTGAACCAACATTTTTTAAAAATTGGTAGATTTTACATTAAAATCTGGAGACTTAGCAGGCCTTGAGAAAGCAGAAGGTTGGTAGGATTGCTTCCACATCCCGCACGCAGCAACCAGCTGGAACTGAGTAGCAGCTACTTCTGTTCCCATTTTGCCGCAGTCTCTACCACTCCCTATTGTTCCCCCCACAGACTGTTTCACTCCTTTACTTACCTACCTAGCCCTCATTGGAAGCACTGTCCTTTACCATAACTAGAAAGGAGAATGGGACCTTTCAATTCATCTTTAGCCAAAACTATATCCCAGAGCAGGAGATATAGAACCCTCCTCGCTCTTCCCACCTGCATCCCTGCTGTCAGGGATTCTAACAGTGGTTTGTCTAAAGAGCTGGGGAACATAGATGAAGAAACAGTACATTCAGCCTGATGGAAACAGGAAAAGCCACAACAAGAAAAAGAAGTTTCTTCCTTCTCCATCTCCCTCCCCCTCTCTGTCTCTCCGAGTTCTAAGACTCTGTTCGGCACAGACTCACATGCCCGAGCACCAGCCCACACCCACCCATCACACACGTGCACGAGCGCACACTCATGCACAAACACAGCTCTTCACCGGGAGTTTCATCTGGAGGCACATTGGCAATATTTATAGCAAATAGCAATATCTTTAAAAATATTTCTTTTTTAATTATAACAATAATTAAGTAATAATGCTTTGGTGTTTTAAAGCACCCCTTTCCCTTAGGGAACCTATTTTCAATTTGAATAATCAAATCTTTATTTTATGACCCATTAAACTGGTAGGAAATTGAGAGATTGCATAGCTCAGGTGCGAGAAAACAATAGTGTCAAACAGGCAAATAGGAAAATGGCTGTAGCAGCCAAAGCTTGAACACACTTGAGGTTTATACTCCGTAACAACATGTCATTAGCAAATGAATGGAAGCTGCCATTTCAGGACACTCTGGTCTCCCCAGAGGAAATGTAGACGTCTGTAACTTCTCTCAGTCCACCTGGGGATCTCACAGGGAGGGCCTCTCAGAGCCAGGAGGGCGCACAGATGGGAGCGGGCCTGGCTCAGGGACAGACACTGACTGGTTTGCAGTGGCCTCTGCTTCTGGAGGTGGGGCAAGGTTTGGAAATTGAGGCCCAGGAGGCAGAGGTGTGTGCACCTCCTTTGCCCGACACAGGAGCTGGCATTGAGGGACCAGGAGCACGACATGGTTAGACCTGCTTTCTAGTGTGCTCTCTTGGCGGTAGTCTGGAGGTGTAGGCTGCCAGTCCACATGTCCTAGGGAGGGCTGCAGGCAAGGGCAGAGGGAACAGAGGGGAAGCAACAGGGGCACAGCAGTTGGATAAGACGCAGGAGGACCTAGACACCAGCCGGAGGTGGGTGAGGGCAAAGTGGTGCAAGGAGGAACGAGAGATTGGGAGTCTCTGTGCCACATCGTGCAATGATTATGACTTTTAGTCGGTCGCCCTCTCTCCATCATCCCATCCTTTGGGCACTGGCCGTCTGAGCAGCTGGGAAGCAAATGCTGCAGCCCTGGCGTCTCTGGGACTTTCTGGTTCACCACCTGATGTACCAGGGACTCTTGGACGCCCCAATCAGAGCCAGTGCTGGTTGACATAAGCCCACCCTCTCTGTCTTCCACCACTGCCCAGAGGACCACTTAGGCAGCGGGCAAGGTACCTTTGACAACACACTTAACAGGGATGTGTTGGATGATACAGAACTCTCCCCAGGGAGTTGCCTTGCAAATGTGTCAAGGGCCTGCCTGCTGGAAGCTACATCCAAGGCAACTTTCCTCTCCAGGGAAACAGAATCAAGCTGCAGCTCTGGGCACTGCCTGGTTTCCATGGAAATACTTGTGCCCAGCAGGCTTGGCAATTAGAGGCATGAAGGTGGGAGACGGTAGGGAGATGCTCTGTGTCTGCTTCCGAGGGGCTGTGGCCATCTGGGAGCTCTGGTGCTGGGAGGGAAAGGGGACAGCAGTGGGCATCCCTGGTGGTCCATCACAGGTTGCATTCATTCATTTAAGGGTCCCGTGTTTCCAGCCCTGTGCCGGGAGCTGTGTAAACAATAGCTCTCGTCTTCACAGCCCTAGCAGACAAGCGGAAACATCCCATTTTGCAGATGAGGAGATGGAGATTCAGACCATTTTGTTCATGCATTTATTCAACAAATATTTATTAAGCACCTACTGTGTGTCAGGCAGACCGACGAGCCATGCCCTGTCAGAGCGTACAGTGTAATGGGTTCCTTTCCACAGCTGACACATGTGGGGCAGCGGGGCAGCCCCACAGTGGGGCAGAGAGCTGATGTGTTGGGTTTTCTCCCCTTGCAGGATAAAGATTGAAGAAGACTACGCAAAGAACTTAGCTAAGCTCTCTCAGAACTCCTTGGCCGCGCAGGAGGAAGGGTGAGTTGGGAGGAGAGGGATGGGAGTGGGGAGCGCGTGGGGACGCTGAATGGGGGAGCCCTTTTCACCCGCTGCTGATCGCTGGTGTGGGCCCGCTCCGGGTGGGAGGTCTCCGCAGGCCTGGCTGAAGGTGGGCACCATGACTCGAGGCGTGGGCGTCCGTGCCCAAGAAGGACACTTCCACACCATCTTCTCTCTAGTGACCAAGGGCCTCCTGCCAGGTGCTGGGGTAGGTGAGAACCCCCTCCGGCCTGTTCTCTGGTGGCCAGGCAGCAGCCTCAAGGTGCCCACCCCAGCTCCCCTTTCTCTGAGGGCAGGCTGGGAGGAAACTGCGTATGAGAGGATTTTGTATCGGGCCCCTTTGTTTAGATCCTTCTCCTGTGGGCTGAGGCCCAGGCTCCCCTCCCCACTCCAGCTGTGACCATCCAGACCTCTGCGGAGGGGACCCAGGCTGGGGAAGGCTCAGCCCTAGCCTCCGTCCACAGAAGGATTCCTAGTGGGTGGAACAGTGTCAGCCTTGTGTGCCCTTGGTGGGAATGTAAAACGGTGCGGCCCCTGTGGAAAAGAGTCTGCCAGTTCCCCAAAAAGCTAAACATAGAATTACCGTATTACCCAGCAATTTCATTCCTAGGTTTATTCCCAAAATAATTGAAGACAGGGACTCAGACACATTCACGTATACACACATACAGAGCAGCACTAGTCACAACGGCCCAAGGTGGAAAAATAAAAAATGTCATCCAGGGATGAATGGATCTCCAATGACTGCCATTCAGCCATAAAAGGGGATAGGATGCTGATACGTGCTACTGTGTGGCTGGACCTCAGAAACACTCTGCTGAGGAAAAGAAGACGAGCACAAGAGGTCACGTAGGGTATGATCCCATTATGTGAAATGTCCAGAACAGGCAAATGCACAGAGACAGAAAGAGACTGTTGGTTGCCAGGGGCCGGGAGAATAGGGTGTGACTGCTGAACAGGTACCAGGTTTCTTTTTGGGGTGTGTATTTGTCTTCTCAGGCTGCTACCACAAAACACCACAGACTGGGTGGCTTAAACAACAGAAATTTATTTTCTCATAGTTCTGAAGGCTGCAAGTCCTAGTGTCTGGTGAGGACTCTCCCACTGGGTTGCAGACGGCCCCCTGCTCGCTGTGTGCTCACGTGGCCTTTCCTTGGCGTGTGCTCAGAGAGAGAGAGAGAGAGAGGAGTGCTCTGATGTTTATTTTCATAGGGACACTAATTCTATCAGATCAGAACCTCATCTTTATGACCTCATTTAATCTTAATTATTTCTTTAAAGGCCCCAGCCCAAATACAGCCACACTGGGGGTTAGGGCTTCAACACATGAAGCCTTTAGTCCATAACAGGGAGATGAGAAGGTTTTGGAACTAGGTAGAGGCCGTGGTTGCACAACATTGTGAATGTACTAAATGCGTTCATTTCAAAGGATTGTTCACTTTTAAATGGTTAATTTTACGTTATATGAATCTGATCTCAATTTTTAAAATAATGAAGACTCCCAGGAGGTCAGAGTCGGAAGGGCGCCCAGGAGTCCTCTTTCTCTTCCACCCTCCCTCCGGCACAAGTCTCTGTTTGAATTCCTCCCACAAGGGGAAGTGAAGCCCGAGGAAGGAAGACGTTCTGTCGGGGGATGGCTGTGGTTGTCATAGAGCTGTGACGGGAAACAAGTCCAAATCTGCCTCCATGGCTTGAAATCCTTCAGGGGACAGAGATTTTTCCAACTAAATGTGGCTTTGATTAAGCCCTCCACATGGGCTGACCGTGCAGCCGAACAGCCGCTTTTGGATGGTTTTCGCCCATCCCACCAGCCAGAGACTGCGGGGCAGCCCACAAGGCCGTCGTCTCTCCGTGGATGTAAAGTCGGTTAGCTGGTTCCTTGCCCCCTTCTGCTCTGTGCACTGGGCCCGAGATGGGGGCAGGAAGGGAGCATCTGGGGAGTGGCCCTTGCTGCCTGGGAAGGGGCTTTCCTAAGCATCCTGGAGCTCTGCAACCACTGTGCCGCTCGGAGTCTTCCGGCTTCCACCTCCTTGGCCTGGGCTGCCGCCAAGGACACCGTGTCCTGCCAACACGCACAGCATATGCTCCTAACCCGAGCAGTCCAGCTCCACAAGTCAGGCCTGCACCACCATGCCGTGCACACATATGTATAAACACAGGGATAAACACAACACGAGCTCGCGTACACATACCAACGCCACTCACCTAGATGTGTGCACACACCCCATTGCCTTTGCCCACGGCAACCACGTGTGCACAATCCAACCAGCAGGCACCGGGGCGTGAGCACATGGGCTCCCCCCCCCCCCCATACAATATGTGCAACTGAGCTATTTTGCATTTACACACAGCTTTGGACGTTTAACCAGGTCCACTCTGAAAACTTCCAAAGTGCAAAGCTGGAGCCTAGGAATTTGGGGCAGTCTAAGAAGGTGCCGATAGGGGAGACTTGAGCTGCTTTTGCCACGCAAGTGCTGTGTCCAAGTTAGACTTCCCGAGATGCGTGCACCTTGGTGAATAAACAGAATTAGCTTATTTATTCTGCCTTCAGTTTTTCTCTCCTGTGTGGGGAGGAAATGGTATTTTGGTCTTTTCCTGGTTGGTGGTTGTAACAATAGCATGCATTTTGATGTGGAGTGCCTCAAAATCTATGTTGGAACAGAAATCTATCTCAGATTTTGTGGGTTTTTTAATTGACCTCTTATCAGATGAAAAAAATTTCTCTTCAAATGAGAGAATTTCTAAATGGCTTTATTATAAACTTTGAAGCGGCTGCGAGGGGCCTGGAGTGTTGGGGTGAGGGGAGGTGAGCATGGGGGATGTGTGGGCTCAGAGCGCCCCACTGAATGTTTGGAGTGGTGTCCCCCCACCTGGGAATGTCCCGCCAGGAAGTGGGGCTGAGGACATTGTCTTGGGTGGAAACCATGCCTCTTCCTTTCCTCCCTGTAGCCTGAGATGACATTCTCAGGCCACCCTGGCTGTCCCTGGACCAGTTACTCACCACGTGCTCTGCTGACAGTGGACTTCCAGCTCTGCAGAAGGACGCATGTGACTACACAAACTCTGGGCACCACCCGGGGACTTTTGGCTTCTGTGGCTCGTTTGTACCTCCCAAGAGTTGCTGTGTGTCGCTCAGCCGCGGGAGCAGAACTCTATCATCTCCCTTTAATCAGGTTCCTGCTGCTCCCAGGGCGGCTTCCATAAGTTTTGTGTAGTGTTGGCTCTCGCTTTAGAGCTAGGTTCCATCTTGAGATGATTTGTGTCTGTGGCACAGGAAAGGGTCAAGATTCCTCCCCCTACCATGCGTATACAGTTGTCTCTGCACCATTTGTTAAAAGGACCATCGGTTCCTCCCATTGAAATACCTTGACACCTTTGCTGCAGGTCAGTCGCCCTTGTCTGTGCGACTGATCTATGTAACTGCCACAATCGCTCCTGCCGCCCCACCACCCCCAGACCTCCTGCCTACCCGCCTGTTGAATCAGGTGGGGCCTAGGCCGCCCTGAGGGTGTTGGCTGTCCCAGCACAGCTTCCTGGAGCTCAGGTCCTCCAGGTGAAGACAAGTGTCCGCAGGTTGGATTGCCCGTTTCTCACTCTAGCTCCTCTCTGGTGGGGTCCCCAGGCAGGATCCCCCGAGGGGACCTATCTTTGCCACCAGAGCCCTAGATGAAATCAGCCAGTCATTTCCCATAAACACCGGCCTCGGCCTGAGCCAGCACCGCCACCAGACAGCCTGGATTGTGATCAGAGTAACCTGTTCCGCTGGGTGGTTCTTAGCCACTGGCTGCTCTGCGCGAAACCGGAAGCCTGGCAGCACGCTGGCTTTTAATCAGCTTTTGCCACTCGAGTTTAATGAATTCTCGGGGGAAGTGGCTTTCTGATGACATTAAGTGCGTTGCACGTGCAGCCTGGATTTGCTGGCTGGGCTGAAGAGGAGGTGAGCAGGGAAGCAGGGGTGTCTCTTGGAGGGTGAGGGAGGTTAAGGAGTTCCAAGCCATGGAGAGTGTGGCACGGCACCTGCTCTTTAAAGTCCTAGGGAAGCATCTCCTTGGAGTGGGGAAATGATTTCGCTCAGAGGACTCAGCCAAGCGCCAGTAAGCTGCAGGCAGCGTTAGGGCTCAGAGCGAGAGAATCAGTCCTGGGGGGTACACGCTCCTGAGGCTGGTGACGGCAGCCTTCTCTGCCATGTGGCTGTACCTAGGAGGTTTCTAGACCCACATGGCCCAGCTTCACCCCTCGTGGAAGTCAAGCAGCTGGGGTTTTGCCTGTAAGCAGGGCTGTGTAGCACCTTCCGTTTGAAAAGGGCTTCTCCCTGGAAAGGAATCTGTTTTCCTTCCTTGATTTACCAGAAGACATTTTGCACCTGTCTTCAGCAAACCAGGGTGGGGGGATTCTAAAGCACCGGGGACAGTGATCTGCCGGGTGTCAAGGCCCTGGCAGCAGCTGAGGCTTTAGAACCCCACCCCACCTGCTTCCTGAACTTCCCCTGGTCCTCGTGAGCCTCTGGGTTCCTGGAAATTTCCCCAGTCACTTGGCTGTCTGCTATAGTCTTTTCTCTTAGCTCCAGAGGTAAGGGTAGCTCACCTTGACTTTGGTGAGCCAAGCCCTGTGTGTTGAAGCGTGATGCTCATGTTTATTTTGTGCCTGGCCTCTGCCTCATTCAAGTCCAAAGTCTCAGGTGTTACAGATGTCCCCAAAACACGGGGTTGAGTCCCACCGTCCCGCCTCGGGAAGGGCTGTGGCTTCTGACCAGCGGTTAGCACAGCTCCCTCTGGGGCCCCCCGAGTCTCACTGTCTCCTTCATGTCACAGCTCCCTGGGAGAAGCGTGGGCCCAGGTGAAGAAGAGCCTTGCAGATGAGGCGGAAGTTCACCTCAAGTTCTCCGCCAAGGTAATGCCTCCTTGCAGCCTCCGTGGCTTGGGCTTACACAGTGGGGTGCTGAGAAATGGTTAACAACAGTCTCTCTGGTTTGTGACGTCTGCCACTTTCCCTGGTGTAAATTTGAAGCTGCCAACATGATGTCACCGAATATAGCGTTGCAAGGAGATGCACAGTAGCACATCATTGAGACAGTGTTCTCATGACGACAGATACAGCAGTGTAAATAACCATCAGTGTCCACCCAGAACATGGAGAATAGTAAAATGTAGTTAGGAAAGTGCTATTACCTTTATTTCTTTATTTTTAATATAATTTATTTAGTTTTAAGTTTATATAATTTAGTTTGGGTTTGTTTTTTGTTTTTTTTTTTAAGAGACAGGGTCTTGTTCTGTTATCCAGGCTGGAGTACAGTGGTGTGATCATAGCTCACCATAGCCTCGAATTCCTAGGCTCAAGCCATCCTCCTGCCTCAGCCTCCCAAGTGGCTGGGACTACAGGGACTCACCACCATCCCCAGCCTAATTTAGTTTTTAAGAATGGCTG